>VXBA01005203.1:191046-223284 GCA_013399895.1 Serilophus lunatus | reverse complement strand
CCCTTCCCCCCTTCCCCCCTTCCCTTTCTCTTTTTCCTTGTAGTCTAAAGCTCACTACAGGATACTGGGAAGCATGTGGTAGACAAGAGGTTTGCTTTTCTAGACATATTTTTTGCATAGTGTGCTGTGCTAGAAGAGATTGGACTTGATGATCCTCTAAGCCCATTGGCATGTAAGAGGGCACCAGCAAGAAGCATGGTGGAATCAGGATATCAGAAGATTCATGTCTAAGAAAAAACAATAGTGTTCTCTGCTGCGGATACTGGAGGTACATCCATCCCTAACAGGTTGAGCTCATATTGCATGCCTGGATTACAGAGACCCCCAAGAGCAACATCTGTTGTGGGACCCAAGGACATATCCTCATGCAAAGATCTGTACTAGAAGTCTCCTAGCTTAAATCAATGCAAGATTTATTGGGTGAGCAGAATTCTTCCCTGGCCTGTGGTTTCCGTTTACGGCATGTGAACTCCCACTTGAGTTGCACCTTGGAGTGCCTCCTTCTGTAGGATGAGATGTGCCAAAAAGCACCTACCCTGCCCAGGAAAGATAAATGACCCTGAGGTAATTACAGTGTGTTTGGAAAAAACAGCTTCTTGCACTCCTTTGTAAGACCAGTGTAAGTGGAAGAACAACCGTCTTATTGGAAACATGTTGACGTGGAAAATTTTCTTTGCCTCTAGTTCAAAACATTTGCTATCTTGCCAAGAAATGCTTCTTCTAGGTGATTCTAGATGGCATGTTGCATAGGATGTACTGTTGTCAGAGCCCTATGGACCTGATAGTGGTGTCCTGTAAATAGTGCTTCATCATGCAAACATATCACCTCTGTGCAGGCAGATGGTGGTATGAGCAGGCTCTAAGCTTCACTACCAAGATGAAGTGAGACAGCACTTGTGACAACTTAATGCTGAATGAGTAACATCAACACAACTCTTTTTTTCTGTTATAGCTGTCTTAGGATGTCAGAAGATATGGATCTGAGATTGAAAAGACACTTTTGACAGCATAATGGCTGAAACAGTTTTGAAATATTTAAAGCAACAATAAAACGCAAAAGGGGAAAAAAGGATGAGGATAATGGGGTGCGACTTCTCAAAGGACATGAGGTTTCATTTCTCTTTGAATAATTTAGTGTCTTCAAAACTACTTCTTTCTGAAAGTGCAAGTCACAATTTTCCAGAAAAAGTCTGCCACATACTCAGGCATCATCTGAAGGCAGGACTCCATAGCTTTTTCACTGTAAGTGTCACTCATTCTATATGTATTGACTTCACTTGCACAGGCATAAGCATGTTAAAAGATTTTTTTCAGGATGTTCATAGTTCAGCTTCCTAAATTCATGACCAATTTCAAAACATATAGTAAAATAAAATGATAGACTTAGAACTGCAATGAAAAGAGAAGAGGATTGCAGGTCCAGCAATTGCTTTTCTTGGAAGCCTAAGTGGTTTTAGCATGATTTTGGCTTTTGGAAAACAGATAAACAAACCAAACTCTGAAACAAAACTTTGTTTTCACACCTGAGCTCCCTGTAGAGGATCTCTCAATACTCTGTAGGAGTAATCCTTTGAAAAAAACAAATACACATAAAAATGGGATTAATGATCTAGCAAATGATGTTTATATCAAAATTATAATCACAGTGATTAGCATTTTGGCAGACTCCATGTTTAACCTGTGACTTTGTCACTGAACAATTTCAATGTCTTTGGGGTTCTTCTGCTTTTAATTTTTTGTTTTTATTTTATAAATTCAATACATTCATCTCCTACCTCTTTTCAAGAAAGTATTTCTTTTTATGTCAAGTCTTTAAAATTATGGGGAAAAAAATCAGAAAAAAATATCAGAAAAAGGCTTTAAAATTTACATTTAAAATTCATTCCAGATTGTTGTATTCATTACTTTGATGTGGAGTTCAGAGGCTGGATTAATACTGTACTTCCCCATCGTAGTGTGATTGGACTTTCAGAACACTATTCCACACAAATTAAAGAGTGGTTTAGAAAAAAAAGATTTCATTCTGTAAAAAGCAGGGTAATTAAAACAAATTTAAAATCATTAAGAAAACTTATAAAGCTGGCTATTGTCTTCTTTCTTAAAATGTTTAAGCTTTCTTTTCTATTTAGCACATTAATACATTTTTCCCCTGTTAGAAATAAAAGCTATAGGCCCAGTTCTGTCATGGCGGTGAGCAGGCAGTTGGATACGGTAATGCATGCCTGAAGCCTTCACCAAGGATGATAAGCCTGCATGAATTTTACGAGTCTCAGTATCAAGGTTGCCCTCGCCCAAGGGATTTAAGAATAAGGGGGGAAAAAAGAGGAGGCAGATGTATGAATAACTGGCATTGTAAATCTTCACCGTGGCAACCTACAGCTAGAAAAAGTCTGTGATGGGTTCATGACTTGAGAAGAAAGCGACACAGCAGAATGTGAATGGATTTTCTTCAGCTACTTAATACACTGCTTAGAGCAGCTTAAGGGTGTGCATGTGAGAGAGAGTATGTGTATGTGAGAGAGAGAGAATGTGTGCATGTGTGTAAGGAGGGGGGGATCTGTGGAAATTTTTTAGAAGGAATTACTAGTGTTATACAGCCTTGCTAGGGTTTTATTTTTTTTTCTTCTTTTTGGGGGAGGTTGTAGGGGAGGAGGAATACCATTTAGTCTCAGAATATAAATGACTGGATTTTGCTTGGGAAAAAAAAAAAAAGATGGTGGGGGAGGTGCATAGAATTATGCAGGCAAGTAACAATGAGCAAATTGGACCCTTAACAATACAGCACAAGGTCATAGCGAAAGTCACCAGAGTGGGGTTGTGGGGGTGGCTGGTGGTAGAAAACAGATCATGATAAATAGCTTCCCATTTTGCAAAATCTGGTAGTTAATGAAAATAAGATGCATTTGAGTTGTCTGTGAACACCTGATTTTTTTCCTCTCTCTCTCTCTCTCTCTCTTTGGTCCTGCTGATGTATGAAAGCAAAGCACTGACTCTAATTGTGCAATTATAAAACGGAAATGATGTAGGTTTGGTAACACAGAGAAAGAAGGCAGCTCAATAACATTGTTTAATAACAAGCAAATAAAGCTTAAAGGGGAAAGAGGTGACTATTTCTGCTTTAGACTCATTAAGGAACCTGAAACATATTGTAAAAGAGTGATATTTAATTATGGGCTGGACTGATAACATGGAGCAGGGCCTCACTGGGAGAAAGAGACCCTGTGCTCCTAAGAGTGAGCAGCTCCAAACATCAATTACTGTGATTATCTACCCAGTGCTTAGAAAATGCACCCGTCTCCATGTTTCGGCAGCGACCCGTAAACAGGCATTGCATAGGCAAATTTATGGGCACAGTCAGCTGGGGCCAGGTGGGAAAGTGAGCTTTCCATTGTAGACTTCTGTGTAGAAGGAGGAAAGAAGCAAAAGAAAGAAAAATCTGTCTTCTGCACTACTGAAAGAGCAATTTATTACAGAGCATTTGCAGGAGACAGCATTTGTTGCCCTGCTGCCTTTTTTGCCTCTGTTGGCTGTCTGAATGAGAAATGGGAGTATATTAACCAACTCATGGGTTACAGAAGACGGCTTGGCATGGACCCATCAAACTTCGCCATGCTAAGGCAAGTCAAAGGTCAAGAGAGCGTTAGCAGCTGAGATTTAGAACTGAGCGCATCTCTTTAACCTTAGCTGCTGGGAATGGATGGACTCACTTTATTTCTTCAGTCAGAAACTTGGTTGCTGTTAAAGGTATCATGAGGAGGAGGATACCATCCAGCCTGGAGCAGATGAGAAACTACATATTGTAGTGAGATGTCATATTCTTTGGAAGCCATATAGATAAACAAGGATTCTGCATCTGGGATGGGGTAACCCTGGATGTATGTACAGACTGGGNCTCTGCTCTGCACTGTTGCAGCCTCACCTTGAATACTGTGGGCAGTTTTGGGCCCCACAATGTAAGAAAGATGTTAAGCAATTAGAGAGTGTCCAAAGGAAGGCAACAAAGATGGTGAAGGGCCTTGAGGGGAAGCTGTATGAGGAATGGCTGAGGTCACTAGGTCTGTTCAGCCTGGAGGAAACTGAGGGGAGATTTCACTGCAGTTATGACTTCCTTGTGAGGAGGAAGGACAGGCATTGATCTAATGATGAGTACACTGAATTTTATTTTTAATGGCAGAGAGATTTCTCTGCCTGGAAAGGCAGTGTGCAAGGCATAGGCTGCTGTGACTTGGTTCACGGCATTCCTGCCTGCCTGGATCTGCCAGAAGGCCACTGTATGGCCTTGAACTCATCACATCAACTCTCTGTCTTCCTTCCTTTACCTGTCTTTCTGCACCTGTGAGCTGCTTGAAATAGCGAAGTCTATTTCTGTGACATTTGCCATGTGTCATGTCTTGCCTGTAGTCTCTGTGGGCTGCAGGAATCACCCAGGAATAATTTTGCTCCACACCTAGTTCAGACACTCATTTTGGGTGTGAGTTCTATTAAGACATCGTGATATGCTGTGCATTGAAGCATGAAGGCATCTGTACAGAAGACCATTTCTCAAATTATTGGAAAGAGGTATGTCACTTGCTGTTTAAAAGCATACATATACTAGGATGCCCAAGCAGAAGAGAACACTTTTGCTCAGAGTATATGATGAAGATTTGATATTCCCTGAGACACTTTGAAATGCAGAACCTAAAGGGAAATTTAAGTAAGGTCAAGATTTCAAGCAATGTGTATTGAAGGAGAGGCGTGATTTGTTGAGTGGGATAACAGCCTTGAGAAAAGACCTGTTCTGTCTATTTTCCTAAATCCAAGCTGAGTATTTTAGACAGCTTTAGGTATTCAGTGTCCATAGCCCTCTATTGTGGCTTATCCAGACTCAAACCAGGCAGGTCAATAACAAGGAAAAGGGGACAAAGGCACTTTAAAATTAAAGTACAAAATTCCTGAGATTTGGAGGGGACCACAGTATTTAGGCTAAGAATGTTTGGGTTTTATTTTTTTCCCCTCCACTTTTTTTTTTTTTTTTAATGTGTTTATACAGCCCTTAGCACAATGGGTCTTGATCTGTGACTGAAAATAAGCAAAGAATTAAAGAATTACTGAAACTTTTTGTATGTTTAATAAGACTATGTTCTCCACCTGCTGACTGTGAGGCAACATTTGTAGTAAGTGTCAAAGTACTGATTGTCCCTCTCTTAGCAGCTGAGCAGATAAAAGTTCATTGTTCTGACCCAAAATTATATATACAGGATAGCTCAGAATAGAGGAGCTATGACAGAAATGCAAAAATGCAACAAGGTACATAGTAACACAAATGCATTTCTGAATCAGAAGTGATCTAGCATTGGTCTCAACAGCATGTCAAGGAAAACTGCAGAAGCATTTAAACCCACTTAATTTGAAATTATTCATGGGCAACATACTTTTGGCTCCCCAAATAAGTGGGAAGACTGAAGGGATCATATCTCACCCCTATATGAGCAGCAGCTCATTCACCACATGTTTCAAATCAAAAGTAAACCAACTGGGGAGCCAGTAAAAGTAGCTGGAGAAGGTGATGGTAAATACTCAGAAAGAGGGATTCCACAGTACTGGAATCTGTACTACAACACAGAACCTAGCTCTGAATTATAAATATATCCTCTTTATCCCTCCCCACACCACACGTAGTAGTATGTAGACTATTTCAAAGAGCTTGCAAATAGTTTGGTCAGACACTGGACCGCTAAAGATAAAGAGAACAATTAAGAATATCGCATAAAAATGAAGCAATTTCTTTGCATCTGCATTCACTACGGAGATGCTTTTCCCAAAGCCACTTATCTGCAGAAAATAAATACAAGGCGATATCAGAGATCAAGTTGCCAAGAGAAAAGAACGTTAAAGAAATTGACAAAGAACAAAAAAGAAATCGCTAGGATCATCCATTGTAGAAGTTCCAAATCAACATTAAAATGATCATTTCAGAAAAAGAAGCTCTTCCAAAGTCTTCAAAATGCACACAGGCAGTCTGAAGAATCACAGCTCAATTGGTCTGCTTCAATGTAATATAAAACTTCTGAAAAAATAACTAAAAATGAAGTATTTTAAGAGAACAAGGCATTAGAAAGCCAAATTTTGTGGTTCCTTAAAAGGTAAAGGTTTGTCTCTGATTTGTAGAAATTCTTTGACCACCAAAGTGAAGACTGGAACTCTTTCAATAAGCTGCCAAAATTTGCAGGAAAAAGTGCCCTAACCAGAGGACCTTAAGAAGTTTAAGATTCCCATCTCTTCCACTTTTTCACACAGACTAATGAACAAGGTCCTGAAGCATAGGACAGGAGGGCATTTGAGTAGTGCTTATTCAGCTGAAGTACAGGTTCCAAAGGGAACACAAGACTTTCACAATAAATTGCCTTTTGGGTCAATGCAAGAGACTTACAATAACAGTACTGTTTGCTATTTTAAATATCGAGTTTTAAAATTTGTATTTTATACACAACTGCCCATAGCAGGAAGGCCTGGACAAATTTCAAACCTTAATGGTCTTATGATTCCATATGTTTACTTCGTTTTTTTCAATCTTGCATTTTTTATTTTGAAAGTCTCCACTGTGAATTGTTATTTACTAGTCAAATAGTACTGGTATAGTAGAGGAGAAGTAAAGGATGGCCTCAGGATGTTCTGACAGTACAAGTGACAAAGGGGATAACGCTCTGCAGCCCACTAGTGCTCTCCCATAATCTCTGAGCACCCAGCCTGTGCTCATATTTATGCCTAACCTACTTTCCAGTCACTTTTTGTGCCATCACAGAGCTTTTGTAGATGCACCACTGGGGGCAGGGAAAATGTAGGAAAAAAAGTGTTCCAATTCTGTAGCTATTCACCTGATTCTTTTGCAAATTTGGCCCCATACTCCCTGTAATTCACCAGTTGATAGACACTCAGGAGACTCCTGCCTGCTAAGATTCCTGTCAGCCGTGTCCCAAAGAACAAAGGCAAGTTGAAGTATTTTTTAATTCTACCCTCTCAGCTCATCAATGCTGAGTTTACATAAAAATGTAGGAACATTACACTACACACACTGCTAATAATCAGAAACTAAAGCTTTGAAGTTTCCCTATTTCACAGCTACTGCCATGACAGATGCTTGCCAGAGAAAACTCAGGGGGCATTTGTTTGCAAGCATTTTGGCTAAGCATAGTGCCCATTGTGCCACTTGATATTTCAGCTATCTCTAGTGCAATCAGGGAACAGCAGATACTTATTTATCTCACGTCCTGCTCCTTGCTAGCTACCTACTATCACCAGCATGACCTCTGAAGCACACACATTAATTTTACCTCAGTATTTCTATAGCATCAATTAATAAAAACTGACTATGTTTTCAAGAAATGCACGTGTACTGATAAATGAGGGTCCTGACTTAATTGCTCTGTAAATTAAGAGCTCACAGTAGTGACAATAGAGAATAGTTTTAATATTTAAAAACTCATTAAATTTGTGTACATTTTGAATAATTAAATCACATGGCCACTTTAAAGAGATAAGTTTAATTCTTAAAAGTATATCACAGAAGAACTTGATCTTCTGAAAATTACTGGTTAATTTTGAGAACAACTTAATTCAGTTTTACTCTTTCTTTGAACTTCTGCATTGATTTATATACTTATTTGTCCCTTCTGCTGGCCAGAAGTTGCTTGCAACATCAATGGTGAGACCAAATTGTACTTTTGTCAGAGTCCATGGAAAATAGCGTAAACCTAATATTAGTAAAATGTTTTTCTTTTTTCTATGGTGGATCATAATTCCATATTTTTCTCCTTCAGATCTGTATCAGATCCATTGATTTGATTTAAATAGTGGGCATTTTTTAGAAAATAACTTGGTTTCTTTAGTCCAAATGCCCAAGTATGTGTTGTTTTGACAGAATCTGCAAGGGTTCATGAAAAACCCATGTGTTTACAATTATGTAAATTCAAAGGTAGTGGGCAACCATCATTTCCTTTCCACTCAGAACTTTTATCTTTAATATTGAGTGGTTGTTTGAAGGACAATATCAGATTTTCTGGCTGTCAGCAGAGGTACTGCTAACAAAGGAATAGTTCATCCTCCTCACTTGATCAATTTTGTGAAGTTTAAGGGGACAACTCAAAAGATAAATCTGGTTTCCTCATCGAAGCTTATGATGTGAATAGGACGGAAAGAATTTTGAGTTAGAGCAATTCACCTATGTGCAGTTAACTTTTCCCCGTGGCTCATATGTCAATCTTCATATTGTTACTAGTATTTAATCAGTGATTAAACTGCCACAGAGTAAATACAGACAGATTGTGCTGCAACATTTCTATTTTCTTTCAATATTATGAAGTGCAATATTCAGGTAGGTGTTTAGATATCAAAGTGATAGACACTTAATACCTGAAACAAATAGAACGATTGTTACTGAATCGTTGCAAATTGACGTAAATGCCTAGCTGTAGTCGAGGAGATGAAATGTTGTTCTCTAACTTTTTAATCAAGAGAGGAAAATAGTACAAATATTATGTGACTACCCATATGCTTTTGATAAATTAAATCTCTTCTGGTTTTGTCTTCCTTGTGCACTGATTATCAGAAGATGGGAGAACAAGAAGAGGAACAGACATGGTCATGACAACCACACATTCATGTGGATTTTCACAGGATGGGCTCCAAACTCCTAGTCCTGAGCAGTTCCACAGGAAAACTTAATTTCTGATGACACTCATGTGGATAGAGACATGTCAGATCACTTGTGACTACTCAAAACAGCTCAGATTTTGGCTATGGAGGACTTAAACTGCTCACAGATTTGTCAGCAATCATTTCTAGTGTTCTTGTCTTTGATGCCAAAGAGAGGCGATGTAACCTCTGCTTCTCTAAATTCCTTGTTTAATTGTTCAGATTTCATACTTTGCTCTTTTAACAATAGCGCTGTGTGGGGAAGTTATAGTTGGGTGATTCTCCACTGTAGCCTGAAGTCTTTTTCAGTCTCATTACTTCTCAGAACAGAATTCCCCATCCAAAAAGCAGAAACTTCTTTCTTCACAGAGGTATGCAGCAGTGAAGTGTATTTTGTTTGAACTGGAATCTGGTTTCCCAAAGGGTTCTAATCTCTCTAAGGAGTAATGCTGTACTCTTATCATCCTTTGCCTCTCCTCTAATCTTTGTGTCATCTGCAAACTTTGTCAATCACCTGTCCATGTTTTCTCCCTGGTAGTTGACAAGATGTTAAATAGTAAATGGTCACAGCTTATCTTTGTGAGACTTTGATAGAAACACACCATTTACAGCAATATTTTTGAAATCAGTTAAGTACTTTGAATCTATCCAAGGTGTGTCACAGGCACTTTCTATTCCTCTACTTCAGTAGATCTATTATGTGCAAGACTGGTTGATAAACCTAACCTATCTATGCGTACCATGTTGATATGATTACCTATAACAAAATTGTCATCCTCCCGCTCCATGATGTTCAGAGGTTGTGAGTGTTCTGATTAGCAGATTTGCTATTTGACAGAGCCATATGTCAGCTCCTTCTCTATGGTACAAAAGAAACAAAAACTACAAAGGCTACTTGGAAACCTCTCTTTGCGGTTGTCTGGCTTTAGGTATTGGGATTTTTTTCCTGGCTGTGAAAACTCCTGTTTTTTCTATTTATGCATGTTCAGCTGGCTAACAAATGGACTTCTGAGTTTTCTTCTAGAGCAGAACTGTATTTGATCTAGACAATCTTTCTCTGTTGGGATCTCCAACATTAAGTGTCTTTTCCAAGACGTGTTTTCTTAATTTTCTTTTCTTGTTCTCATCTGTCACAAATGAACAAAAAAGAAAACAGGAAAAAAACTAGCAATAGCTAGCTAGCATTTGTTGCGATATTCCATTTCAC
Source organism: Serilophus lunatus (assembly GCA_013399895.1). Taxonomy (NCBI): domain Eukaryota; kingdom Metazoa; phylum Chordata; class Aves; order Passeriformes; family Eurylaimidae; genus Serilophus; species Serilophus lunatus. Next base: position 213,404 of record VXBA01005203.1, on the reverse strand, counting down.
TCAGGGAAATGTGGAAATCTGGGAACTAAAACTACAAACTGAGAGTAAACCAGAAATTTAACAACATCATGAGTTCTAAATATACATATTGTACTTACTCATTATGTTTTCTTCCTCTTTCAAAAATCTGACAATATTCCTCAGCTTAATTTGAGAAGAATCCATGCTTTATGTTCTTAAGAACAAGGTTTTAAGTTCCATAACACCCAAGAGTGTTTTATCCTATGTGAAGAACAGATTTTTCCACACAAGTCCTTCTAAGATATACAAAATTTTATAATTCTTCACCTGGTGACAGGACGAAGAATCAGAAAAGTGGCGTTCTTTACAGTGATGCAAAATACCTGTGTTTAAACCACATGGATAGTGGTGAATGCAATGTGATAAATTGTGAGGGCTCACAATATCTGGCAGCTTTCAGCAGCACATGCTGGAGGATAAGAAAGAGAGGAGTACATTAGAGAACTGAAGCTTCAGGGGAAGTTAAGCAGACACACTATAATTACCCAAGGAAGGTTTTAACCAGGAGAAAGGAATTAACACCCATAGTCTTGTGAAAATTGCTTATGATCTATAATGACACAAATTGGCATATTAGCTCGAGCTATGCTGGTGATACAGCATTAACTAGTGGAGAACGTCTCTTAAAATAGTCCTGAGATCTACTTCTGGTGTCTCATTTAGCCTTATTTTACAGCTTCTTGAGAGATTACAAAACCTGAATAGAGAAACAATGCTCATACACAGATCCTTTCACATATTGTCAGTTCCAGTTCTGGGACCTTACATGGGAAAAGAGTCTGGTAATGCTTTGCGCACTACCTGGATTTTCTGAGTGATGTCTTAAACACTTTTTCTTTTTTGTGCTATTCTTAAGTAATGGGTTGTGTTAAAATCAAATGTAAGTTAATAATAAGGCTATATACTGTTATCTGATCATATACTGTGTTTATTATGTGGAATTGCTACCAAAAAAATGGGTTCAAAATAGCAGCTTGAAAACATACTTAGTGTTTGTAGTAAGTAGTGTGACATCAGTATACGAAAATCTATCACACAGAAAACATATAAACAAAGATAAAATAAAATAGAATCTGTAAGGATGTTAGAAAACTTCATTTTTGTGGTGTTTTAAGTGATTCAGTGGGAAAAGCGTGATATTCTATTGAATATTAGTATTCTGATTCTATAATCATGGATGCCAGTGTAAGAACCTTGACAGATGGGTGGTAGATACATTATTGTATTCTACTCAGTAGGAAGTCTCCACAAGGGGCATTAAAAGAAAAGAGAAGAAAGACATTTGCTAATATATATTATTTACATTAGGAAACAGAACTTTTCAATCAGCCTCCATCTTTCATTTAAAACATGTTTTGTTTCATACTTTCTTTTCCATTACTTAATTTTTATTTTCACAATGCTGATGTCCTACTTAGCTTTTCTTAAGCTCTTCCTCTGTTCTCATACATCCCAACCAATTTCTTAGAAGCTCATCAAAATCTTCACAGCTTATAATAGCTCATTTACATATTCACAGATGATAACATTGGCAAGGAAAAAATCCATGGTATGAAATTCACTGACCAAGATAAATTAACATGCACCTTAAAAAACAGTGCACATGGTATTTTGAGAATCTCTATATGCGTGCGTATGTGTGCATACATGTATAAATGTATTATGGACACACAAGTGTTTTTAAGTGCTATGTACATATAAATGTATACACATACACATATACATCTATTTGTATTTGACACTGACATTTGTTGTTCCACCCTCATCTTGGCCATACCATTCCAGTAATGGATCCTGTTGTGCATTGAAATTCCCATTGTGGTCCATTACCACTTCCTTCTTTGACAGCTCTATTGCTTCACGCGCTATTGTGCTATGTATGACATTGATTTGAGACACTGGATACACATTAGCAACATCACAACACGCATAATAAACAAGGTGTCACTCTGCAGTGGATATCAGGAATGGGCACAATGCTACATAGCCCACCACAGACTCCACATTGTGGCAAAAAGTGGGCATTCGTCATCCTGGGGGTTTGTCCTCCCAGGTCAGTGTCAGCTCCAGAACTATGACCAAAGGTGAGATGGTTCCTTGCTGTGGGGTCACACCCTGTTATGTTCCCACAGTGAACTCCCACTTGTGGGGACTTGCTGCCTTTCCAGTCCCATGATCAGTTATCAACTTAAGCTGCAGCAAATTGAAAGTTTTTTAACATTTTCTTCTCCTCCTTGAAGTTCACATGCTTTAGTTAAAAAAGCAGAAGATATGAGGTGGTCTCAAACAGGTAGCTGTCCTATGGCAGCCTTCTCTACCTATATTTCCTCCATGTCAGCACCACCGCCTTCGGTGATGGCTCTCTCTGGGGCCTGATCAAAGGCTATTAAAATGAATGGGAAACTTTCTTTTGACATTAATGAGCTTTGACTCAGAATTTTAAAATGAGGAAGCAAGATAATGAGAGCTGCAATGCTAGAAATAGATGGAAATCTTCACAGTGTTGTGGTCCAAAATGCTCTAATTTACTTGAGAGTGTGCAAGTACGGGCAGTATTGATCCCCTTCAGTTATAGCTCTGCAGTGAGTAGAAAAGCAACAGCACTTCCTAGCCAGGAGAAATATTATGTCAGTAATCTAATTCAGCAGTGTGTGCTTTTGAGAGGCCACTAACACAAGCAAAAGTAGGAATTCTCGAAGTATTTTTCATACCGCAATGCTTCTCAGACAGCCTATATAAGTAAGCAAATTAGGAAAAAAAACCCCCAGACAACCGGAGGCAAAGATTCATACAGTGCAAAAATTATATAGTGTTCCCAATTAATATCTGTTTCTTCATTGAAGTTGAACAGAGAGAATCCATACCAAATCTTATCCCCACTGTTTTGACACTCATTACCTCAGCAACCTCAAACACTGACAGGCTGTTCCAATTGAGTGATATTTTCATTTCACTTGTACCTTCACCAGAGATGTTGGTGAATGCTGGAAATTCTTGTTCTGTGCAAATCCCAAGTCTCTTCTTCCTGCCTTGCCTGTCCTGTTGTTTGATCTTGTTCTTTGCAGCTTTTACAGACCACCCACCCAGGTCAACTGACTTGGCTGTGAACATTGAAAACTTCTCCCTCCATTTTAGACGATTCCTCATACATTCTGCATTGGATTACTGGGTTATTGCAAAAGGTTGGTGTTTTTTTTTTTTTTTTTTTTTTAACTTTATTTCATTTCTCTGGTTAACTCCCAGAAGTTCTCTGCTTAGAATAAAAAAAGACCTGGTAATAGATAGATGAATGTCTGATTTTTAATACTAGTTGAAAGATACATCAGATATGTTTCCTGTATGACATAATTGCTGTAAACCAGAAAAGTTTCATTCTTTTTCTAGCTTTTCATTTTTCCCAAGGACTTTTGCTGCTGTGAGATGTTAAACCTCATTAAACCTCACCCATTGTGTTCCTGGGATGGTGAAAGCTCAATCTCCATTGCCTTTTAGCCCCTTGCTAAAATGCATGCAAATGGTGCTATTCCCAACACATAGCTCTTTTCCACTGTGCCGCGAATTGTAAATGTGCAACTTGTTTCACAAAAGCAACCACGCACAGAGCAGCTGGAGGACCCGAATGAGTAGGGCTGTGTTTAGGCCAGTGGCAGCTTCCAGCAACCTCTCGGTTCCCAGCCTTGAATGCCAGCCTCCACAACCTGATTCACTGCTGCTTGTTCACTGTCCCCTCTTCCCCTTCAGGGTCACAAGTAACTAACTTTCCAAATGCCATTCTGCTGTGTGCTTCTATCTTAAATCACTAGGGAGACTCATCACATAATAATGTATTAGCCTTGCAAACTGTGTGTGTATTGTGCTACATCGTTACAGTATTATATTACACAACTACTTACACTTGGAGTTTCTAAATATTGATTGTTTTGAAAAAACAGATTTTATCTGTTAAGGAAGGGTTTTCAGTGGAATACTGAGAAAGAGTTGATGGAATAATTTTCTTAATCTAGCAAAATACATGTGTATTTAATATTCTCTCTGGGGACTAGGGATCTTAAAAGAAAAACTCATCAAAAAATGAGAGTGAACAAACAAAACCAAAGTTTTGAAAGTTTTTTTTTTTTTTTTTTTTCCAATGTATAATTGTCAGTCAAAATAAGTAATATTCAAGCTGTTGGAAAATTATATAATTGTGAAGCCCGCTATAATATTTGAAGCAGTGCAAAACTGGCATAACATTTACAGCTGAAGTAAAGAGTAGTTCCAAAGGTTTGTTCTATGAAAATACCGCTACTAACAAATTAATACAAATATAATTTTTCTGACAGTGCCAAGGCAAATTATACAACATCATCATTCAAACCGAATAATAAAGCAGGCTAACTCCTAGATTTGAAATGATAAACTTAAATAATCCTAAAATAAGCAGTATTTAAATAAATAATTTAGAATTTAAAAAGTGGTAGTAGAAGTATTTAACTAAGAGGACAAGGGCCATTTTTGAAGTGATGTCATACAATCTGGGAGGCATTGTCATGTTCAGTAAATTAGCATGGCCTAACCACAGCAGAAAATTTCCTTGAGCTGCAATAAAGACTAAATGCTTTCAGACTCCCATGATCCTTTGTAGTCATCATTTTAAAGCGCTGCCTTAGTGAGCTAAACCTGTAAAGTTTTCTTTTGAGCGGCTGTGAGTTGATTAGATCTATTTCAGCCTAGTAGTGGTAATAGGCTCCTCTCTGTGAAACTGCTTAGCCTCTGCTCCCCTGGCAGCTGGAGAAACTGGAATTAATCAGGTCTGCTGGGGACTTCTTCAGCATCTCCGCAGGCCAGCGACTCTGGAATCATTTACTACAGAATCTTACTGTCAACTCTTTGTCATTTAGGCTTTTGATTATGCTTGCTTTCTTCAGAAAAAATGGAAATGGGTGACAGATTATCCTAATGCAGAATTTCACTAGTTACTTTTGTAGGCATCTATTATCCTCCTTTGTACTGTCCATAAAAAGGATGTAGGTGTGCGCAAAGATTTTTGGGGGCACAGATATGAAGAATATGCTATTGAAATTAACATATTTCTTCTAATTAAAGTATGTTTCTTTCTAATAAAGGGACACCTCCCCCTCCCTTCAAATTACTGCATCTTGTTTTGCCAATAGCACAGTAGATGTATTTCCTTCCTTTTTTTCTTAAAAATTGATAGCTGGGGAAAAATTCTTAAATATAATTACTTACAGTGCTCTTGTCCAATAACACTGTTTTCTAATGAATATGCTTTAGATGCAGACTGTTTTTTTAACTCTATTAAATATGAATCTTAGATTAAAGGCATATTTATATAGACTGCTAACTGTCTGGGCTTCAACGAACAGAGAGTAAACAGACAACATTGAAAAAAGACAAAACCCACAGATACAGGGTTCTATAAGTTTGGTGTTCCATAAATAGAGTCAATGCCATACTTTATGAAATCATCATCCCTTTTGGCATTCAAACATTTGGAGCCTTATATTACAAACAGTTATGATAAACCCCGCTTTATTTCTGTAATAAGACGTAGTGTGACATTCTGGGATACAGGCTTTTCATAGGTGGTATAGGAAAATATGGTTGAAATGGTTGAAAATTTAATCAAAGCTGATGATTTATAAAAATCTTTTGTTTGATACACATATATGCATTTAATAACATAAAGATGTATATATGCATTTTGTTGACTAGAAGTCGGCAAAGATGTTTTCCACGAACAACAAAGTAAACAAATAGTCTCTTTTTTTTTTAAAATACTTTTTTCCTTTTTGTTTTCTTCTTTTTTTTGTTGTTATTTTGTTCAATTTCATTCCAGAGAACAGATTTAAACAAGTTACCTTATCAGGTTAAACATACGAAAATTTTAAAACTTCTAAAAACCATTTTGATTTTTTTTTTAAAAAAACACTTTAAATTAAAAATGTGGGCCATGAAGGCAAAGAAACAAAAATCTATGTTGAATGATTCCAAAATGCCCAAACTGTTCCATTATTAGTATTTTGAATTATTCTGTGAATTACAGAAACAGGGAACAGCCTCCATGGGTTTACCTCCAAAGAGAAAAAACTTCTCTCTATATGTTCCTTAATAGACCTGGCAACTGCATCAAGCTTCAACAATGGACCTATAGGATCTGAAACACACCTACACCCCATATGCCACCTAGACTTCTCACTTGTCCTTGTTTGCCTATATCTGGTTGACCAGTGAACTGGCATTAAAAACAGAGGTTTAATTTTCTTCTGCTGACAAACATTGTACTGGGCTCAGAGGATGAGCTGCATGATTATGGGAGCTAATTTAAATTAACTAGGTTTCTTCATTTAGCTTTCCACTGGGATAAAGGGCTCTGGCTAGAAGTTATTAACAAAGTTAATCTCATTTTTAGGCTACCAGGTTCATTTTTGTAGGGACTAGCACCATTGTCACTTTGCCCCTGTGTTACTTATGTTTAATGCCTCACAGTCACAGCTGTTTGGTAGCTCCTTCCTTCCAGACCAATAGGTGAGATCATAGGTGAGAAGTGATGAGTGACATCACTTCTGCTGCTCCTCTAGGAGCCACTGGGAGCATGCCCACTTTGGGCCTCTCGCTGTCACACAATGATGAAAACCCCAGACTTTTCCTGCTCATATTCATGTATCCTGGCTCTCTGTTCAATGCAATAGAGACCATGAGGGTGATGTAGTTTGGCATTGTCCCTTCCACAATAAAGTGTATGGTTGGCAAAACTTATGTAACTGATGTGACTCGCTAACTGAGCCATTTAACACAAGGCAGCATGCCACCAAGAAAACATCCAATCCTAATGTTGCATTTTAACGTGCACAGTCTTCCTCACCCTTTCAGAGGTAAAAATCCCCAAGCTAGCCCACAAATAACTAAAAAGCCCACATGCAGTTAAATTACAGCTTTTTGGGGTCTAAATTGTGAGAATTATCCAAAAATCTTGAGTTTTACTTGCTAATAAATAATTCTAAGTCTGAAAAAAATCACAGAGGGCTGTGACACGCTAAATAGGTCAGGTTTATTCTCTTAATGTTCATATTCTCTTTCTTTATTGAATACTTGCCCTTCTTTTATCCTTAGACCATTGTGGTCATTTGTCAATGACAATTTGTTGAGTTTGGATGTGTTCCTTGTCTCAAGAAAAGGACTTCAGATTAGATCTGTACAAATATTGAGGCAGCTAACCTTGGGAAGTGTCCACCGACATCACCATTCTTAGTTAATTGCAGATGTTCAGGACTCAAGTGGTAAATATTTAACCAGGGGGCTTTTCTCTCTTCTCAGAATGACTTCTAGGTACTTGAGACATTGCATTATTTTAAACAAAATTCAATATATTTTAACCAAAATATGTCAAATTTTGCGCTGTAGATGTTTAAACCAGGTTGCAAATACTATCAAAGCTTATGTGGTAGAATCTGAATGGGCATTGTTCAGAAAAGGGGGAGTGATATTAGGCTTCAGAAGAAAGGGATAAGTAAACCTAGAGTGGTACACAAAGGTCTTTTCTGGCTGCTGCATCTTCTTATTTGGAATGTATATCTTTTTCTCTCTTCAGCTTCTGCTGCTGCTCCAAATTTCATGGATCTGTGTGTCTTGCTCTGTCTCTGTTTCTTCTTTGGTTTGGTCTTTCTAACCCATTTTACCTCTAAATTTCAAATAATTTAGCTTCAGTTTTATTATTTCTGTAGTTTAAAAAAAATTTCCTTTCTTTTATTCACTTTCACTCCCATAATTCCTTCTCCCATTTGCTTTTGTCAGAGGCATTTCAGACACGATGATCTACTCTGAGTCGCCTACAAAACCCTGCTTGGTTTATTTCAAGCATAGTCTCTTAGAGCCACTGCCTCCAGAAGGACAGAGGAAAACAAGAAGGATATTGTACCTTGAGGAAAAGCCTAAATATCATCCAGTGTTCAGGTTTTCATCACTGGACTCGATGTGGATTCAAACTCCATGTTTTATCTTCTGAAATCTCACTGTTATCATGCTGAGAATGTACAATTGCAATAACTCTCTCATCAGACTTTTAAATAATAAGTTACAGTTAAAAAATACTTTTCAGTCCTTGGCCTCTTTAACAACACCACCAATTTTTTTATTCTTTTTGTGCCAATAGTGTGTACAAGGACAATAGTGTGTAAGCTTGTTTTTTTTTTCCTTTAAATTAGTAGTTTTTAATAAATAGATACAGTAGAGAAATAAAGAGACATTCAAGCTTCAAATTAAAAGGGAGTGATTAAAAAGGGTAAGACTTTTGAACTGAATTGCTCCAAATGAACTGGGAGAGGTGAAAATCAGTCATTACAAAAATTAAATAATTTTAGGTCTGAGGTTAAGTTCTGTGAACTGTTTAATGTTATAATTGGCTGCTGCCAAAATTGTCAAGTTGAATGAAACTCTAAGTTTAAAATGTCATAAACTCTCAGCATAAAGATTTATATAACACAGGTAACTGACCTACCACCACATGACAGGAGGTATTTGTTAAGTCTTATTTGACTTTTCAAAATGAAAAAAAAAGAAGTAGGAAAGAAAACATACATCTTCTGGACAATATCAAAACATCATGAATCTAATCTGATATATGAATGATGAATTCAAAAAACTGTGATAAACATAGTTGTTTCTTATTAAAAAATAAGATTTGATACTCAAGTAGAAAATTTGCATGTTTATTATGACGAATGAAGGTGGTTAATGTCAAATCTCAACAGTGTGTATTTAGCAAGAGTTTAATGGAAAATTTCATATACTAAGAAAACTCTGAGGTTTTGCAGGCATTCAATGGCTTTAACCCATCAGACAAATCAAACCCATTTAACAAATCTTCCCTACAGGATTTTTTTACACGAATGACTAAAACCAAGGTTGCACTTGATTAATCTGCATACTAAAATATAGGGTCAAATTATGGTGCTATTTGCTGGCCTAAAGAAAGCACAGTGTTGCATGAGGTGTTGCAGTGGGTTCAGAGGGACAAGGTACAGATCAGTAAACATCACCTTGCAAAATGAAGCAGTAGGTAACCACTCTTACAAGTGAAGCAATACAGCTTGGTAATATATGCAATAATTTGCAAACAAACCCACGCAAAAAATATGTAAGCAACACTCTGCCTCCGATTACATACATGAAAAAAGGTGGTAGAGCTTAGAGCACTTAGAAGATATCCTGTATATCTAAATATCCTCCCATATTTACATGAGTAAAGACAAATTTGTCATGTCTGCAATCTGTCTGCAGGCTGGTGGCTCCTTCCACAGGGGAACCTGTGTAGGGCAACAAAGAAATGGAGTGAAGAAAGATGCATAAAAGATTTGAAGTTTAATGGCCAGTGAAGATACCTACTCATCATTTACAATCTCATCATACCCAATGCAGTTACTTTTATTTGAGGGAAACATAAAAATAAACAATGAAGTATTTCCAGCTTTTTTAAGGGTGGTAGAAGATCTGTCCCTGTCCTGCAACCCATGGAAAAGTAGCTCAAACTTCATACAGGCCTACTTAATGCTATGTATTTCGTGATTCCAGCCATTTCTATGGGCACTTTCCTTCATCGAAAAGAAGCTCCAGAAGTCAGTAAGTACCTACTGCTTGTATGGTATTGCCACTATGAAATCATACAAGTTTGCATTTATAAATACATTTTATCTAATCTCCATTTATGCCTCTTTCCAATTTCTTCCTCACAGGAACTTCTCTAAATAAATAACAACTCCATGACCATATGACTCTTGGGGTGAAGATGATGGTTGTGTAGCTCTGCACAAAAGAAATGAGAGTCACTTTATTTATTTATTTTTATTTATATTTTTATAGTTTTAGTTATATGTTGTTCTTTTTTATAAAAACACTGAAAATCAAAGCTCTTAGAAAACTGCTCATTGTTCCACATTTTATTATATTACTATTTTATTTTATTTATTATATTTTAATTTTTTATTATTTTCTTTTATTATTTTAATTTTCCATTTTATTTTATTCCTCTTAATTAACTCATTTCTAGCCAGCTACATTTCTGAGCTATTTCTTTGGTCACTGAGACTTTTCATCTCCTATCTTGAGGAATTGAACACTTTAAAATATGATGATTATTATTTGTTCCCTCCTCCTTCCACCCTCGTCTCCCTCCTGCAAACCTGTTTCTTCCAAGTCTAAGAAAAACATTCTTCCCAAACAGCCCTGGATTCCCTCCTGACCAAGTTTTCTCCATCCCTACCCCAACACTTGTACGTGGTTTTTTATCTCCCCTGGTTAGATTCTGTCATTTTTTACTCTAGACTTAGCTCCCAATTACCTTTTACTATTCAAAAGTACAGATAGGAGAAAGACTGAAGTAAGGAGGCAGGTACATTTTCACAACAGTAACAGCACCATATTTATGCAGCAAATTTCTACAATGAACTTCATAGGCAGTAAATTTCATACACATGTCTTTTTAAAGGTACTCATTTTATTTGGAAATGTAGGAGAAATGTGATAAAAAGTTTAACTTCACCAAAAATGAAAACAGAAAATCTGAACAAGTAATGAAAGTGACCAGTCAGAGTGGTAACATTTATTTTAATTTCATTTTTCAGGCTCTTTTTATTTTCCCCTCCCTCTTTTCCAGTAACATACCTATTTCTCAGCTTATTTATTCTGAATAAACAAAGCTCTGAGAATTAAAAGATGTCAAAACTAGGCAAATGTGCATCTCTTCTGCAATTTATGCATCACTTAGATTCGCAGTTTTGTGGGGAATTTTTAGTCTCACAATAAAACATGATTTTCCCACTGCACGAGACCGGATCAAGGTTAATAGCAAATGTTTCCTTACTTCGTTCAGAGTTCAAAGGTGGACGGTAATGCAGAGAAGCCTGTCTGCAGTCCCTGCTTGTCAAGCACACAAAAGTATCCAAACCACCCTAATATACACCATTGTACATAAACATGTCAAAGACTTTCTGTTTGCTTTCAGGGGTTAGAAACCAGAATCATTTTGATAGGACAGGACTGGCAATGCAAATGCTCATAACATCAGTCCCACTTTGCTCCAGTTCCTGCTTATTACTTATTCTTTGCAGTATGAGTATATCCCTCCAAGGCTTCTGTTTTTATTGAAGAGGAGCCCACCTGGGAATGTTTAGGTCCTTTAGTAATAGCCTTAGGCTCAGATCTAATGTCTACCAGGAAAGGATTCACTGCTTAAAGGAAATACTGATGACAATTCGTTAGAGCTTTAAAAAAAAAAATCTGTTTTTACTTAGAAAAAAATCTGCTAGATATGTGAACAAATACTGTAGGTTAGCACTTACTGTATACAGACTGCAAGATACACACAGAGTTGTCCTGTAGTCCAATCTTCTTTAGAGGTTTGCTAAGCCCTTAAAATAATAATAATAAAAACCCAAAGTTCATAATGTTCAATGTTTTAAAGTATAATATAGATCTACTGGTCTGCTATTAATACAATTCCTGTTGCTGTCTGAGGTTTGAGACACGTGTGTATTTCTTCAATGGCATTCTGTGTGTTATCTGGAAGGCCTATCATTGTTGTTGCATCAATGCAAACCAGACTACACCCAGGCGAACAAAGGAAATTTAACTTTCATAAGTTCGTTTTAAAAATGCATTTACTTTGACTGCATTGAAATAATCTAAAAAAAGATGAAAAGCATCTTTAGCATGCCCAAAACATCTGGTTTCATATTTTGAGACCAAAAGGAAATTGCATGAAGACTAAAATCTTGTTTTGATTTATATTATTATTGGAGGGCTGAGAAGCTGCCAGTCATAAAATAAAATTTTATGATGATAAATAAATAAGGAAAACAATCTGACAAAACATGCTGTGGAACAAAGCTCCATTTCAAGTTTAATTAACTGATAACAATGTTTATGATAGAAGAACTGTGCCACCAATTATACAGCTAGTAAATGCATGCTACCAATGCAAAGGCTGGCCTACAAAAGCCTGGCTAAAAAGGTTTCTCCTGCAGCAAAATACTTCCAAACACAAAGGCAAAGGTATTCTCCGTGTAGTAAATCATGTAGCAATTAAGACCCCCTTTGAAGTCATTTATGAGTCTTTATAGATTGTATGACAATTGCTCTGCTTCAATTGTGCATTGTAAATTGCACAATAGTAGTAGCTCCTGCTTTCTAATATACCTACTGATAGTGCCTGGAGAAGCTGACAGTTTAGAAATTGTTACAGGATAGACATATCTGTGGGGAGAAAAGCAAAAAATAAATGTTTTTAGCTCTGTAGCACTTTGCTTTTTTCCAAAGTCTTGTATGCAATTGTAACAAAGTGTTCCAGCAAAAAGATTATTTTAGAAACATGGAGATAGCTGCGTACTGCAGGCAGAAGTGATCCTTAATCATACATATAAGAGTTCAAACAGTTTTCTCGTAACAGAGGCTCGCATTTAAAATTGCTATGTACTTCCAGTCCTTGTGGTTTGAAGATGCTGGGATCACAGCCATGATGCGCAGTACAAATCATTAACTTTCAGTTTATGCTATACTGTAATTTGCCAGTTACTATATAAAATGCAATATATGAAATACAAGATTTTGTATTACAGATATTATGAACCACTTACTAAAATATTGCTGACATTTCTGTGGATAGGCTAAAAAAGCTTGGCTCATATTGTGAGACTACTCCTTTTTCAAATTCTGCAATAATAACCCACATTTAGGAAGCCCTGAATTTGGCTATCTGCAGTAACAGTACATTAACTATTCTGATCACATGCCTTATCACAGCTTTTCACCCCATTAACTGTAACTGAGCAGTGAACTCTTGGCCAGACTACAACACCAGTACAAGTCCTGCTTGTCCCTTCCTATCTCTCTTTCCTCCTGCTGTTCAGCTTAAAAACACAGCTCTCTCAAAAAACAAACAAACAAAACCCCTCATTCAAATTGCACATTAAATATCATAGAAAGGAAATCTTTCAAATGTTTCCCAAAAGAAAATATATAGTGGCATTTGTATGTATTGACAGCAAAGGTTTTCAAACTGAATGAAAGGATCTCCTTCGTCAAAGTCAATGGTTAGCAGCATGATAAACATTCAAAGAAGTAAAAAAAGTTGTTGCAAAAATCTTCTATAGTTTTAGGGTTATGTACATACATTTACTTCAAGGCGGGGAAAGAAAAGATCAAAAGCATTCTGGAAAGTATTTTCTGCTTTAGTAATAAGCCCCAAATACTTGGAATTTATATTTCCCTGGGTCTTTTTTTGATTCACATGCAGTAATTCCTCCCTCGTCTGTATTTTGCCATTGCTTCTTTACCTGTTTTGCTTCTTCTCCTGTTCTTGACCTATGATAGCCTTCTCAGTCCTCTAGTTTGGGGCTGGTTTTTTATTTCTTGGGTGCATGGAAAGCTCCCACTTTTTTTCAACAGTTAAAATGAACCTGGGAGGCTATACTTCTTGTGGCTTCTTCTGGGTACCTGTGTATGAAAATTAACATCCTCTCTCCAGTCCTGAAGGGAATTACTTCTGGCACGTTTTGACTTATTTTCTTGAATTTTAATTAGCTGATGAAAAAAAATAAAAATTAATTCCATCGGCTTATGAAGACATAGAGCGATGAGTCAAAACATTCTGATCTACGCTCCCAGCTGCATTGAATGGGACTCTACAAGTTATATGTATCGTCACTGCATTCTTACAATTAATTAATAAATTCCTCTCTTCTTTGCACCCCTCAAAAATAAACAGCTACAAGATATTAGATCATATGGAAGATTTTTGTCTCCCTCAGACATTTTGTGTCTTACTTCTGAAAATCTCCAGAAGAACAGGTTTTTCAGAACTTATCTTGGTTTACATCTTTAAAACAAAGTGAGAAAGGATGTTGTCAACTTCGGAATGCAGTCCAGTCATTGTGATGGCCATAAAGGCCTTAAAAATATATTTTTAATACTATAATTGACTGAAACTTCTCAGTAAAGTTTATGGTTTGAGGGATCAATTTTTTTCAGGAGAAAAACAAAGAAAATATTTTCTTCCACACACTGGTTCGTAACTAAGACATACAAAATTAAAATGAGAACATGTATCTAGAGGAGAAAAGATAAATTGTACATAAAATTCTGAAAAATACACAAAAGATGAAATTAAAAAAGGGAGGAAAAATATTTTTCTCTTTTAATATTCTATGATAATAGCTGTAGGTGTTCCATATAATCATAGCAAGTATAGCAAGTTTAACACAACTATTTATTTCTAAATCAACAGTTTTTTCAAGGCATTACATAAATACCTGGAGAAAACAGTCTGTATCTTTCAGATCCTTTTTGATTCCTTGATGCTACTGTGTGTCCAAATAGCCCCATTGCTCCCTCATTTCGCTTGGAGTCATAGCTATGTGGCAATTGGCACAGTAATCATACCATACAGTTATCTCTGCATTAGTGACCTCCAGGCTGGATAACTGCAACTCAGACCTAGAAATTAAGCTGTATGGCCTGAAAAAGCTCCACATGGTGGAAAATACGACAGAATGTCTGCTTAGCAAAACAAATTGCCACATTTATCCACTTGAAGGTCTCCATCTTGATATTTAAACCTCTCAATGTGATATGAGATGTCTGTGCCTCTGCCTACAATATCATCTCCCTCTACATGGCTGTGACCTGTCAGGATATCCTTGTTACTCTGCAACCATGAAGCACTGAATAGAGGGAGGAAGTGAAGTATGCAGAATCTTCACAAAGCCACATCAAAACTGCAGGTTTCACATCCAGGGAACAAAAACTCTTAGAAAATGCAGATCTACCTCAAAACTCATGGCCCATTGCAAAACTCATTTCTATCTCGTCTTTCTCTTCACCCACACAAATGTGAATCAAGCTGTTTTTCCACTATGGAAGGAAAATTGTTATTGTCATGATGATGACTAAGAAGAGTGGAAGAAAGGGAGATGTATGGATCACATGGATCTCATCTAGGATGACAAGAAGAGAACTTAAATTGAATTTTAAAATTTCATGAAGAAACTCTGCATATTGATATGGGACCTTATTTGAAAAAAGTCTTTGATTAATTGTCTTTAACTTTTCCAGCATCTCCCATTAATGATCCTTTCCCAAGCAACATCATGTTCTAGCCAAATCTTCATTACCTTCTTTATGAACACTGCTATACTCAAAAGAAGAGACAGAATAAATAGATTGCAAAGTACAGGGAAAACTCTACTTAAAAAGCCTGAGAAATCTCAAGCATAAGCACTGTAAAAATGCAGCACATGGTTGTAAGGATGAAGGTAAAAAGACATTCCCAAGGCAATTGGGAGATTTGAATTTGTAGGATATAATGCTGACAATAACCAAATAAGACTGCTGTAATCTAAAATGTAATAAATAATATTGCTATCAATGTCATTGTTACTATATATGCTATTTAAAAAAATACAATAGTGATGGTGTTTTTATGTGCTAAATGCTACAATAAGCAGCATACAAGAATCAGAGAACAGAAATATTGACTGGACTTTTGCACATTTGTGTTTTTTTTTTTTTTACTCTGATTTACATTCTGTGTCATTACACTGGCTGTTGTGACATTGTATATTTAATCAGGCTAGAACTGTCTGTTTTTAACTAGAACAGGATCAGAGACTACTAATTTACCCTTATTCACTTCACAGGCTTGCACTGCAGCCCTATGACTTGGTAACAGGGGTCACCACCTTACTAAGATCCCAGGTGCATGCTTATATTTTGACAGTCTTTATTTGACACCTGGATACTTCACTAGGTGGTTAAATCTGTCCAAGTAATTTTGATGACCACATATATTTCTACGTATAAAAAACTCAGCACTGACAGATAGGGTGTAAGCCTGTCTGTCCAGGCTCCCGTTATAATGGTTCAGAGTTCTTTCAGATCAGCAGTGCAATGGTTCTCATTCCCCACCTTCCCACTCTTTACTTGAGCAGGGCTAAATTCAGTCTTGGCATAACTATGTAGCTGTGTCCTTTACAGAGATATCAGTCAAGTTTAGTTACTTTGATATATCCCACTGTTTTTGCCTTGGCATTTCTGAGTTTCTCTACAGTTATAGTGTTCTACTTGTGGTACATCTACTTGTTATATCAGGCTTCTCTTCTTTGATCCTTTTCAATTCTTTCTTGTTATGCTTTTTTAAAAGTGAAAAGGGAAAAAACCTACTCACACACGATGAACACTGATACAAAACTGTCTCTTCATTAAAAAGATGTACAGGACATAAATGAAGATATGTGTTTAATTGTCAGGGTCTCATGGCTAACCTCAATGCTACACACTCTCACAGGCAGATAGCTAAATTACTAATATTTACATTGAAAAACGTATATTTCTTCAAAGGAATTCTTTGTGCTTGTAACTCAATAATTAGACTTACGAATGTACCTAACTGCCACAGAAATGAAGACAGAGCAATTTAGTGCTGTTAGTCCCCTTGATACTGTCTGGGTGGCAGCAGGTGTTACAACTGGGACTACTAAATATATAATATGTCTTTACACATGGGAATGTGACAGCGTACAGAGCAAAAAACATGCCTTATGGAAGGTAGTTCCTTTCTTCAGTTGAAAACAAAATAATGCAGGTCTGAAAAAGGGAAAAATTATGCAAAAGTAAGGTAAATAATTGCCCTTCTGGGTTTTCATACACAACATACCTCACATGTGCAGCAACGCCTGAAGCTAATATCTCAGTACTATTTGTAGCTCCAGTTAGAATGATATTTGGCACCTGCTAGATGAATCTGGCTTATCTGTTGCCAAATGCATGCAGTACGTGTGTGTGGCAACTGCTGTCTTCACCAAAAAAAGATTGGATCAACAGTATTTTTCACATTTTCCTTCTACTGTTTCTACCCCCAGGAATCTAACTTTTTTCTCTAGCTAACCATTTTATTTTTCAGTCTTTATCTGGCTGCAGTAACAGATGTTGTAGTGCTGCACTGTCCCACCAGACCTGCAGTGTGGTCTCAGTCTGGCAGCTCCTCTGCGTCCATCCACAAACTTGACTTAGCTCAAAACTACTTTTCTGCATTTTTATCCACTAAACTACTACTCTTAGAGATGACAACAATCTTCTGTTTTTCTCATTACTGAAGTGTAGAGCTTTCCACCCTATAGCTCTGGTTGTCCCACTGCTCAAACCAGTGGATTACCAATATGCAACCAATGTAGTCCCCAGACCACTTTTAACTGCAGAAAAAGTGCAATGAATATAGTAGGGCACATCCATTTTGTAAAGATGTCTCTTCTACTCTGGAAATGATTTACCTATTATTTTGTCTGACAAAATTTAGTAAGTAGTGTAAAGGCTTGGAATTACCATCTCAGCACATTTTAGATAATTAAAATAGGTCAGAGGAAACAAGTTTTAAAAGTGATTATTCTTGTCATTAACAGAAAGCTCGGGATAGTATCTCAAATGTGGATACTTTAAACTTGACTGAAACTCCTTTTGTTTTGACTTGGCTCAAACCCTAATATTGGTTAGAATCACCAAGTATGCTAATCCACACCCTGGCATTGTAACAGACCAGGAAAGCTGCAGGGGTCCTCCTGGGTCTCCTTTCAGTGCTTGGAGTAAGAAGGGTCCTGTGTCCCATGAAGCCAGGGCAAAAAATTCTCTCCAGGCTTCAAGAGGAAACAGAATCAAACAAATCTGCCAAAATCACAGGTTTCTGAATTTAAAATATTTCCAGATATGATCTTAATAGTTTTACAAGAGTGTGAGAAGGCCATATGGGGTCAAAAGAGAGTCTATGTTAGTAGTCTATCTTTCTAAAGAGAGGAGTATAAGAAATTGAACTAATCCAGGCTGTCTCGTTAAATTCTGTGCTTGTTAAAAAACATATCAAGAGGTCCTCTGCTTCAACTGCCTTCATAGTGTACTTTCAGCTTTTATCGTTTTCAGAGGTATCCACACTTCCACAAACTCAAGTTAGGTCAATAATGGATGTCTGAATGTTTTTTAAGGCCAGAAATTTGACATTCAGGAAACATAAATAAACTACTACAAGGTCATGTTCTTTCCAAGTTTCATCATTAGAAGACTGGCTAAAAAAATAATGCAAATATTTATTCCATATTTATTCCATAGAATTTTCACAATTCTTAATGTCTCTAACTTCCTCCACTAGGGGTAAAATAGTTGAATGCAGATGACTTTGCAGTAATTCCCATTAGCCACAGCAGCAAACACAGTTTGTCAAAAATAAAACATTTTTTGGAGACAAAAATCAGGTTCTTGTAGGTCTTATCAAACTATACAAAGCAAATTTATTCCAGCTTTCCTAAAGCAGATGACTAGCAAAAATTCTTCCAGAGCTGTCCTGAATAGTATCTTCTAGTGTTAGTGCAGTGAAAAAATTATTTTGACATATGGAACTAAGTACCATACACTGGAGCTCCACTTAAAAATAATGGTATTAATATTAATTAATTTTAAAATGTGGGTGATAAAAAGCTGTATTTGCCAAATAGAATAAAAGACAGGCTGATGAGGGGAAAAATGTTTTTAAAAGGGTCCCTTTGAAGATTATGTCTCCTCTTTCATGAGACTGAATTGAATACTTGATGTGATCACCATGGTCCTCAACGATGTGGGCAAACAAAGTAAAAGCACACACTTTGTTCTTAAAGGTTTTGGCACTGGTCCTTGTGCCACATTTATAAATGACTACTATAAACAATCAACAAGGTATCTCTCTCTTCCATCACAATGTTCCTATTGTAAAAGCTGTGAAAACTTGGTGCACTGCAAGGATTTTAATCCATGCTCTAAATGTCCACACGCCAAAGTTCATAGGCTTCATATCCAAGGGCACAATGGCTCTTCCTCACTCAAAACAAGAGATGTGAACCCTAATCTCAGGCCTTCCATGGTTATTGGATCAGGTCTCACAACTCTTGCTGCTGAAAATTCATGTGGCCAAAGGTCAGCTGGAGTTGAAACTGGCCAGAAATATGGGGGACAATAAAGAGTTTTTTCAAATACATTAATGGTAATAGGCAGGGACAGAGATAAGAAAGAGATGTTTAATGCTTTCTTTGCCTCTGTCTTCAACAAGGATGATGGACCAGAGGGTTCTCAGTGTCCTGAACTGGGGGACCATGACTGTGAGAATGATCAACTCCCAGTCAACCCTGAAATTGTGCAGAATCTGCTGCTCAAGCTGGATGCCTTCAAATTTATGCGGCATGATGGGACTCATCCAAGAATCCTCAAAGAGCTGGCTGATGTCATTATCAAACCTCTCTCATGGATTTTTGAGAGGTCTTGGAAATCTGAAGAGATTCCAGCTTACTGGAAGCTGGTGAATATTGTCACAATTTTCAAGAAGGGCAAGAAGGAGGACCCAAAGAGCTACAGGCCTGTCAGTCTCACTTCAGTGCCTGATAAAATTGCGGACAAAATTATTCTGAGAGGCATTGAAAAACACCTGAAAGACAACACAGTCATTGGTCACAGACAGCATGGCTTCATGAGAGGGAAGTTCTGCTTATCACATCTGATTTCCATTTTTGACAAGGTAGTCCACCTAGTTGAAAAAGGGAATACTTGATGTAATCTTTGTGAATTTCAGTAAAGATTTTGATACTGTCTCTCACAGTGTCCTTCTGGACAAAATGTCCTGCACAGCTGGATAAACACATCATGCGGTGGGTGAGCAATTGACTCATGGGCCAAGCACAGACGATAAAAGTGAATGGAGTGACATCAGTCTGGCGATTTGTCACTAGTGGCGTTCCACAGGGCTCTGTCTTAGGTCCTGTGCTTTTCAACATCATAAATTATTTGAATACAGGATTGGAAGGGATACTAAGCAAGTTTACAGATGATACAAAATTGACAGGACCTTTTGACTCCATTGAAGGCAAGGAGGCCCTGCAGAAAGACCTCAACAAATTGGAGTCCTGGGCAATCATCAACCATATGAAGTTAAACAGAATGGGGCAACACAGATGTAGGTACAGACTGGGGGATGAGATGCTGGAAAGCAGTGCCACAGAAACCTGGGGGTCCTGGTTGATGTCGAATATGAGTCAGCAGTGCCCTTGCAGCCAGGAGGGCCAACTGTGTCCCAAGTGGCATTAGGCAAACCATTGCCAGCCAGTTGAGGGAGGTGATTGTCTCACTCTGCTCTGCACTGGGGTGGCTTAACCTTGAATATTGTAACAGTTTTGGGCACCACAATATAAGAAAGATATTAAGCTATTAGAGAGTGTCTAAAGGAGGGCAATGAAGATGGTGAAGGGCCTTGAGAGGAATTGCTGAGGTCACTTGGTCTGTTCAGCCTGGAGAAGGGAGACTGAGGTGAGACCTCATTGCATTCTACAACTTCCTTGTAAGGGGAAGAGGAGGGGCAGGCAATAATCTCTTCCCTCTTGTGACCGATGGCAAGATCTGAAGGAATGGTCTGAAGCTGTGTCAGGAGTTGTTTAATTTGGATAATAGAAAAAGTTCTTCACCCAGAGAGTGGATGCATACTGCAACTGGCTCCCCAAGGAAATGGTCACAGCATCAAGCCAGATAGAGTTCAAGAAGTGTTTGGATGATACTCTCAGGCACATGGTATGACTCTTTGGGAGGGCCCTGTGCAGGGCTGAGTTAGACTCGACAATCCTTGTGGGCCCCTTCCAACTCAGCATATTCTTTCTTTCTGTGAACCCAAGTCCTAAGGTGAAGCGAAATTCTGGTGTGTTGAAGTGGAAAATAGCTATGCTCTAGGCCTGAGAAAGAAGTTTTTGAACATGTAGTCTACATGAGAAAATCTGTCCTGAAAGCCACACTAAACATTGTCTAAACAAATAATTTTCCCACAGTAATCTGATAAACTGTCTGGTTTCCATTTGGGTTTGTCTATCAAAAGAAATCTGAAAGCTGTTGAATGTACCCAAAAAATACTGAGCTAACTTGATCCCTCCTACACATCAGCAAGTAATTCTGTGTCACTGTATGAACATCACATTGTAAGAAGCCTATTTGCAATGACAAACAGCAAGTCAGATGCTGCTCTTAGCAAAGCCAATGGGAGAATTTACATTGATGTCGCTGGGAGTATTTACATCAATCTTAATGGAAGATTGGACCACCAATGGAGAGATACAATTCTTTCATAAATGAATCTAAAGTACAATAAAACTTGTAGGAATGTTCCAGATCTTTGCTCAAGCTTGCATATGTTTTAGAGTTATGGTTCTGATGTTATTGTTTTGAAAACGTAGTGCAGTATTATGTGAATATTCAGCCTGTTGTCTGCTCTCATTTTTTACACTGAAAGCATCTGCATTTCATCACTTCCATCTCAAAGAAGTTGATTCAGTTCAGGTAGTCTTTTACATTAATTCAATATACATCATACATGAAAAGTAAGTTCAAATAAGTTTTCAAGGAAACCCTCTTCCCTTACACACTGATCAGAAGGTTAAGAAGTGAAAAAAAATAATGACCTATAGCTGGCTTCAAAGATTTTAAACAGAAAATGCATGTCACTCTCTTAGCAAGAAAGGGTACATACCTGGTTAGATTAATGCATCTGTAGAATTAAATGTGTACATGTTTTAAAGTGTGGAGATGCTGTGGGCTTTACTCTTCCTTAACAAATAACCCGTTCTGTTCAATCAATGTCATCTAAGTAAAAAGGTGATAATGAAAAATGCATGTAAGTCATAGTAAAAATAACCCTTTCTTCTGCAAGCACTTTAAATAAGGTTCCTCAGAGGCTTCACATATTGTAGGACTTAGAGATAGCTATCTGCATCTGAATAATTTCAGAGACCTTAACATATCTCTGTAGATTGTTGAAGACAGGTTAAAAAGAAATAAAAAGAAAAAAAGCACTGCACCCTACTGTGGTGGTTTGATCCACCTTTTAGCATTCAGGGGGCAGGTTCAATAAAAGTGACGTAAAACTGAATAGAATGTTCAGCAGGAGAACAATTTATTACAAGGAATTTGAATGAGAGAGGTAGGGGTAACCCACCAAAGACCCCTGGATTACATTGAGGGACCCCCCAACATGCAAGGAAAAAAAAATCACAAAAAGAAAAAAAAAAAACAAAAAAAAAAGAAAGGGAACTGTTCCTTTCAGTCAGATGACTAGTTGAAAGGGACAGGGAGGAAAGGTAGGAAAGGATGCCTCTCCCTTCTCTCTCTCTGGAAGCACTTCTGGTCCTCCAAACTCTCTGAAAAACACAAACAAAGGTGAAAACGATTCCCTCCCTCCCCTTTTCTGAAGGATACTTGCTAGCCAGCTGGAAATGGCTCCCGGGTTGAGAGAAATGGGTGGA
>VXBA01005203.1:177025-190401 GCA_013399895.1 Serilophus lunatus | reverse complement strand
AGGAGCCGTTGCTGCCCGGCCCCGGCCTCGGTCCCGTCCCCGCTCCGGCCGCTCCCCCTCCCCCAGCCTCCCCCCCGGTCCCGGCCGGGGCAACCCCCCCTGCCCTGCCCGGGACAGGGCTGCCTTCATCTCAGCTTCCCCCTTCCCCCAGCTTCAGGGAAACAGCTTTGAGGAAAAATTGAATTTTAACTCAGGTAAGTGGATTGCTCTCTTACACCTCACTTCAAAAGCCTTGTTTTTCAAACGGCTACACCTACACTGAACATTTTTTTGCCTTTTTTTTTTTCTGAACTTCTGAACTGATTTTGCTGAAGATTGAGATCTTTTTCGGTACAAAGCAGAAGGCAAAGTGAAAACTCTATTTCCCCCATCCTTCCCAACCAGCATCAGTAATTCCCCAGAAAAAATGTGTTCCATGTATCATGTGTATCATGTCAGCTTCATGCATCCTTTCTTTATCACTCCTCTCAGCAGATAGTATGCCAGAGAGAGTGCAATTATATGTCCATTCAGTCAATGGTCATGTATGCATTGTCTCTGAAAGAAACATGTGAGTGTGTAATGTTTGATCGGGCATAATCATAGGTTTTGGATAGATCTGAACCACCCATAGGCCCAAGGTGTGCAGTATTGTGCAGACTTTAGTAATAAATCCAGATATACTTAAAGGTAGACCTGGACTGAGAAGCCTGACTGCTTGTTTTGTGTTTAACAGACCAGTAAAATGCCTCCTTTAGTAGAAGTCAGGAAGCAGAACTAGTAAACATCAGGTTGGAAGAAGGTAGAAGTTGCAGCCTACCTCTTGCTATAGCCTTATTTTTGGGAGAGGCTCTCTCTGGGAATGAGAAGACTTTCTTAATGGGCAATGGCCATCATCCAGATTGTCAGTTTGCCAGGACAGGATTTTATTTCATATTTTAAACTGGTGATTTTGTCTTGTCTCACATCATTCTTTAAGCAGGAAGGCAAGGAGGATTTCAATTAGTGAAAAGCTGAATTTCAGCAGACATGCAGAAGCAATTATTTAACTATGCTGTTTATATGACCTTAACGTGAGAGAGAGAGGAAATATCCTTACAAGTTCTGTTAGTAGCAGACATTTCAAGAGCTTGGATACAACTGTTTTTTCATCATCTCCATTTATATTTCATTTATAAACTTTGCAGTGTGAGAAATCCCCTTAGTGAAAAGTATTGAGTAGGTAGGTAGCAATACCTAACAGTTCCATGGCTCTCACAGCAGTCACTCCTTTAAAAGTACACACACACTTGCACACAGTGCTTCCCGGAATGTTCCCCTTTTTTAATTTCAAGAACAACTGAGTAGAAGCCCTTATTTTTTGCAATTAATGGTTTCTAATCTGCTAGAGACAGAAATCTGCGCTGCCATTAATTCAACCACAGATTTTGCATTGCTGAATGGGAATTATGCAGGGAAATCAATTGCAGGAATGGACACTTCATAGCAGTTTAAATGAAATGAGCTTCTGCAATGTAAAAATGAACACACAATCCAATCTAAGCAAAGAAAGGCACATTGACATCTTGACTGAAACCTGACTTGAAAGGATGAAACATCAGGTGCAATTGTAATTTTTCAGTTTTAAGAGACAGATTAAGCAGCTGGCAAAATGACAGAGATTATTTACAAGTACTTTTATCTTTTTGTTGTGATGGGACCTGTTCTGAAGGTCAAGAGACAAACCCTGCTGCTCCTCAAAAGAACTTTCTGAACACAGGACTGAGCCCACAACATTGGTAAAACTTAGTGTTTTAGTTTGGTCTTTGTATAACCACTGATCTGCCACTCAGCACCAGACTTCTAGACCATCTAATGGAAAGTGGAAAGGAGGGCTGAAGACATCTGTTTTTCAGTAGAAGTTTCTGCTGCCCTGACTCCCAATGTTCCTTCCTGGGCATTGAGTTTATTTCCTTATGGAACAAGTTACTAGGCTTATGATTTAATTAACTCCAGGGGATTCGTGGCCCCCCACTCAGTAATGTCTTGAAGTCAAAGAAGTGCTCTGCTGCTGAAACTACAAACACTTCCTATTGAAGAACTTCTCATTGCAAAGGTAGACCCTTTCTATCTGTCCACACAAACTATGACGAGGAGTGAGTGTGAATAGCAGTAAACAAGTTTAGATATTGCACTACCTTTCAGGGAAAAAAATAGAACATATTTGTCCTCAAATCAGATCACAGTGCAGCTCTTGTCCCATCCTCAACTTGCCAGCCTACTGCTGTTGTGGTGAGATCAAAGAGGACCTAGGAATTAGATAAGTGTTATAAAGATTAGAAGTTTCTTAAAAATTCTTGGATGGCGTTATAGGCAAGTCCAGATAAAGGTACATGAAAGTCCTGTTTGACCCTCAGGAAGAAAAAGGCCATGCTTAACATTGCCTAAATACAATCGCATTGCACAGGATACATACTGTGTCTCTTACATGATGGGTGATTTGTAAGATCTCATGCTCCATTTTCCACCTAGGCTTCTGTTTCTCTTGGATTAATTTTGTTCGTGCTAATCTCTAAACAGAAGTCACTCCAGGACAAAAAATTCAGTCCATATTTTACAACTCTTCTCTGCTTTCAGACCATACAAACTCCTGAAGAAGTTTGCTCATAAGTACTTTCCATAGTCAGTATTATAATTTATAGTGATTCACTGAAAATAAAGGGTGGGGGGGAAAGAATGCTGGTAGTGATGTGTTGTATTTCAAATCTAAGGTATAACCAAGTTTTCTGGTTATTTTTTTTAAATTATAATAATTTTCTTTAATTATTTTATTAATTTAGCTTTTTAAATTATACCAAGTTGCAAGACCTTACCTCCTCAAAATCAGTCCCATTTAATGCTTCACATAAAATGTGTCAAGATTACCCCACACTTCATAAACCACACAAAATCATAAATGGATCCTGAAAAATGCAAGACAAAACTCTTTTTCTAAATATGGTCTTATAGTACAACAGGAAAGATAAAACTGAACATATCAAACTTAAAATAACATAAATACACTTCATCCCCCCAAACAAGCTGAAATATTATGTCAATATCTTTTTGCCCTGCGAGAGGCCTTCTGGATAGCTACTTATGAGGATTTCCACTTTTCAGTGATAGAACTGTATTACAATAACTGGATTTCTAGGTAGAAAATGTTACACAGGAAAGGACAGATTTCTGTCTATACACACTAATAATAAGAACTATTTTATGAAACACTCCTCTCCCCAAAGATGTCATTAAACACTGGATTTTTGTGTCTTGCCACAAAAAATTGTGAATGTATAAAGTGCATAGATTTACATTGGTATTAATACATCTTTATTAAAATAAACTTAACCATGTTACCTGTCTTTGTCTTATTAGTTATCATTGTTTGGAGAAACACGTTCCACAGAGTAACTGAATCAGTAAAAGTATACCTTTTGGAAATAATAATACAGTCTGAGAAAACATTGAGACACTGTCTAACATGACTTACAAACAGGAAATCAGAAAGAACCCAGAAAAAAAATACACTTTATTATACATTATTATACTCTGCAGTCCAATGGTCTTTTTTTTAACTGTAAGGTACTTAGTAAACATAACAAATTATAATGAACTTCCTGGAACTCTCTGATTCATAGCACTGTTATTTACCCAAGCTACTGATGGAGTAATTGATAGGAAGAGCAGAGTAACCTTTCCAATTTCATGAATGGAGTCATGATGCTGTTCAATCTGAAGTTCAGGGAAGGAGCTAAGATTGATTTGTAGGGAAACTGTAAGACAATGTCAAAAAAATTAAACCTCCAATTTTTTACTTTCCTTAAATTGCATTTCAGATATCCCAATGATTTGTGATTTCACAAAACAAGTGAAAATAAATTACAGATAGCTAACTGAATCTTTCTTAAGTGGACAGATTTGCTGCTCTTTAAGAAAAGATCAGAATTATGCTTGCACCAGTCAAAATGAGATGTATGGCAGTGGTTGTTGCTGGGATATGTCTCTGAGAGGTGGCATTTCCTGGCCAGCTGCAGAGTGTGAGAGGAGAAATGTTTTGTCTTAAATGGAAGAGCTCAGCTTTTTCATTGTTTAAGTTCATTCATTTCTGCACAAGAATGAGACTCACTTCACTTGCCTTAACCATCTTAAATATTTGTTTTAAATGGTCATTGAGGCTACCTCTATAATTAGAGGGTACAGATAAGCATTTCCAGAAGGCCATTCATCCCATCCTAAAAGAGCTGTCTCAGATAGCAATTTGTTCCTAGCTAAATTAGTCACGTTAAACTGCTTAATTCTGGTACCTAAATCAGGTAAGATGAACCTCAAACCAAGAATTAGCAAAGAATAGCAAAGCCAGTGAAAGTATCAAGACAAGAGAACACAAGCCTCTGTTGAAGAGAAAATGTAACAGTCCAAACTCTTCTGTGGAAGCAGAAGAAATTCATGCTTAGCAAACTTACCTGGGCTGGTAGAAACATTTGGGTAGGACTTCTCTTGCTGCAAGACCCTTGTGAGCAATAAAATACTAGTGCAGACAGAGACATCCACAGTGGATAAGTCAGCGAAAGCTGTTATAGAAAAGCAGAACTCTTAGTACTTAAACCCCATATTTTGTGATAACCTATAGTTTTTACTCAGACTGACTCTGCCAGCTAACAGTGTCAGTTTTTGAGACGGAGTAAGCTTCTGCTGAAATACCTTGCCCTGATCCAGTATTCAAAATCTTTTAATTTAGAGCAGCAGAGTTAATGGGATAAAAGGATCAGAATATACACTAGAATCCACATACATTGGGCCACATATGAGCTGGCAAGATGGGAAAGTATGTGGTATGAAGCCATGGTATGGCTTCTGAGTATGCATGTTATCCACTTCCTCAGGAGATTGGGTGCATCTCAAGTGATAAGAGGAGTGGAGTATGATGAAGGAAGTTACTCAACTGTTTCAAAGACACAGATTTGCATTTATGTGTGAAAACATTGCATTTTGAAGCCTAGTTCTTGACATCAAAGGGTTGTAAATGGAACCAGGTCAGATTCTCCTTTTGTTTATAGTGCTGTAAGTAAAAATCCAAACAAACATGCTACCCTTAAGTGACCAAGCCTGACAGTGTTTTCTGTGGACACTGGGTACAGGGAGAGATGCACTTGCTCTTCCCACCCTCTAAGAGGAGAGTGTTTGGGAGAGAACAGGTGCCTTGATGTGAGATGCAGGCACTGTGTGGGGCTGCTGCCTTCACATGGCATCCAGAACAGGTGTGGTCCATGATCTGGAGTGGAGGCAACACAACACTTCTCTATATACTAGTACTGTTATATATGGAATTGATAGCAGGAGACATCAGTTTCTGAGTAAATTACTCATAAAATAGGTGTTTCTAAAATGGATGGAACAACCCAACCTCTGCTTCTCTCTTGCCAGAGACTGGAATAGAAGCTTAGATACCATGTCTGGACCAGATAACCAGCTCTTAGAAAGTTAATATCAGTTGAGATTAACCCAGTCCAAAATACTATTTGAAGGCAAATTTGTATCAGTAATTTCACAGTAAGAATTCTCCTAAGGCTCTTGTAGTTTCCATAAGTCAAATGTCACAACCCTAGGAAATTCAATGCTTTTAATCATAAAAGATATCCCAATGTATTTGGGAGCAGAAATGCAGCTATAACATACAAATAACTTTAACTGCTCTCTGAAGTACTGCACAGCAATACCCAGCGTGACTGTAGTGCCAGATTAGACCGACCAACTTGTAAAGTCACATTAGATTACTTTGTATGTGTCACAAATGTTCAGACACAAATAAAAATAATTTATTCATATACATTTTTTACACTAATTAATTCTTTGCCTTACTTACAAGTTTTTAAATAAAAAATTTATAAATCATCACTGATTATAATTTGGTTTTATGTTGTATCATGTTACATTTTATATGTCAACAAACACATAAGGGTGTAGTAAGATTAAAGCAGAACAGAGTATGAACACATTCACACACTCATGCATAGGGGTTGACAGACATCAATAAAAGGAAAAATCATTTGTATGGTCTGAAAGTAGTATATCAGCCATTTTCTGGCCATCTCCATATAGAGAGAGCTCCGCAGTGTGTGACAGCAGATGAACAAAACGACAAAAATTGAATGAAGTGCAGCACTTTTAAAATAAGTTTTTGCCTAGAGCAGAAGAAAAGTGTATTCTTGTATAGATAACTTGTGTCCTTGGAATTTAAGGGCCATGAGTTGCAAGAGTTATTTTTATGGTATCATTTTTTTTAATCTGGTTAATGTTTGAATAGGTGACAAATAGCTGTATAATGAATAATAATAATTATCACATAAATAATTGCTTAAAACAATTTTTTTTGCTGTCATGGAAATTAGGACATCTAAATTATCTCACGAATTAAGAAATTCTGAAAATATACAAAAGGATTTTGGAGGAATATCTAAAACCAATGAAATAGTGCCAAAGATTATATGTCAGTTGTGCTCGTGTTTCTTGTTGCTAAACGAGACAGGATAGTTTGCAGGGAATACTTTTTAGGCTTTCCATTATATGTGAAAATAAAAGATTAATGAACATTTAAGTCTCTGAAGAAGAGTGTATATATTCTTCTGAAAATGTTCATTTTTGCCTAATAAAAAAGTATTAAAAACAGTGGAAAAGGACCTGGGGATGCTGGTAGGCACCCAGCTGAACATGAGCCAGCAGCGGACCCAGGGGACCAAGAGGGCAAATGGCATTCTGGCCTGTATCAAAAATAGTGTGGCCAGTAGGACGGGGAAAATGATTGTTCCTCAGTACTAGGCACCGGTGAGACTGCATCTTAACTGTGTTTGGTTTGGGGCTCCTCTCTACCAGAAGGACATTGGGGCGCTGGAGCTGGTGAAGGGTTTGGAGTACAAGTCTTATGAAGAGTGGCTGAGGGAGCTGTGGTTGTTTAGCCTGGAGAAAAGGAGGTTCAGAGGAGACCTTATCACTCTGTACAACTCTGGAAAAGGGGGTTGTGGCAAGGTGGGGATTGTTCTCTTCTCCCAGGCAATTAGTGACAGAACAGGAGGATATAGCTTGAAGCTGCAGCGGGAGAGGTTCAGGTTGGACATCAGGAAAAAATTTTCACCAAAGAGGTGGTTAAGCTTTGGAATGGGCTGCCCATCTCTGGAGGTGTTCAAGAAATGACTGGATGTGGCACTTAGTGCTATGGTTCAAATGGTATAGTGATGTTAGGTCAAAGGCTGTTGATCTTGGAAGTAATTTCCGGTCTTAGTGATTCAATGATTCTATTCTATGGAAAATGCAGACTGAAGCATGTAAATAGAAATTAGATAAAAGAGTGCATAAATTGAGGAAATATGCATTAAAAGCATATTTCTCAATATCTGAGTAGACAGCTGCAAGGTATGGGAAACTACTATTGAACTGCTGTGTTCACAATACTCAAAGATGCAGCTACAACATGAACGTCAGAACTGACATTACAGCTGCAGTGTGATTACGGGTGGTGCTGCTTGTCTAGAGAGGGTTATATTACTTTTATATAGATAACATTTTTTCTTGCAATTTTTATTGTTTCTTTTAAATACACACAACATATTTTTCTTCAGAAGACTAAAGAAATCATGAATCATAACAGCTATCACTCAAGTACTTCTAGAAGTCATCCAGATGCCATATTGATGGAAGCACTCCAAGAAGCTGGAGAGAACAGTCCTGTCCTATGCTATTGGAAAAACTAAGGTGATTCTGAATCTTAATACTTGGGAATTTAGAGCTTGTGATTTAGAGCTGACATCTCACAAACACATGCAACTCAAATGCTACTGACAGTAAGGAAGGCATGACAGGTTTAAAATAAATGATAGAAATGTAGGGAGAAAAACTGAAGAAGTTAACATGCTTAAACATGTAGGAATAACAATAAAATTGCAGTATCTCTCTTAATTTGTTAAAACACAGTACAAATCATAAAGTTACCTAACATATGTAATTTTCAACCTATAGTTCAGAATGTTCTGACATAAAAAACTTGAAGATTCAATTTGTACCATACATTAATGTGTTATTTAGGGACCCTCTGGAGTTAATTAAAGTACGAAGCTGTACATTTTCTTAACACACATGCACCAGTTCAACCCGTGTTCCTTTACCATCTGGTATCAATGCTCTATGTGGCACCATAATACATGCAGTAGAGAAAGGAATGTTCCATTTGCAAGAAACTCACTGATCGTGCTGTAGCATAAAAGCTGAGAAAACTGCTTCTGCCATTTTTAATGAAGCAGCATGTTTTCATCTTTTCAGGTGTTTCAAAGGAGCCATAGTGGTCTCCCTGTGTCCCTTTGAGTGTTTTGGGAAGATTGTGAAAAGATTGTATTTGAGGGCTTAAGCCTTTATGAAATTCCAAGAAGCTTTTTGGACTTGACAGTGAGACTGCTCTGCAGGGCTTTGTCCCATCAGCATAGTGAGAAACTGAAACCAGAGAAATATTGAGGGACTCCAGAGCAGAAAGGAAAATTTTCCATAAACAAAACCAGTGGCTTCTGGTCTGTATCTAGCATTCCCTATGATAGAGTTGTGATAGTAATTGTGAAAAAATATTATCATTGACATGATCAAAGATAGCCTTTACAGTGACTACCCAAACATAAAAGGCATGTTTTAACTCCTTGTTCCTGTTTCTCTGCTGTAATGTGGTTGCCAGTTCAGGTGGGTAATTGTAGGGAATTGAAGGCAAGTACCATTATGCTACTGTGGAGACAATCAGGAAGAGAGGCGGGGGTAATCCTTCCTCCCTCTCCTTTCCAGTTCAACCCTGCCTTTAAATGTGCAACTGCAATATTGGGTTCATCCCCATGTAAATGAGTAGGAGTTAAGCCACCTTTTGCAGTCGTGGGGGGAAGTGCTCATTTGTGAATTATAATGCAAATATATCAAAGCAACATCAACATGAGTGTACTACAGTACACTCTCATCTCCTCCATGATGTCATAGGGGCTAATCAGTTCTTTTTCATCTCTTCCTCTTTTCCCTATCACGCTTTAAGCCTAACTGGATCTTCCTATCACATTTCTCCTGATGGCTCTGACACTTCTGTGAGTTCTTGGTAGATCAATTCAGATTACTGATTAGGAAGAAAGTGAACTCACCAAAAATTTTGAATGATGTCCTACCAGTGCAGAAAGCTTAGCTGCCTTACAGAAGAGTCAGACAACAGCCAGAACGAGTACCAGAGAAAACAGCAGGCAGGAGGCAGGGCTGCCTCTTTTGAGGGTAAAGAGTTGTTTCGGTTCTCTTGTTCTTCACTATAAGCCTGACAAATAACCTTTGAGGTAATGATAAATCCAAAGGGTGAATGTTCTACATCTCTATGACAGTATTCAATCAAAATCAGAGCTAGGAACAAGTCACGAGGGCTTGTCCTCAAGAATATATAACTAAGTTGTGTACTGAACTGGTATTTTTCCTTCCCGAGGAAGTAAAATGTTAAACAACCTATTTCACAGATCCCTACAGCCGCTGCTAACAAAAGACATTCTATGGCTTCGATATTACATAGAATGCAAATATTTCAATAGAAATGTGCTTAGAGTTGCTTTCTGCTCACCTTACCTGCCTGGATTTAACTTTCTTGTAAACAATTCAAAAAGGAGGGAAAATACACGTGACTGGTCACTCATCCAACGTTCTTGGGAATTCGTCCTCTCCCTAAACGACCCAAACCTACAAACTTGATTAGCCAAATGACAAAACCATTTTTTCTGGTCTGGAAAATCAAAAATAAAATGAACTTTTTTTTTTTTTTTTTTTTTGGATGACATTTGGCTTGATTTTGTTTTGAGCAATAAAGTATTTTTTCACCATATTTTAGTGTTCCTGTTAAAATGAGAATGGGGGAGCAAAACTGTCACAACTGAACAATGTGGGCAAATCATCAGTTTCAAATGGGACGCTTTTTACATTGAAAATATGCTTGAGCTATTCAGAGAATTTCTACCAACTTTAAGTGAGACGTGCCTTGGTATTAGCTCACAGTGATGTAGCATTTTCAGTATTTACATGCCTCTTTTTTTCTGTCCAGTTGCAAAGAGAACTGGAACTTATCTGCTCAGTCTCAAAATAGTCAAACTCAGTATTTGTGAAAGATTTGTGGGACTAAATTACTTTCCCATGCTGGGATGACAGGCTTAACATTAAAAACTGCACAACATTCATTTGGAAAATAATTGCTCTCTTGGAAAGCATTTGTGTCCATAGGAGGAGTTTCTGCTCTGTGTTAGCCCATCAGAGGAGCTGCTGGATTGTGAAACAGTCTGGGAGTTTAGGTGTTGGGGATCTGTTGTGGCTGCCCATCAGCTCAGGGGCAGGCTTCCAAGGGAGCAGGTACATGATCTGCTAGCAACTCAGCAGAGAATCAGCTGCAACTGTATCAAAATAGTCCCAACTCCAGGATACTTAAATCTCATTTTTGATACATTGACATTTCTCAATGTCAAACCCTTCGTCTGAGCATTCAGGTGAGCTCTGCTACAACCAGTCAACTTCAGTTGGAATGAGAATCCCAAAAATTTCATGGCATTTTCTTTTCATTCTACCACATTTATTCAAAATCCATATGTGTTCTTTGACTTTTTATGCACTCTGAAGGGTTCAAAATAATACCTGTCAGCTACAAGTACTTTCGCCTTCTCCTAGGTATCTGTAGTGGTGGGATGCTCAGACTAGCTGTCCCCAACTCCTCTGCCACAGTGATCTCCAACAGGAAGCAACAGAAAATGGGAAAATGTATGAGTGGCAAACCATCATTGCCAGATTCAGAAAGATCACAGGAGATGCTTAATGCTAGCTATATGCAGGAATTGGAGAAGGAATGGGCACTGAAAGGACCCAATTACCGATGTTCGGACGAGGTGGCCTTAGGAGGCCTAAGGTTCATGCCAATACAAACTCAGAGAGTCACATTTGCTCTGAGTTTCCAAGTTGGGAACACAAATCCCCATTCCACTGTTGGTTATATATGGCACTAGTTTATAGCACATCTTAACTCCTTTGAGGCCTAAATAGCCTTTCATGGCCATTAATTTCAACTTCGTTCAAACTCAGAGCTCTACAGATGAAAGATAAAGTAAAAGAAAATCCTGGCCACAATTTTCACCTTCAATGAAGTTTTCTCTTTTCCTTGGAGGTCTTTACCTGCCTACCTACGTCTTCTATTAGTCAAAAACTGTATTTGTCTTTCTTGGGTACTTGCTGGGTCAACCAATATGGCTCTTTCTCCAAACTGACTACAGGAGAAGGATTCTCTCCTGCACTGTTTTCATCTCTGTGTATGATCAGTGAAGAAAACAGGAGTTGTTCTTGGATTTCAGGAGGTGCTCAAGCTGCTGTGAGGCTTCTGCTTATTATTGCCCTCAACATCATTTTTTTTGTGAATCACCCATACAGAACATAATGAAATTTATGCTTCTAAAAATGCTCAAAATGAATGTTCCCGAAATCAATATAAACCAATAATATGATGTTGGCATCTCATTCGCTGCAATAAAATACCTAAAAATTACAATATGCTAAACTTATGCAGCGAACACATGCTCTTTCTCACCATTACGCCATTTATTTATCAGCTTTAATACTCAGTATAACTTCTAACTGACTGCAGTCTTCCTGTAGTTTCTCACTGTATCATTTTACGGCTGTTACTTTTCCATTTAATATTTGCTTATTTTAGTTTAAATCCCTAGAGCAGAACCCACAAACCAAACGAATACTCATAGAAAACAGAGAGCAGCTCAAATGTCCTTGGAGACACTCAATTTTTTGTTTGCTACCATTTGTCATCCTCTACTCAGGGAGAGATCAACAGTTTTTAGCACACAGATCAATATTCTCTTAACCCAGACCTAATCTAAGGAGAGTTTTCCCAGATTTCACCTTGGCCTACTCCTATGTGCCATAGTTGCCCTTTTTTCAGCAATAATTTTGTCTGTGTAAGACAGCAATTTTTCATCCTTTGGTCAAAACTGGTGACAAAAGAGGGAATAATGGTTCCTGACATATCAAATGATAGATTTGACACATGGCATGCTGAGCTGGGAGCTTTCACGTGCCAAAGTAGAAAGACAGATAAGCACTCTAACGGCTCTCTTGACATTGCTGCCTCTTTTGTTTTTTGTGGTTTGGTTTGGTCATGTTCCCCCCCTTCCCCACTCCCCAGTATACCAAAACAGGCTGTGCTTTCTTATTTTCCCCCACCCCCACGATTTTTTTTTTCTGTAACTCTGACCGGTAAGCAAGGAAATGCACTCTACTTCAGCTCAAAATAAACGTTTCCCTGTCCTGTAAAATGATCAATCTATGCCCTTTTCCTCCAGCACAGTAAGGGCAATACAACATGCTGCTTGAGGAAATACTAACAAATATAGCCAGTGAGAGAGAAACAGATGGGACTAAGAAATTAAACCAGCAGATTTCTGGAAGGTATTCAAAGAGGAAAGTTTTTAATACTGAAACAGAAATGCTTTTTAATTTTTTTTTTAAAGCAATGATGATCAAGATTTACCTTGAGCAGGGCTCACCCTCTCCCTGCTAAATGCACCAGAGGAATGATGAGAAAGGTCCCTTTTGGGACCATTCTGGCAAAAATAAATCATATTTCACAAAAGCCAGTGCCAGGCAGGAGATAGACACGCTGCAAGTTTCTCTGTCTTTGGTACTCTGGGACAAACATAGCAGTCTGTGTACCATGGGGCATGGCTCCAGGCATGGGATCTTGTTACATCTTTACGCACAAAAGCTTCTTTCAGAATCTAAACTAACAAAACAGGAGCAACTTTTATTCCTGTATGATTTCCTCTGGAGCATGTGTTCACATTTAAAATCCTGACCTATGTGTCATTTGCTTGCATTCAAAGTTATTTGTATTGCTTTGGTATTACAGAGCAACAGCCAGTTCTAACCTCACTTGCTTACCAATAACCTATGGACTTTGGCAAAATGCTGCTTATCCTTCTCTAGTGCTGGTTCAAAAATTCTTTTTTTTTTCCTTTTTGATATTTTATGGTCAGATAGTTTTGTTAGCAACCAGCTTATTTTTCTCCATGGTCATAGTCCTACGGAGATTTTAAATTTGATCCAATAAAGGAAGAAATCAAAATGAATCCAAGGAAAATATTTTACTCACAAGGTCATCAAACATCAGAATCTGATGTTTGTCACCTTACATTTAAAAATATCATAGTGTTTGAATGTTCTGGGTTATTTCTTTACAGTTTTCATAAATGTTTAAATATATGTTATCCATAAGGGAAACATTATATGTACGTAGATCAAATGCTTGGGATTTTTTTTCCTTCTTCATAATACAATTTTCTTTT
>VXBA01005203.1:48045-176950 GCA_013399895.1 Serilophus lunatus | reverse complement strand
CCCTTGATTAAAAACATTTTCCCTGTAAGTATATACATAGGCACATTCTATGGTACTTTTCACAGTTTCTACATTTTTAACATTTCAGCCAAACCTGTGAGTAGTAAAAAATCAGACTGAAGAATGTGCAACTACATTTAATTTTTCTAATACTGTCTGCTGGGAAGAGACTGGGAAGAGAAAATTAATCTTTTAAAATACAGAACCAAAATTACTCATCAATGAGACGCCATGACAAATAAAAAATGCATTATTAAATTAATGTTTATTACATAAACTAAGAAAAAGCTTCATTGCTGAGATATAAACAGGTCAGTTCTTGGATGTACAAGTTCCTAACAGAAAGAAAGTGTTCTGTGTTACTAAATAAGGCATGAATAGAATAATTAGGATTTAGTAACACTTCCTCATGGGAAAGCATTTTTTCACTGAATGTGGTGAATCACAACACTGTGGAATAAGGCATGGTGAAGCACACTGAAACTATTTCTAACTTTCACTGCGCCGTCCTAAAAATAAAATGTCGCTATGGCTAAATATATTGTAAATGTACTATATAAAACAGATTTCAGCTTAGTAGACGAATGTAAATATTGTTAAAAGACAGCCTCTTGCTTCCCTTATAATAAACTTACTGCAAATGACTAGGTTGTGATATTGTTTGCTTCAACAAGAACCGCAAGTATATGTTATTTGTCAAAATATTCTGATTTATCAATTTGGTTCAAACAAAAAACACACACAAGAAGATAAAGAGTTAAGATGATGTTTCTTGTTGTAGAATTAATCAGATTCATATTAGCAGTAGTAAATGTCATGTTGGCACCTTTTCTTTCTCACACATTACAGTTTCAAGTCTTTGCTATGAGGAAATAATGAAGTAAAGATATGCAGTGCCATATACCATGCATCTTTTTTGTCAGTCTGCATAAGAAATGAATTGTATCTGCTACTAAGGAGGTCACAGGGCCAGCAAGTTAAGAAGAATGCTTAAAGAAAGGACATGTCAAAGGAAACAAGAACTCATTTTTTAATACTTTCTTACAAGTAATGCAGTTTCGGGGAAATTAAATTCTTATAATAAATACCCACCTATTTGGAAACCAATAGCTTTTCCTTGCCCCAAAGTTAACCCTTGTGGCCAAATGACCTTGAAGTTCCCACTGCAAACTCATGAAGATCAATAAAAATGGTCTAATGTTACAATCCCTAAAATTCATGCTTCAGTTGTAGTTTGATCAGCATGCTACTTTATTGTGAAGATAAAAAAGCTGAGGACTGGAAAAAGATCATGCCAGAGGAGATATATATCTCATGAGATTATCCTACAGTATATTTTTTACTTTTTTTTAAAAACCCATACTTGATAGTTAAGATTTAAAGGTAAAAAATAGGAAAAAACATTCTTTGCCAGCAAAAAACCCCAAAACCAAACAAACCTGTTTTTGACAGTTGGATGATGCTTGTGTCTTGTGGTAAATTTTCAGCTTTGCCTACAAACAGAGCCTTTCCTTCCAGCAAATGCTATGCATAACTTAAGTGTGGAGTTAAGGCAGAAGCAAGCTATTGGTGTGCCAGATATTGCATCAAAATTACAAAATGCATTTTAATTTTGTGCAATGAGTAGGAATTAATGCCAAGTCTGCTGTCAGCATTCAATAGAGCATCTCTCTGATCATGCAAAACTATTGCCTGAGATACAGCAGCCTTCACTGCCTTCCATCCTGTAGGTGCCACTGCTGCTAAGTGAAGCTTCTGAAGAAAACTGGATGAAGAGGCATGAAGCAGATGAAGAGATGTGTTAACAGTGGATTTTTAAATGTCAAAGACCCATAATATTCTCATTTACTTTATGGATTCTTTCTGCCACTTGTGATGCCAACGAGCTTGCCAGCTCTTTTCAACTTTGAGGTCAAAATATATACAGGAGTCTTAGTAACAAGCAAAAGTCACATCTTAAAGCTAATAAATGATTGAGAGAAAATGTGATTAAAAAAAACAAACAACAACCCTCTGAAATTTAAAGAGCTGTAGAAACAAACTGACTTCAGAAAACCAATCTACCTTTCAGATTTCTTCCCATCCAAGTAACACCCCTCTTTATACTCCGAGAAGCTGATAGGGGCAATGCTTTTGCTCACACATTCCTGAATGGAGAGAGGGCACACTAAAGCAGCATCATTCTGGTGTAGTAGCCACTTCTTTTATTTCATCTCCATAAATCAAATACTGGGCTTTCTCTGTACACAATGTGGTCATTTTTTTTATTTTATTAAGAGAGAATAACCTTACCCTGATGACAAGATCATTCACACAGTACATGGGACATCCAGACTCACGTTTGTGCTGTATCTCACTTTGATAGAGGAACTAAATTGCATCCCATGTTTTTGCCATTGCCCTCGGGTCATATGGGGAGTCCTACTGGAGCTTCTTTCCTTTCCTATAAATAATTAAAAAAGCCCAACAGTATGCCATAATTGGACTGATTGCTTAGTCTAGTGGTGAAAAACTATCAAAAGATTGATCTGTTAAGGACAAGACATCCTGGGACAAGAAGTGGGATGCAAGGTTTAAATCTCTGGTCTCAGCCCCTTGGAGTGAAAATTTTATTTCAGCATTCTGTTTGTTAGACAAATGCTATAGCTGTGTTTGTATGTTGTACAAGAAAAGTGATTACATTTTTGACTTCAGAAATTCTTGTTTCGTTCAGATCTGTAACAAATACACATTTCTGTTCACTTCTAAGATATTTCATGTTGAGAAAGGATTTTTGTCAGCCCAGCTGAACTACTCACTAAGCAGTATGCAAAGAAGAAAATCTACCCATGAATTACCTATTTTGCAGGTTTAAATGGTCCTCCATGAACTAGACAGTTAGTGTAATGGGTACAAAATTTACAAGCAGACAGATGGAAAAAATACGCCACACAATCCTTCATTATTCTGTGTCCACACCAATCTTCCATAGAGCCACTGCAATGATGATCCATTAAACTAAGAATCTGTGGATTTCTCCAGTTGAAAAGTGTTGTTCAAGAACATCAGAGGAAGCCTTTTCCTCAACTAGAATGAATATAAAAAAATCACAATTCACATCTGGGGTGTAATGGATGGCCAGGTGGCCAGCTATAGTTAACTGTCAACACTTTATATTTCCCTTTGCCACCGGCAAAGTTTGCACTCAGAAGTGAGAGTATAATGTGAAGAAACTAAAAGCATGAAACCACTTAATAACATAACGAATGTTGTTCAGAAAACCAAATTTCTTGGGTTTTTTTTTTTTTTTTTCTGCTTTAGGTTTTCTTGGTACTTGTGAGGTTCACTGGCTTGCATCTTGCCAAACGGTATTAAAGTAACAAGTAATTTATGGACCTTCTTGGCATGACTTCTTCAAGGTTATAGCACTCTTTCCTCTTTTTTTTGTCTCTTCTATCATGATTAATTAAGAATTGACCAGTTTGCGATATTGTTGTGAATTCTAATAGTTCTTTTTCAGTATAGACAAATGACCATGTTGACAATGTTATCACTACCTTTACTCATCCTGAACAGTGCATTATTCCATAACTACTTAAAGTAAAATGTTACTTAGCACGTAGGCACCTAACACTCTCCTATTACCACTTTTCTCCTGGAGACTAAATATTTTATTGTTCTGTTTTATCTCTAATGTGCTTCTCTACAGCTTTTTTGCTTACACATTTTTGAAATAAAAGCAAAGTGCACAGAGATTGTTTCAGGGCAGGGCATGGTAAAGAGTTTTGAAAACATTAACTGTGCCTAATAGAAAGTTGGGTATTTGGAAATACCTTCTTTTGTCATCAGCTCCTGATGATTGATGCATCAGAAAGCAGCAGTTCATTCTGCTTTTGGAAGAGAAACCATGATTAGAACTGTTTTTTTTATAAGTGGGATTGATGTACATATACCCTCCGAAACACTGGGCATGATCTAGCCCCAAGATTAGTCACAACATTTTAGCTTGCTATTAGTGAATAGATATTTCCTTACATTTCCATACAGTCCTGCAGAGGAAAGTAGAGAGGATTATAAAACCAACACTAATCATCTATAGTTCAACTTTGTGAGAGCTAGAAAATGCCCAGTACTTCTGAAAATTAGGTTTTACAGATTCTACCTATCAGCAGCTTTGAATAAAATGAGCCATCCACATGAACTTGAAGTTCATGCAATGAAAGTTCATGCAATGAAACAATGAAAGGCAGCCTGCAATATATTTCCAGATATCCCATGATTTAAGTCTAATCTTCTAAGTGATAAAAATTGAAAATATCAGGCATTCACAGAGGCAAAGAATTTAAAACAAAGGTGTGCATTTCTTAAGCATATTTATAAATATTCTGGATGTGTTCTTTTAAGACAGGAACCTAAGCAAAATATACTAATTCCCTAGTTAAGTCAAAGTAATGCAAATAAGAAAATATAAGTATTCCTCTAGAAGGAGGAAAATATTTAAGTATTCGTTAGTTGCTTTAAATCTTTCTAAAAAAAGTTAACATAGTGAGATTTCATCTGAGGCTTGAGTTACCAAATGTAATATTTTCAAAGATTAAATATTTGAAAAAATCATTGCATTGCACTTTCTTTATAGAAATAGTTTAGAAGAACTGAAGCCAAAAGAATGATGGACTATAAGCAGTGTTTTGAAAACACAAGACTCCATTCAGATTAATGATCATTACCCAAGAGACATGACTGCCAGACTGGAACATAAATAGAAAGGGGCTTGATAATTTAGTAGAAATATAAGATATATGAAAGCATTGTTAAATGCAATTAGTCAGCCCCTAAAATGATATAAATATTTAAACAATAGGCAAGTCATGTAGTGGAATCCTCAACCTATTCCTAGAACAAATCCTGAACCGAATCTTACTCAAAGTTATGATATATTCAGGTTTTTCCTCCTTCCTCACCTCCTGACATATACTTCTGGTTTTGACAGAAATACCAGGAGAACAAGCTTTCTTGTGTTATTACGCGGTTTTAACTAGAAGCTGAAATGATGGAAAATCTGCAAGAAAGCCTGTTATACAGTCTCAGGGAATTGAGATAAAGATCCAAGAATTCAAACCAACTCCAAATGCTGAACCTTTTGAGATACACTACACTTTGAAGGCGGGTGACTTTATTCTGCCAGATGGGTCTTTGAAATGCTCTGCAGGGCCCACATGACTCATCAACAAAATTTATTTGGCTAAAGAAGCAGTAAGGGAATATACTGTACTATACTGTATGTGGCCCCTCTAGGACAGCTCCAGCTGGAGCCTTAGGCAAGATTTATGGAAATGGAAATCTTAGGAGCTTTTGTGCCTTTTCATTCCATTAGCTATGTTGCATCAATGAAACAATTGCCTGCAATCTTATCACATGAAGGCAAATGTGCTTGTTGGTGGCAGCACCCCTGAAATGAGAGCAGCTACACAGTGGGGAGGTGAGCTCCATGCAGAGTCAGAGAAGGTAGCTGAAGAAGAAGGAAAATTCCATGCCTAGAAATCAGGAGAGACCATCAAAACAACACTGAGGGTGTAGAAGAGTGGCATAAGTCTTTTTTTCTGTGGCTTTGGGGTAAGGGAATAGGGTCACATACTCTACTCTAGCACTGTGAGTATCAATACGGTTAATCTTGTGCTCCCATTTTCTGTTTTCCTATTCCCTTTCCTTCTAATCTAGTGAAAGAATTCCTCAGTATCTTTCTACCTGGCCAGTGTTTCTCTTAACATGAATAGTAAATATAGGGCATCCTGAAGACCTCAGCCAACGAGATGTCCATTCTACAGCATGAAATCTTCAGTGGGCTCCTTAGTGATTCTATAGGAATAGAGATGGTTTTACTACAGTATCTGGTAGTATTTCCTAGATCACACAGAAAAAGGAGACACAGCTGGCAAAGTACTTTGAGAGTGATGTTGGGGTAAATTCCAGGAAATGGAGTTGCTACCTGGATTCATCAACGCTGCACCATTACTTTAACTTTGCCTTATTTTAACATCACTGTGGCCACAGCAGGGAAGCTAGTGTGGCTCTGGGGGTTCAGAGGAGCCATGGCAGTGAGATGTATGTATGCAGGATGTCTCATCCGAGTGGATGATCAGACACTCCCTATGACTAGAACAGAAAACTTTAACAAACAGAGGCTTTTGTGTTTTGTACTTTCAGGGCAAGCGAAGGCATTTTTTGCCCTCTTAGTAAACACAACCATCCTCATAACTATGAACAATACTACTAAGGTGAGTATATTAAATCCCTAGGCTCTGTGTGATTGTTACTTATGAAATGCAAATAGGCGAAGAAAAGGGGGAAGTCCATCTGCTGAGATTAGGAAGTTATTTGATTAAGTAAGTACCTTTCAGAAATTCAGTTAAATATCAAGCAAAATATGCGGTAAATATTGGAAGGGTTAAGAATAATATTGGTTAGCAGTGAGAATCCTCTGGTCGTATTCCAGACTTTGAAGTGATTGTTTTAACTTTTGTGGAGTTTTTTAAGGAAATGGAAGGAGAGGCAAAAGAATAGAGGCAATGAAGTAAGAAGAGTGATACAAAGGAGGAATTTTAGCTTTGAATAAAGAACAGAGATCTAATTTCAAGTTTCACATTCCTCTCTTTGGTTTAAGTCACTCCATGAATTCTCCCATTGCAAGGAAAGGGCTGTCAACAGAGAATGACTTTTGTAATCTGGAACTAACATTTTTATGAAGTTTAAATGTTTGAAGAACTGCTGTCCCATTAGGAAACCTTTTGTGAGTTAACCCTTGTTGGCAGCTCAACATGACCTAGCACTTGCTTGCTCACCTAAAATGGAAAAAGTGAGAAAACTAATGAGTTAAGACAAATGTAGTTCAACTGGAAAAGTAAAAGCCATAAATGCAAGCAAAAGCAAAACAAAGAATTCATCTACCACTTCCCATTGGCAGGCAGGTGTTCAGCCATCCTGAGCCAAACTGCATTATGTGTAACAATGACTTGAAAACACACCATCGCTCTGAGAGTCTCCCTTCCTCTTCTTCCCCCAGCCTTATACGCTGAACACGATGCCATATGGTGTGTTATATCCCTCTGGTCAGTTAGGATCAGCTGTCCCACTGTGTTCCCTCAACTCCTTGTGCCCTCCCAACCTGCTTGCTGATGGAATAGGGTGAGAGACAGAAAAGGCCTTGGAGCTATGTGGATACTGCTTAACTGCTTAAATATATCTGTGTTATCAACACTGTTATGGTTAAAACGCAGACCTACTATGGAGAAAATCAACTCTATCCCAAACAAAACCAGTACAGACAAAGATCAAACAGCAGATCATGACTTGTTCCCAAATACCTTGAGAGAGGGTACCATGCTCTACGTGTCTCAAGTTGAGCAGCTAAAAGTTAAGACATCTAGTCCCATAATCATCACTGGAACTACTGGTTATACACGCAAAAGTTTGGTTTAGGGATGACAATATAATATTAACGTCATATTTTCATTTTACAATTTGGATATTCTTACTAATTTGTTCTATCATGTAAAACCATGTGCTGCATTAAATATTTTTGCAAAGAACAACAGCAAGTAACATTCCATTTTAGCATGAAAGAAGGAACTAAGATAAAGCCTGTCCCTTTGAAGAAAACAGCAAATAAGTATACAGCCACATAGGTGTACTTGGATGTGTATATGAAAATAACAATGCATAACAATTGCAAGTCAAAGGAGATACGAAACAGTAACCTTTGCTATTCCCATGTAGCCTACTCTGAAATAAATCACGATGTACTGAGAGTCATATGCAGAAATGGATAAATTGTATCACAGTAGAGTGACGGAAGATTTCAAAGCTCTTCATTTATTTACTTATTAATTTGTTTATTTAACACTCAGTATGTTTCTTACATGAGAGAAACGCATTAGTTGCTTTACAACAAGAAAGAATTAGGAAACACTTTTTTTCCTTTGATACCATCTAGGAATCATTTGCTAATTCTGATGAAGCTAAAAATATTTCTGAGAATCTGTGAAACCCCATACTAGTGTTAAGAAGAGAATACTAATGAGTAAATTAACGAAGATCAATAGTTTACTGGGTATGTAATAATATACCTTTTTTGAGAAGACATTAAATAAATGTCTTTTGTGCTTATCAGACTTTTTTTTCTCTTTCAGTGTGA
Organism: Serilophus lunatus; assembly: GCA_013399895.1. NCBI lineage: Eukaryota > Metazoa > Chordata > Aves > Passeriformes > Eurylaimidae > Serilophus > Serilophus lunatus. Next base: position 168,780 of record VXBA01005203.1, on the reverse strand, counting down.
TTTAAAGTAATACTGGTCTGTCTGTTGTCTTCATGTAAACTTTTAATCTGCAGTGCTAGCTTGCCTCCAGCAAATTATGTCTATAGGATCTTTTCCAAACTGAATAATTCTACAGGGATTCTGAAATGTCTTTTCCCAAATAATACATGAAAAACCTGTTATATGAGAAAGAGTTAGAGACATAAAAGCATTACAAAATATTTTAACTAAAAAGCCCTTAAAAAAAAAAAAAAGGGAAATTCTAAATAGTGAACTTAATAACTACTGCATTGATATAACTCAAGCATATTACCAGGGTTGAGGTGGAAGACATCTGAATAACACCATCAATTAATAGAAACTGTTTAAAAGGCCATAGTTTCAAAACTTCACTGAACAGTATAATATAAAACAGGATATTAATTATAACTGGTCAGAAATCTTTTTCATTAAGTAGTTTTTCATCAAGTAGTTTTTCATCATAAATGTTCTGCTTATCAAAACGTGAACTTGTCAGGAGGATGATCCTGATGAAAAAAAAAACAAAAAAATCCAACCCCTAAACCAGAAAAATTAACACTTGGATCCATTTCTTCAGGTTCCATATTGGAATTTCCAGTTAGAGAAAACTGCTTCATTGCCAATACAGCACTCACTTAAGATACTGAAGACCCAGCATCAAACCTCTTTGTTCTTTTTCATGTCCCACATAACAGCTCAGCCTAAACACTACTGTGAACATTCTGAAGCTGACACCAGTCAAAAGTATTCAATGCTAAGTCATAACTGCAGGGAGATTTTGACCCTTGGAATGTTGTGTGGTGTGTGCTCTGGCCACTGGAGTAGGACCTGATTATTTCTGGACAAGAAGGAGTGGTCATTATAACTTGTACAAAGAGGATTAGCTGGAAGAGACAATGGGGAGATCCCTGGCCTGTGTAGGGAAGGACCCAACTCACAACTTGGGAAACTTGGTTCAGATTCCTTCTCCAAATCAAACACAATGGGATTTGCCTGCAGTTAAGCCACTAGTACTTCAAAAAATTACTATAGTGTCTCATTTAGTTTCCCTGATTCAGTATTTTGTGAAGAAAGTGCTGAAGATTCCTTCACGCTCTTTGTCACCTTCATCCAAGAACAACTCTAGTTACTATACTAGAATAAAGTTTCCTTTATGACATGTAGCATGTTTTACATAACAAATGTGATAACCACAAATTCTTGATGTCCATGACACCACAATGTAAACATCTTACTTTGACCTCAAGCAGTTCCCCATTGCTTTCTAATCTAAGAAACAGAAAGCTGGAAAGATAATATTGATTTCTCTATATTTTTTATTTGTTGAAATTTATTCATCTGTCTTCTCTCTAATCCACCATATTTTTTTTTTGCTCAGACACCTCTTTTCAATAGGCAAAAAATTGGCATAGAGTAGTAGAGAAAGCACAGGTTATTTTCACAGGTATGTAATGAATGAGCTTTGAAAAAGCTCTTTCAGTATCTACAAGTCAAATGGTCAGAACAGAGTATTGCATCTGCAGCTGTGTTGTGATTTCTGCAAGTAAAATCTACATTGTAAATCTAAGACATCACAGGCAGAATTACTATTTTATGGGCAGCAAGAATCCCGGCACATCCTGACTTTTGAAACTTTAACTCTGCATATTAACAAATTTTAAAAGACATGTTTCTCATGAAGTTTTACCAATGCATTTTTTTCAGGAAAAAAANAAAAAAAAAAAGGTAAAAAAAGTCTGGGTCTGTATATAGTGATTGTGACATCATACAGAATGGTACATCTTAGGACCTGGGTATTCAGCACTGCAGCAGTGCTACTGATCACCTGAAGGAAAGTAACAGTTTAATGGTTATCAAGAGGGCCCAGTTGCTATCCTGGAGACAGACATGTTCCTGGTAATGTTTGCAGGACTAACGAAGAAAAGCCTCATTCATCCTTTCCTCATCTTCTCGACTGTGTCCTAAATGTTTCTGAAGAGGATCTGGGGCTGGATGCTGAATGTGGATAACTCTGTCTCAGTGAGAAGGAGAATTTAATTTCACACCATTTTCAGATGCTTAACATTAGATAGTGCTGTGTGACTTCTGCTGTGTTGATGCGATGATGAAGGAAATACACTCTTAATTTGTGCAATAGTTCTGCAATTAACATTTTAACATTTTACTCTATAAGGGTACCTTGCCGCAGAATACTGGCTATTTCAATTCACTGAATGAGTGGCAGGAAACAATCCTTAATTTCTGGTGATTCCCACACTGGGTACTGAATAAAACAAATTATGTTAAGCAAAACCTTATCTTTGCATTACATAAACAAATTTTGTATTACAGGTTTTGTACAACAATTTTATATTATATATATAAGCTTCCTCACTTCAGCAGTACTTCGTCTGAGTTCTTGTCCATCTAGAGCAGAGTTTGACTGCAAACCCATGGATGTGCAGGGGTTTGCCTGTGTAAACTGTCTGTGTGAAAGCCCAATTAAATAAATATGTATCTTTAAATAAAATGAAGTAGTGTTGGAATATTTAAACAGAACAGAGGTTTTGCTACAAATGCTTGGTGGCAAATTTACAGACAGAACTCTTCCTGAGGCAAGACCTTCTTTACTATTTTCTTGCTCGCTAATATTACTGACCTTATGTTCTTCATGTGAGCACTGGATTTCATCATACTAAATGTGGTAATTCCTTTTCCCTTATACTAAAAGAACAATCCTATAAGAAGACATGTATAAATTAGTAATTATTGCCGTTCTTAAAATCCTAGAAAGATAATTTAATAATAGCATTTGAAAAAACCTCCACTAACATTTCATTAAGCATTGTTTTACTATATAACTACATTTTGAGAAGGGGCTATTTTAGGCATGAAATCTCTATTTGGAGCTTGATTATAGAGCTCACTATTTTTAATGTTACTTTTTCATTCTTTGACAATTGAAAGAGCAACACCTCCTCCTTTCCCTCTCCCTCTCCCTCCCTCCCAACTTTCCAGTGTCAAACATATCAAAGATTAGTTTTATTTGGTTATTTTTACCTTCCAAATTCGGGATAAAATTCTGAAAGTATAAAACCACTCCTGTTTTCTTAGATACTACTTCCCTGATCCTATTATGAAAATGCTATATATATTGAAAGTATGGATGGAATGGTATGTATTTATATACATCCATCAACACCATTTCTTCTCCCTTTTCTTAACATAGAGATTTAATCCTGTAAAATATATAAGCCATGAATTATTGAATACAAAACTTCCAATATATTTTTGTAAGTGTTTCAAAGTGTACTAAATCACTAGGTTTCACTTCCTTATGTGGATTAACTTAAAATATAATTACCTTCCACTATTTTTAACTGAGTACTTAACATTAATGCAGAACTACAGCTAGTGAACTCATCAACTGAACACTGACTTAATTCTCACATGGTAAAAATAAAAAGTGCTATCATTAAAATATCAACGAATTAATCCCATGCAGTAGTATAAACCACATAGTAACAGTAATTTCTTAACAGAAATTTAAAGGGCAGTCATTAAAAAAAAAAAGAAACAAAATCTTGATCAGACTCATCATTTACTTACCTGTGGTTTGCTATTTGGAAATCAATGTTTGCTTACACAATGTAATTTATTGTTTTGAATCTAATAAAATTTTCAATTTTCAATGTTGTCAAAGAGCTATTCTCTGGTTTTATAGTTGAAGATTCCTTCTTGTCTGTAAGAAGAGTTAAAGCCATTTTTAAAATGCCATGTCCAATACGTAACTGAATAGTAGGTTTTTATTAGTTTGCAACAGAAAAGAAAAATTCTCATACAGTAAATTTACAGACCTTGTTTGCTTTTAAGGAGGGAAAAAGAAGATAAGACATTGCACTGAAAGCAGATGCTGTCATGAAACAGCCTGATTTTATGTTGAAAAGATGGTGTAAATGTCAGGAAATTTGCACACACATTAGAGAGAATCAGCAGATATTAGCAAGAGGAACTGATATAGTAAAGGCGACAATACCAATCTGAAGAACCACAAATAGAAGAAAAAACTTGTTTGACTCACTGTCCAAAATGTTCAAATGTATTTTGAGGTCATGCTTCCATCCTGCATGACACCATAAGACTGTCACTTCCATCATAAAGTCTTGTGATACATGAAGAGTCATGAAATAGCATTGTTTTCCTTATTGATGACTGTAAAAATGCTATGAATCTTCTCAGCAACTGACCAAATTTTGGGGTAAACTGTGCTGTTCAGCCTCCCACTCCAAGCTTTGAAATCTCTATTCAAAGAAAAATAGTAATTATTTAAAATGTGTGGCAATAAGCATGAAAATAGCTTAAAAACATATAAGGTCATGCTAAGGATGTGTCCTGCATAGTCAGTGGTAAGGGCAGCAAGTCATGATGATACATGGTGATTCATGAGAAATACTGAGACTTGACAATGGTATTTGTTGAACTGGGAAGCCTTGGCCTAAACCCAAAGATTTTGCTGATGGTCACTTTATCATTGTTGTAGTAGATGCAGCTACAAATTCCTTGCTCCATAAGCTTCAGGCAGAAAAAGGGTGAGTCCAACCTAAACAGAAAACTGCTGTTGTTATCTCCTCAACCTGGCACTCACACAGCTTCCTGTCTTCCTGCTAAGAGGAACACAAGTTTTCAAGAGATAAAAAAATGCTCTGCACAATTATTATCTTCGTATGGAATGAATATTCAAGGAGATTGCACACAGGACAATCAGATTTTTTACCATTTTATTTGTAAATTTTCCCTGGATGTTTCATGTTCATAAGCCAGAAAAGTACATTGCTACATTTTACACTGTCATATGCTATCAAAATGCTGGTAAGCGTGATATTTAAACTTGCGCTATGCCTGTGATGGCAGAGTACAATGAACAGGATTCATTGGAAAGTTTGAGCAGTCTGGTTGATTTTTCAAGAAAAACATTTTTGTGAGTAAAGGGAATTCAGGAAGAAAACACAGGGTTTTCCTGCTTCATCTCCTACAGTTTAGCAGAATTCTAAATCAGTGAAGGAGGTTTACTTCCATTCAGTAATTTTCAGTTCAGCATCCCACAACAATGCATGAACCAAGATAGCAGCCCTGCTTTGCCATTACATTTCCGTGCCACTAGCAACCAATCTTCTATATTTTGGTGACAAAACAGATTTCCTCACCCTACATTACTGGTTCTTTATTCTTGATAGAAAAGATTGAGACCCTGAGATAATGCCAAACAAATATTGAAGTATAGCTTCATGTGCTAGAAAGAAAAGCATCACATTTTCAGCAACAAGTGTTCCATGACTTACAGAGCTGAGAAAGAGTTCTCTCTGCACATTTCTCCTCCACTGCAGAGTCTCAAGTCTGAAGCCTAAAGAGAGAAGGGACAGTCTAGAAGTTGAAATTAGAAGATCTGAACTACAGATGAAATGGAGGTGGCTTATTGTAAAGTTTGGGATCTAAAACCCACTTTTTATTGCAGGGAGGACCTCTGAGAATACTCAGTATTGTAATAGCGTATGAGTGGGCTGTTGTAAGTACAATGTATCCTAAGATACTACTATTTCCCAACCAAGCAATTTCCTTATTTACATGACTGCCATACTATTACAGCACAGTAATTTCATTCCTGGCACAGTATCCAAGGAATGTATTTGGTAAAGTTCTTCACATTTCTGACACTTATGCTCCAGGTACTTTATAGTATTTGTGGTCTTTGAAGCTTTAAAAGAGGCAAAACAGAGACGCTCAACTTTGTTGTCTGCTTAACTGTCTCATATAATCTTTTTCTTCCCATTTCAATAATTTGATAAAGAAAGGTCCTCATGGTTAGTCCATTTTACCAGTCTCAATAGGTATTTTCCAAGTCTTCGAAGAAAAAAAGACCTAAGCAGATATGGTTTCATGTATAGATGAATGTCCATCTGTATCTGTTCCATAATAGCTTTTCCACTCATAAGGCAGTTTCAAGTAAACCTGATAATAGCATAGAGAAGTCAGTGTTATCAACGTTTTTGAGTTGTTTGACAGTACTTCACAATGTTACAAGAGGCTCCTGTGCTGAATATCTCCGTATATTATGTATTTATATATATAATGTAACTTAATTTACAAGGTAAAAAATTGTGAATAACAGTTTTAGATATGCAGTTATGTTTGTAAAGAATGGTTTCCTTTCACTTATTTAAAACCCTGAGCATTTATTTATTTAAAAATATTCCCTATGACTACATCAGTACCTTGAATTTACTTTTTTGGTTATTTTTCATGTATCACTTATTCAGAATCTCCATCATAGATTTCCTGTAATATCTTAAGAAACATCTAACCAACAACTAATTCAAGCTATGACAATTGGCAACTAGCTCCAGCCTGTCTACCTTAAATTGCTTGAGCTCACTTTTAACACATATTATTTCCATGCATATTGCTCTCTTTTCCGCCTTACCAGGCTAACATGAAAAGATCTAAAATGGTCTTATCAGATGAAACCACAGTATTTAAATAAGTTCACGATGTGACAACTGAGAGCAGAGCATGCAGGAAGTGTCCTGAGCCAGTAGACAGCCCATTTGTTGGCATAAACACCCATAAAGAAATAGATATAACAGTCAACCATTTTTGTTTCTCATTTCTAATTTTCAATGGTTGCCATTACTTAGGGCTAGAGTTCTGCAGGCCTCAGCTGCCATGCAACTTAATCTGATAATGAAGATACACATTCCTAAATGTATATATTCTTTTTCAAATTTGTGAAAATACATACACACAAATATAAAGTAGTAATTCTTTTCTTCTGGTCTCACGTGACCACTGAGGATATTGTTTCCAGCTTTTCACTGAATGTACCCTTTTTCATGAATATAAATATATTTCGGACTCTTTCTGTTAGTCCTATTACCCTGCAAAAGCTCCTTTGCCCGTACAGACAGGGACAGTCTGTGAACCACTCTGCCTCTGGCAGACTCTAACCTTTACTTCCCACAAATACAAGTCTTTGGCTCTGTACCATTCTTCAGGACAATGATATACCCAATGGCATTGTCTTACAGGGGAGGCACTGTGCATTAGGAAAAAGGCTTACTCAAATTTCCTCTTCAGGAGCAAAACAGGAGCACTGGACTGAGAACCTGTCTTAATTTTCTCCCTGCAGCGGTCAAACACAGCTCCTTTCTTCAGACAAAACTGAAGTGGGTTATTTCAGACTGAGCATTGTACATATGTGTTTACAGAGTTGTAAATTCTACTACCAGGGAACCAAAAAAAACCCAACAAAACCAGACCTTTGAAAATTATAAAGCTTTTACCTGAGTAGCACATGCAGGACTGCAGGTGCCATTTCTTATGGCCAGCTTTACACATTATGCAGCTTTTCTCAGGGTGGTATCATAAAGTGCTTCACAGCTGGTTTTACATGACACACATGCAACATATCATGCACTTTGCTTGTGGGAATTTGTCCTCTGAGGACAGGTCAGAACTACCTACTTACTGCAGCCCTTATGAATGTTCCTGGCTATGAAAAAACAAAATTGCTCCTGAAGTAGAGTAGTTTGAATTGCAGGTCAAACATGCTGGCAGAGGCCATAGTAGACCAAATTCAGACACCAGTAAGTCAAAAGCAGAGGTGTTTGATGTAATTCTCTGTCCTGTGGCAAACCAAGAAAGATGTACCTGATAAGGCAGTTACCCAAAGTCCTTTACTAGAGTCAGGAAAAAGGGTGAAAAGAACTTATAATAAAGAAGTGGTGGAATTAGGAAAAGACACCTCCAACACTGTAAAAATGAGGGGGATTCCAAAAAAGTATGCTTATATTTTCCAAAGAAATACTCAGGATACGTACAGTTATTAAATGCAAAGAATAAACATACTGTACTAAGGAAAGAGCCCTGATATTCCTGTGTTGTAAGAGATAAGGTGATAATTCTATAAATTCATCTCCTCATACCATGTCACACATAAATTTAACACTCTACACCTCCTGAAGACCAAAGCTTTGCACTAGATAGGGTGGAGACAATACTGCTCATAGCCTTTGGTCCTATTGTCAAAGCACTCTGAAGACTGCTGGAGTGGAGATCCTATGGAGTAGACTACAACATCCTCCATCACTGCAAGTTAGCATCACTTGTTTAGGTTAATGGGAAAGAGAAAGGGAGTAAAATACTATTTTTCCTTCTCTTTAGGTTAAGGTATGCTCCCTGCTGATCAGATGAAGCCCTTTCAACATCACAGGCACAGGAGCTTGCTCCTTGTCATGAACATCAGGTGTAATAACGTGGCCATAACCTTTCCATAAAATGTGTGCTCACTGATACACCGAACTGGTATTTTGAATGGATAGTATGTCCATTGGAGAAAAACTGCATATAAAAACCCCCTTTCAGCTGGAGCCTTTGGATATGCAAGAACAACAGACAGAGCCTGTTGTGAGCATACATCAGGAGTTCAGACAGAATGAAATTTTTGAAGGAAGGATACAGTTTCACATTTTCACTCATTTTAAGGAGTACCATTCTCCAAAGCTGCAGAGCTGTTCTTTAGTAAAGCTGCTCTGCTAAAATGCTAAACAAAATCTGTTTCTTTGAAGTCAGCAGGAGTCCTTGAAGATCATTTCAAATGCAGTGTGAGTCGTGCAAGGAATGATCTAGGGCCTTGATCACAACACATAAGGAGGGACTGAATTACTCTTCTTACATATGAATATAAGTAAGCTGTGTAGGACGTAAGGATTTTAATACAGCCCAGTTATTGCGGGTGAAGTGGACAAGTGTACAAGTTTTGATAATAACAAGAAGTCCGGGAAAGGCTAAGTCTTATTCTTTAATTAGAGAGGAAGTGAATTAGAATTCCTTGGCTGAGGAAAAGACAGCTCTTGTGATGGGATTTGGGAATAATCAAGAGTAATTATCAAGTGGTTGGCTTCAACAAGGAACTGTAGAGGAAAAGGCAAAGTTTCTATTTTCAGTGTTCATTTAACATAACCCTTTATTCTGCTTGCAGCCCACATGATGACGCAACATCTCTCAATTTATATTCTCAGATTTTAAATTATAAATACATTAATTCACCTCTTAATTATTCATTTAGGAGTTTCTTTGTTGGGCTCTCAGGAGTACTATATTAGGCATTTATTTTGTAAAACGCAGATTTAGAATGTCAGAGGAATGAAGACTTAGTCTCTTTCGCAAAATTACAGAGAATTTTAGTGAAAATCATATGAAAATAGACAAACCTTCAATTAAAAAAAATGAGTTTCCAAAACACAGACTGCTAGACTCATGTTCTCTGCATGTCTCTTTTTAAATATTTATCTAGTTTTTTCAGATAAAAATGGAATAGGAGAAAGAAAAATGTAACTTCAGAACACTGTAAAAATATGCAAAACTTCAACAAAATTCTGATAGGTATATAAAACAATGATTATTCTTTTCATATCAGAAAGATTTTTGTAAAAAGACTAAGAAATTTATTAGCTTTGGAATTTTTCTCCTCACATTTCACAACCTGATCAAGAGACTCTATGAAGCCTTTTAAGAGTAAATTTTGTTATAAAGAGAGTGCCTAAATAGATCTCGTTGCCTTGTAGTCCTTACTCGCAATAAATAAAAATGACTTTACAAAGAGTGTATTAGGCACTAAGAACTGTGTACCCTTTTATACTACAGTGCTACTGACGGTTTGAATTTGTCTGGAAGCATATTTTATAGCTCTGTATTTAAGGGCACCCTCACTTTTCAGTTTTCTTATTTTCAGCGAGGGCCCCAGTAAGAGAAAAACATGGGCCTATTAGACTGTGTCCAGAGGAGGGCCATGAAAATGATCAGAAGGATGGAGCACCTCTCCTGTGAAGACAGGCTGAGAGCTAGGGTTGTTCAGCCTGGTGAAGAGAAGGCTCTGAGGAGATGTTATTGTGGCCTTCTGGAACTTTCAGGGGGCTTCTAAGATGGATGGAGAGAAAGGAGTTTTTATTAGGGCTTACAGTGACATAAAGAGCCATAATTTTTTTAAAGTAGAAGAGGGCATCAAATATTAGGAAGAAAGTCTTTGCTATGAAGGTGCTAAGGCACCCAGAGAAGCTGTGAATGCCCCATTCCTGGAAGTGTTCAATGCTGGGTTGGAATGATTTTTAAGATGATTTTTAAGGTCCCTTTGAACCCAAAGCACACTGTGATTCTGTCATTCCATAATGATGACAAAAAACAACTCTTCCCAGCTCCAAGAGTCCACAGAACTGATGTCACAGTAAAAAGAAGTTCCAAAGAAATTTGGAGGGTCAGGGGTTTCTTCAAAACAGAAAAACAAAAATCAGACTACAAGCTTGACTTTTAATTATTTTTCTTGACAGTGTTCAATGATTCATTCAGTCATATCTTCTGACTGAAAGAAAAATTGCACATCATAATCTAGTGGTAAAAACAACATAGTTCCCTCAATCCTCAATCCAAGCATCTAAATAATCATTTTATTTGAGCTACTTCCGAACCTTAGTAAAATGTTTTGTAAATCTGGATGGGATAAAGAATGTACTTCCTTTTTTTTTTTTTTTTTAAATAAACACATTGAAAATTCTGGAACTCCCTTTCGAAGATCAAGGGATCTCCAGTTACAAAATAAGAAAGTAAAAAAAGAATCTCACTTGGATCATCAGTAGTCTTTCTACGTGTCTACAGTGATACACACACTGTACCATCTTGAAGGTTTACCTCCCGGGTATGTTTACATACAACTTCATCATGCCTTTGCAGAGGTGTAATTTTATGGAAAACTATGTGATGTGAATTAAAGCTTTCACTAAGCATTAGATTACCTTTCTTACATATATCATAAGTCAAAATGTCAAGACTGAGTACTCCTTAAGTGACATCACATAGTGACTATATTTATATAGTGTACTTTCCTTTCCTGGAAGCCAATGTTTTGTGACAGAGGAAGCACCTTCACCAGAAAGAAAATTACAAACCAGGCTGAAAGCTGTACTTAATATTTATTGTCCAAGCAGACCTAGGTGACCAGCTTGTAGTTTTATCCTTAACGAAACACAAGGAAATTTTTATGGCTCAGTATGTATTCTATTTTAAACTGGAAAGCAGGTTTCTGCAGGAAAACTGTAGTTATTCACTGCTATATCATACACATGTACAATCAGCCTGTGTGTATGTAGAGCATTGAGACATTGATCCATTCAGATTATATCCACCTATACATAGATAGACCTACTACCTTTAGTTCTTTTCAGGTTACAATAATGATGCAAAAGTACGTGTGGGGAAATGCCTGCTACTGACAGTGGCTGAAAAAAAGAAAAGTGAATAAAGTGGAAATACTGTGCTTACCATCTCCCACTGCTCAGGCCACAGAGGGTCACTGAACTGCAGTTCATTTCCTATTCCACTCTCTGACTCCAACACTTTGAAGACTGCTGTAGGGATGTAATCATTCTTCTTGTGCTTGAGTGAAAACCGAACAGAAAGATCAGTCATTTGCCTGCCCTGTTATTCACCCTCTTTCTCTTTTCATTTTTTCTGTTGTTTTAATATATTTGTAAAGCTCACTATTTCTTTGGAACAGTTTGAAATTTAGATTTGTTAGTTAAAAAGTCTCATGACGGCAGCTAATTGTTCTCTGAATTCTGTATGTAACACACTGCACAATGCTAAGGTTTTGCAGGGGTATCCATTTGTCTTTTTTTTGGATGTTCAATTTTCCAGAAATTCCATTTTTTAAAAGCTCACTTTTGTTCTGAACAACATATATTGTCCATCACAGATAACAAGTTTCATCAATGAGCAAAATTTAGATCAATTTACAAAAATAAACACAGAACAAGAGGACATGAACGTCATGAAAACTCCAAGTATACTTGTTAATGGTTTCTTGTAATGGAATGATTTGACACCTTAGATAAGATTACTTTTGTAAGTGTGATGGAACTATTGGTCTTTGAAAAACAATATTTTTCGTTTTTCTTCTCTTGCAGAGTAAGACATTTGGATTACAAAACATCTGGGTGATGGAGGTCAATTCATGCGGGAAAATGCAAGACTGCAAACAGCCACCCTTGAGGTGTTTTTTTCGTGGTGGTACTCCTAATTCTGACACAAACAGATCAGCCCATTGCTTCCAGATCCAAAAATACATGCCAGTCCCTGCTTATCAAACCACCTTTATAACATTCATCAATTCTTACACCCTCGGCACATCTAGGGGTGAGAGGGGACTTAGAACTGCCCCTCTGAAGTTTTTCCAAGCTCTCTGGACCTCTATTTTGTCTCGCCTTCTAAAATGTCCTTGAAGGCGGCTTCTGGAAAACTATGTTATCTTTGTTATCACTTGTTTGTCTCAAAAGGACTGCTAAACACAGCTTCACAAATCGTTCGAAAGGCCTAACAAAAAGGCCCATAAGAGAAACCATGCAGTCAAATAAAAATCCCAGAATTATGTGAGAAAAATCCCAAGGCACCATTCCACACCCCCCCATCATGTTACTGAGCTGCTGAGTGCAGAGTATGCTTTTTGTCGGTTACTACTATGACTGCATTGCATCCTTTTGGGTGCTGAGCTACTAGATTCTGTCCAAATCAGAGTACAGACACAATTTCAACATGCAAAATAAAGGAATCTTGAGCAAAAGGGGTTGGATAGGACTTATAAGAGCATGAAGACAGGCTCTGTCTCTCACTCTCTGATTCTGCCTGAGAAATGAGTTACTGGTTAGATAGATATTATGGCCAGACTCAAACCCTTGATAGGGCAGACCCTATGACTCAGGAATTCAGGCAATTCTGTGATTTACCTTGTAGCCCAGATACCTAGAAGCCTGACCTCTGGAAAGTAAAAGAAGAGGCAATAAAATGAAGACGTGGAAAGAAGAATGTGATATCTTCACTGCCACAAAAAATAAAAATAATTTTCAAGCATTCACAAAATGGTGTTCATTTCTACTTATTGTGAATGCTTGTCCTTGTGTTATTTTAATTCACTTAGCTGTATTAGAAAATCATCCCCCAAACCCATGAAACACCTGAAATGTTCATTTCTGTAACACAGCAACAGGCTCTTAAAACATTTTTAGTAGACTATTGTTCTTACAATTTTTACCACCCCTTGTCAAAATAAATCAAACCATGATAATCTCCATAAGCACTTTAAAAGGATTAAAATTATGGGGAATCATTTTATATACTAAATTACTTTGTATATTTCTATTCTCTTGAATGAGAAGGGAAAATGAATTGGAAATCAAAAGAGGGAATTACTTTTGATATCAGCATTTTCTTTTCTATGTGCGTAATTAAATAGATCTTAAAAGAGTGGAACACAGAAAGGAGAGGAAAGAGGAAAGAAAGGAGAAACGGACAAAGGGAGGTGGGGATAAAAGATATTCTATGGCCAGAATTAAAATATGGATGCATCTTCTAAAATCTATGAAAGACACAGTCCATTAAGTTCTCACCTCAGGATTGCCGTGGTCTACAGAAGACTACAGATAAGTCTGGAGGACTGCCTGGGCATGGCACTGTGGCTAACACCCCAGACAACAGTCTAGATATTGAAAAGAAAGAGAGGAGGAAAAGAGATCTGAGGAGTGTGTGGCTGAAACTTTCCTAACATAGACTATTTGTTCTCTGCTTATGGACTGGTTCCTCAAGGAACTGGCATAGAGGAAAGAGCCCACTCAGATGCTCTGAAATGTTAATGGTCTCAGGTACAAAAACTTCTACCTGTGGGGGCCTATGCTGGTGAGCTGTGCTAAGCAAATACTAAGTGCGTTGTCAGATCAAGGCTGTTAGAATAACTCCTTATGTTTTCAGTCAGTATAATTTTACAACATCAAGAGGAAAGACTAGGATGAAGATGCAGAAAAAAATATTCTATAAGAAGGTGGGAGAAGTCTCACAAGTGTTTCCACTTGTTCTAATGGTGTACTTCAAACCCCCAGACATTTCCTGGAAATACTGCACTTTGGAGAGGAAGGAGTCCAGGAGGTTCCTAGAGTGTGTAGACACAGATAGTGAGGGAGCCAAAAGGGGAAGGCTCCACATCGATTCTGCTGTTGCAAACAGAGAAGAACTGGTGGGTGATGCAATGGTTGGATGCTCTCTTGAAAACACAGAATGATAGAATTTTCAGTTCTTGGAGAAGTAAGGAGGGAGGCCAGCAGAACTGACACATTGGACTTTCAGATGGGCAGACTTTGACCTCTCTGGGAGGCTGGTTGAGAGAGACCCTTGGAGAAAGTCTTAAGGGGAAAAGGAGTCCTGGGAAGCTGAACCTTCACCAAGAAGGAGACCTTAAAGGTGCAGGAGGAGGCTGTTCCAACATGCCAAACGCTCAGCTAGCAGGGAGGCAGACCAGCCTGGCTCAACTGAGAACTTTGACTAGAACTTGAAACAAGGTGGAAGTTTATGGCCTTTGGAAGAAGGGGCAGGAAACTCAGGAGGACTGCAAGGATGTCATGAGATTATACAGTGAAAAAATTAGAAGGGCCTAAAGCCAACTAATCTGACTACTTCTGTCAGAGACAAAAAAGAATGTTTCTACCTGAATCATCAACAAAAGCAGGGATAAGGAGAATCTTCATCTTTTATTGGGTGAGGGAAGGAACATGGTGAGAAAGGATGTGGAAAAGGATAAAGTGCCTAATGCCTTCAATGTCAAAACCTATTTCTCTTCAGGCTCCCAACCCCCTGGGCTGGAAGATAGGGAGAGGGAGAAGCATGAAACCCCCATAATCCAAGGTGAAGTGATTGGTGACCTGCTTCACCACTGAGACACATGCACATCCGTGGGGCTGGGAACCATCCACCCTAGGGTACAGAGGGAATGCTCATCGAGCCACTTTCCCCTATTTACCAGCAGTCCTGGCTAAATAGGGAGGTCCCAGTGGATTAGAAGCTGGCAAATGTGATGCCCATCTTCAAGAAAGGTTGGCAAGAAAATCTGAGGAGCTACAAGCCTGTCAGTCTGACCTTGTTTCCAGAGAAGGTCATCTAGATTGCACTGATTGAACGTACAGGATAGCCAGGATATCAGGCTTAGCCAGCATGGGTTTTTCATAGACAGATCCTGCTTGACCAACCTGGTCAATTTCTTTCACAAGGTGACCTGTTTAGTAGATGAAGGAAAGGCTTCAGTTATTTCCTGCTTGGAGCTTAATAAAGCTTTATACTGTCTCCCACAGCATTCTCCTGAAGAAACTGGCTGCTCGTGGCTTAGAAAGGTCCGCTGTTCCCTGTGCAAAAACTTTGCTGGATAGCCAGGCCCAGAAATTGTTGGTGAATGAAGTAACAGCCATCTGGCAGCTGATGGTCCCCAGGGCTGAGTGTTCAGGCCAGTCTTGTTTAATACCATTATCAATTATCCAAATGAGGGAATCAAGTGTACCCTCACTCAGTTTGCAGAGGATCAAAGTTGGGCAGGAGTGTTGTGTTGGAGGGCAGGAAGACTCTGCAGAAGGATCTGGACAGGCTAGATTGATGAGCTGGAGCCAATGTTAACAGGTCCAACAAGGCTGGGTGCTGGGTTCTACATTTGAGTCGTAACAACTTAATTCAGCACTATGGGTTTGGGGATGAGTGTCGGGAATGCAGCCGAGTGGAAAAGAGGGTGCTGGCTGACAGCAGCTGAACATGAGCCAGCAGTGTGCTCAGGTGACCAAGAAGGCCAATGGCAGCCTGGCTTGTATCAGAAATAGTGTAGCCAGGAGGATGAGGGCAGTTATTGTCCCCTTGAACTCACTGCTGAGGACTCACCTCAAATCCTGTGTTTAGTTTTGGGCTGTTCACTACATGAAATACATTGCAGTGCTGGAGGGTCCAGAAAAGGGAAATGGAACAGATGAAAGGCCTGGAGCACAAGTTTATGAGGATCAGCTGAGGGAGCTGGGGTTGTTTATTCATGAGAAAAGGAGTTTGGGAGTGGATGTTATTGCTCTCTACAACTACTTGAAAGGAGGTTGAAGCCAGGTGGGTGTTGGTTTCTTCTCCTAAGTGATAAGCAACAAAATGAGAGGAAATGGACTCATGCTGCACTACAGAAGGATTAGACTGAATATTAAGAAAACTTTCTTCATGAAAAGTGTGGTAAAGCACTGGAACAGGCTGTCAAAGGAAGTGGTTGAGCTACCATCTCTGGAAAGCATTAAAAAAAATGTGGATACATTACTTGGAGATATGGTTTAGTGATGGACTTGGTGGGGCTGGTTATCAAGTGGACTCAATAATCATTTGTTACTATCAGCTTGTTTTTTAATTTTTTATAATATCCTTTAATCCCAGTATTGAGTTTTCCTCCATCCTTTTTATTTTTTTCTAGATTATTATCAACCTCTTGTCATAATTCCAATGCTCAAATACCTTGGGCTACATCCCACAGTTCTTTGTGTAAGGAAATAATGTAGCATTTGAACAATGAAAATTGACCTATATGAGAGGATGTTTGAAAAATTTTAGCAAGACATCTTCAGTGGCTAGCACTATGTAGTATTAGACAGTTTGTCTTTTTTCTTCTGCTACTCTATTTCAAGAAAGATTTCTAGAATAATATCTTGTTCACTGGATATCTAAGCTTAAATCCAAGCAAATGACTCTCTATAACCTCTAATCTTTTTATAAGAAAACACTTTAAGTGAGATAGAAATTCTGAAGTGAGAAGAAACTCACAGACTGCAGTGAATATGGAGATGCATCTTACAATCTCTAACATCAAGTCCTGAGATTTTCCACTCTTTTGCAGAAGTAAAACATTGCTTAACAACACATTTATTTTTTCCAGACTTTTTCTTTCATTTAGATGTAAAAATTGAGATTTAACAAACAATCTAAGTACATCCAGATTCAAAGAATCAAGAAACAAAATTCTTCTTCCCCTTTTAAATCTTCTGCCACACCATTAATTTTATGCTGATGAAGGATGTGTGTAGGAAAGTAAAATGTCTCGTGAAATTTGGAAATAAAATATCCAGCTGAAAATGGTGAGGTAAGGCACCACTGATAAACGTAAAGACCACGTGGTATACACAATGAGATGTCATTTTCTTTTTTTTTTCTATCTGACAGGTGCCTATCTTTTGAAAGAAAACACAGAAACAGAGCGCAATCTGATATAATATAGCTTTTAGTCTACCAGTGAATGAAAAATGATTCAGAAACTTCAATGTATATATTTTCAGATGACAAAAAGGATTTTGAGAGAAACATAAAATGTATTTCATTATGAAGAATAAAGTCTAGTAGGCCTACTTAACTAATTCTTTCTACCCCTAAATAAAAAGTGCTTAAAAGTGCCTAAGCTAGGAATAAAAATTAAGTATGAAGCTGAAAAGTTGAACTGTAAAACAACTGGAAAAAAGTTGAAGATCCAGGAGAAACCTGAAGTCTGTCCAAAGCACCTGTTTATAACTGGTGAAATCTCATCTATACTTTGCACAAGAGATAACAAGTAATGAGCGCTAATGTGACAGGAAGTAAATGATACAGTGCATTTTCTAGAGACTATAAGAAGGTTAATTTAAAATGTTTTCATAAAAGGTAGCTCTCACTGAGGGAAAATGGTACTGAAATATTAAACTCCTCTAGTGAAATGTTCTGTCAGAAAGACTGGGATTAGAATTGGAGTATGGCAGGGACGTATTCCAGTTGGGATAATAACTGATATTTGCTTTCAACTGGAGTAGAAAAAGAGGCTCTCCAGAGGAGGAGCAACATACACACAAAATATATACTTTCAAAAATTATTTTAGGATTCTAANTTTTTTTTTTTTAAATTAATTTATCTAACTGCCTAATATCAGCGAGGGAAAAGGTGAATTGTGTGGTTAGACACTTGCACCCATCCGGTCATGATCTATCTGATCCATTTCTATGCTAAGTTTTTCATGCATCTTTTCCCAGTGTTTCTGGGAAATATTAGCAGCATTTCACCCCTACTCCTGTAAAGTTTTTAAGCACTGAACTTAAGAATTTTCCTTAGGTTAAATTCTGTTAAAGATCAGTTTTCATCAAAACCATTGAATTCACTTTTTACTGTGGTCATACCCTTTTATGTTGGCTAATCAGGTTGCTCTGGTGTTTGTATTTAATGAAATGGATAGCTGCAAAGCCAGAACATTTTCAATAGATGGAAAAAATATTCACCAAGTGAATTTTACTTCTGTGGAAGAGACTAGACAATGGAACTAGATTCAGCTATCAGCCAAACAGAAAAAGAGAAGCAGAAACAAAGGAAGAATAAAAAGTGAGTGTATGTCCACATATGTAATGCCACATATCATGGCTTAAAAAACTCCCACTATCGTATCTTATTAAATATTTCATAAGCTATGAGAGAGCTAGAATCCCTCTAAAACATAGGACTGAATAAGAAAGAATTATCTTCTCAAAACTCTTGCTCTCTTTCTGAGGAATCTTACCAATAAAACCTTTAAGAAATAGAAACAAAAAGAAGAGCAAGGAGAAAAGAAGTGTATTGAGACCCACAACATATTAACAGAAAAGAACAAGCACTAAAATTACAGAGAAACTTCAGGATGCAAAACAAATCCTGCAGAATCACAAAGTAAATGTCTGGTTTCAACATCCTTATTCTGCCACCCTGTACATAAGGGATAAACCTGAGGATTCGCAGATTTGCTGAAGGTATAGAGATTGCATGACTCCACAGAGAAATCCATTAAGGTAGTAAACTCCAACTTCAAATGAATTTCGTAATACTATTTTTTTTCATGAATCTTGAAAATCCCAAGATGACAAAATGTTATTTTCATTTTTAGAAAGGTTCATTTCAGGAGTCTTTTTTAATTTTTTTTCCCCCCTTAGTTCTTTCTTATGAGAAACACACTGTGGATGGGAAGATAATTAGAAACACAAAAGGACAGAGCTAGAAACAAAAATAAAATGCCAGGTGACATTTTCTCTCTCTTAGGTGAAGAATTTGTTCTTGTTTTACTAGACCTCATATTTTAGGACAGTAGACAAAGTAATGCAGGGCAACTTATATGGATTTTTTTTCCCATACAAAGTACAATCTATACATAGAAATCTTTCTGCAGACTATAGAAAACAACAATTAATACAGGAACAGTCTACATATTAGTCAAGATTCATATCTGACTGAAAGTGCATCCCTTATACATGAAGAGAGAGGAAAAAGGAGCACTCTAAATGAAATGGCTTAAACACACAGAGGAACCATTCTCACAGTGCATTAGTTTTTTGTTTAACAAACAAGGATGTGTCAAATAGAGCTTACATCCAACGTGTTTAATTAAAATACTTGCATACATGTGCATGCACATGGTTACACACATGCATGTGCACACATACACTAACTGAGGAAAAATAAGCAAATAAATTCTTTCCGATAGCCAGTTTCAAGAATACAACTGTTCTCCTGTGCTAGAAGCTATTGCTCGCCAAATAAAACATCCATGTTCCACTAGGAAATGGTTAGTCAAACAGAAAGTGCAATGACTCTGCAGCTGGTGAATATAAGGATTTCTCCATTAAATCCCCTGTGTCAAAAATTATTATAGAGGCTTTCTGTAGTTTAGGACATTCCCAAGACTAGTTACTCAGTGTTATGTAAATGACAAATGGTTAGAAAAAAATAACTTGGAACAGATGAATAAGGCATTTGGTTAGTAGGGAAAGGGATCAATATAGTTTTGACTAGAGGCTTGAAGTAACTTCTTGTGTTAAAAATAACACCACTACAGTAACCTTCTTGTGACCATCATTATATCAATTTATAGACATTAAAATATGTTTTTGCAAATGTAAAGATTTAATAGGTGTTTCCTTACAAAACAGAGGAACTAAATGTCACTAATTTTTCACTTTTTACGGAACATTACTT
The DNA here is from genome assembly GCA_013399895.1 of Serilophus lunatus. Classification (NCBI taxonomy): domain Eukaryota; kingdom Metazoa; phylum Chordata; class Aves; order Passeriformes; family Eurylaimidae; genus Serilophus; species Serilophus lunatus. The sequence goes on along the minus strand of VXBA01005203.1, from coordinate 148,913 downwards.
AGTACATTGATAGCAGAATTATTACGTTTTATTTTAATAATTTTCATTCTTCTAGTATGAATGACTGAGAAGACTATAATGATGCATCTTAATACTGATACAGCAGTTTGATTGCGCTTGATGAGAGACACCTTTATGGCTTTTTATGTTACACTTTAAAGAGGCTACCAAAGACTTAATTTACAGGCCCTACACAGACATATATAGGGAAGACTGAAAAGTTTTTCTCTTCGCCATCCACAGCCCATGCAAGAACCAAATATAAGCAGTTCCCGAAGAGCTGTTGAGAAGCAAAAGGAGCACAGATCACCAGGGAGTGGTGTGTGAAATGTAGGCCCTCTGCATGCCGAGCCTGTAAAGGGAAGGAGAGATCTAAAATGATGTAAACTAGACAGCTGAAGGCATCCCATAACTGCAGAGAAATGGAGTTATGAATATAGTTAAATAGTCATAGAGGAGGGGGAAAATTGTATGCACAGTAACTCCTGTCTTGGTCCACAGATGAAAAATGCCTGATCTCAAATGCCTGTCATTCTCTGTATTCAAATGAATTCTGCTGACATCACTGAGTACCCAAATAAACAAAGAATTAAAATATAATGGGTTTCAAAATTTGACCTTAGAATAGGCAATTCTCTGAGATTCCTTCTCATTTCCCTAAGTTGTATATTTTCTGTTTGTACATGTATGAATAGCCCACTGATCACTAGAATATCCACATTTTTGCTTCCAGATGTTCTCTATGTCTTTGATCAGGCTCTTTTCTCAATGACTTATATGCTACTTTTAACCCCTCACTGCCTTCTGTATCTCCAGCCTCTTCATAGCCACTTAATTAGCCTTCCATACAGTTAATCCATTTGTATAATATGCCTTTAATACAAGAAGGTTAGGGAACCACATGATTTTCCAAAATATGTTTTCACTAGCTTCTTACATAGAGGTAGGATATTTTGTCTGACTTAGGTTCAATACCTTCATTTATACATGCCTCAGGTTTGTTTGCTTTTCTTTTTTTCTTTTTTTTTTTTTTTTTTCACCCTCAACTGCTGTTAAACACTAGGCTAACTGCTTTTGGGTCTTATTCACCACCCTGTTACTCCCTCTTACTTCCCCTACTCCCATCCTGAACTACTGAGTGTATGGTCATGGACAGACTGTTTTTTGGGTTCAGCATAATTCACACACTATTTTACTCTTCTGACTGCAAACTTGCTGTGGTATGGATCAGATTATCACCAGAGCTGAGTGAACCAATTTGGATTAAATTAAAAGGACCATTCCTTGCCTCACACAGATCTTTGTTTGAAGTTTGAAAATGTCAGCTTAATTTTTATTCACCTGCTGCTCACTTCCTGGTTTTGGTCAGGACTGGAATGCTACAATATTAGGAGATAGAATGCTCCTTTGATATTTTCAGATGAAATGGAAAGAGGAAATTGGAGATGAAGTATGGTCTTGTGGTTAAAGGAACTAAACAAGGACTCTTGAGATAAAGGTTTAATAGTAGTTTGTGCCACAGGCTAAGTTTATGATTCCAGTTAACTGTCAGAAACAGAGAAATTGCTTGGCTGGATCAGATCAGTGGTCCACCTAATCATTTATCACCTCTCCGTATCTCCTTTTGTCATCTTCATGGAAAGACTCAGAAGTCTTTGAAAAATGCAGGTATAACATGCCTACAAGGGAAGTTGGTCCCTATAGCTCATGCTCTGCAGTATTCTACTCCCTTCTAAAATTCTTAGCTGTTTCTCAATCCCAACATTTTGCTTGTTTTCTTGGCTGCTGCTGAGCACAGTGCAGGGATTTTCATTGAGCTGTCAAGTCTTTTTTTTCTGAGTTGTTACAGCTGTTTTCTCTTGTTCTGCCCCTGTGATCAATGCGGACTTTCTTGACACTGTCATCTTGTCTGGTCAATGCCCAGAACTGGAGGCCTTATAATTTCTCAGAACTCAGTAACTGTATGACTCAGAGCATGTGGTTATAATTGTGGCACAGTCCTCTTTCTTTCTATGCTAGTTACAGTGCTTGAGCACGAATGATATGTTCAAATGCTGCCTAGGATTTGAAAGGGACACTCCAGCACCATTCTTTTCTTCAAACAATAGGTACTTCTCTGATCGACATATTGTTCCCTAGCCTTTTAAACCATAGCCACTATTATCCAGGTTGTTATAAATGAAAGGTTATTATACTGCCTAACAAGTCCTGGAAAAGTGTCTGGCTGGTATAAAACATAACTCTTAGACTTCTCATGCTCACATGAGAGGAGTTTTGTTCATCTTGTTCCTAAAACTCTGTTGATAAATGAAGAAAGACTCCACACGGGGAACAAGGAGCCCAAACCTTGTTGCCTGCAGGTAAAATATTACACATAAGAAAGAGAAATCTCTGCTCATTCCACAAAGTTTTGAAGAGTTCTGTTCCACATCATCTGCAATTTGCTGCCCTGTGACAACCTGATCTGTGTTATAACCCTATGGTCATTCTCAGTGCTTTCTTTATGAACCATACCAGCTCAGACTACTTGGACCACATTTCAATGTTACTGTTCATGCTGAATGTTTCCTGTGTAAACATTATAGGTGTACTAAGGAATCATATGCTACTTATTGTCTAAAGAGAAATTAGATACTCAAAATTTTGCTTCTATGTCAGGTTCTCTTCCACCACTTTTAACCTTTTTTATACTGGAAATTATGCCTTAGTACCTTGGTCATCATCTGTCATTTGTATTGCTTTGATATATAAAGGGTCTAGGGATGGATGAAACAGCTCTAGAACAGCTAGTCTCCTGTCGAAGTGTAAGGATATGGAAAAAGCTTGATGGTAGGAAGAGATGAGACAGAGCTATATTGATTATATTAGGCAGTAACTGCTGTTTACCTGTTGTCTTAGGCTGCATTTAAACTACTCAAAGCATACTTGTGTCTACTCTTGCATGACAAGATTCCATTTCCATGTAGTGGATGAGGGGAGACGTGCCCTAAAACCAACAAAAAGATGAAATTTGGTTGAGAAGTGCAAACAGATCTGGAAACTCAGATCAGGTTTCAACCCAGTAAAAGAATCTAAAGAGATCTTACACTAAGATGGAGAAGCCAAAAACTTATTTTGCCTGTTTGAGTGCCAATGGCACATTATCAGGGATTAACTACCCTCAGCCTGTACATACGTGGAAGAAGAGAACTGAAACCCTATGTTACGCTTTTCTCTGGGCAGTATGGACATGTAGATATTTTGCAGTTTCCCAGAACTCAGAAATTCTACGACTTACCACATACCAGTGTAATTGTGACCGTCAAGTCTCTCAGTCTCCTTTTATGCAGTCCTAGAGGCCGTCTTATCTGCCCAAATAGTATATGAAAGAAATAAAAGACGTTAAAAAGCAGAGACACTTTTTGCCTTAGAAAGTCATGCTGAGCACAGATACAATCTACGTAGAAATGGTTGCCATTAGTAATATTTTGATACTGCAGCCATGCTGTGATTGTAAGGAAGCATGAAAAGTAACATTGCTGTAGTTGTGTTAGTAAAGGTGACCAGTCAGGTGCCATTTGGGATCACATGCATGAGGCCCAGTTGTCACAGAGCAGATGATGAGGCTGGTATCCAGCCTACACTTAATGACAGAGCAAAGACAGGATGGCTTGTAGTGCTATCAAGGGTTTCTGTCAAGACTCCCAGAAAACGCTAAAGTTTTCAAAGTCTTAAGATTCAAATCTACTTTTCTCAGAGCATACAAAAATTAGTTTTGTCATATATTCTGTACTTTAGTAACTGATATGTAACTCATGCTAAATCTGGTCTCTGTCTTCTTCCCCTGTCAGATTTCCTACTCATTATTTGAGCAATTACATATTTACCTCCGCATTTTTTCAGGTTTCTAAGGATTTTTTTTCCTATTCATATCCCTGGCAATAGTGCAGCATAAACTAATGCAGGAACTTCTTGTCTTCGTTCATCATATCTTTCAGGAAGAAGGAAAGACGATCAGAACTCTCCTTTCTCACTCATGGAAGAGAATAGAGAACTGTATCCTGATATGCTACATTCATTTAATTATCCTCCTAGCATTCCCTGTTGCTTTCTTCTTTTGAGAAAACAGATGGAGGAAACCCTTCCAGTTTCTTTGACCATCGCCGCTGTGAATTCTTTACTGTTGGAGCAGGGGGAAGTACAGGAGGCTGATGAACAGGCAAGGGCAGAACTTCTGAGGATGTAAGGATTTTTAAATCATTCTGAGAACGATTTTAACAGCCCTCACCCAGGAGAAAGACAGGTATCTTACAAAAGTAAGGCAAGGAGACTAATAACTGTGCATAAAGAATGTATAATCTGAGAGCAAATAAAGTCCCGTGTATAATCTCTCTATTCTTTTTAAAAACCAAAAATAAACCAGTGTGAAGACAGATAACTAATCAGTGCTACTGCCCATCAAATATCTCCAAAACCAGTAAACACCAGCTGTAGCTCAGTTAAAACTGACAGCTCATGAAGGATACACTTTAACACAGCACTGAATTTCTAGTCAGGGTCCTTTAAATAATTTTTAAGTAATTTAATTGCAGAAATCAAAATGATAAGTAACACAGAGAATAATGGGAAAGAAATGAGTACATTAAGAGGAATAATCTAGTATCCTTTGCTATTGAACTCCGTAATTCAAAGACAGGTAATCATTTCACAGCTCCACAATCACTCTGTATGCATAAAAGACCTTTAGAAAGGGGTCCAAAATAAAAATTTGGATGCTGTTTAAAGAACCTCTGAGACTGGGGAAGCCCTCAGGAATCATCAAAGACTTTCTTTTTCTTGTACTGTCATCTTCTATGAATAAATGAAAGAATGAACATTTCATTCTTTTCTCTGCCAAAGAAGCTCAGGTCTCACACTCTAACTTTTCTGACTACCACTTTTAAACTAGACAACTGGTGTCTTCTCTTCTTATTCCTCTGTCTGAAACCATAAAGGGGAACCTTGTTTTCCTTGTGCCTAGGAATATGGCTTATGGTCCCGTTGTTCTCTGCCTACTCCTCTCCTTCCTCTCATATGGCTTTTCTGACACTAGAAAACCCTTCCATCAAAAAGTCAACCAGATGGGTAGCTAACTATATGCTAGGGGAGAATGTGAAGGTTCTGAAATTTCACATACCAGAACAAGTTAAAAGAACTATCAAATCCTTCTGCCTTACATCTGAATACAGAAGCAGATGCTGAAATGTTAGTAACTGAACAGCTTTCTTAAAGGCAGAGGGAAAAAATCAGTTGAATAAGTTAATTAGATAATGAAGGAGATAGATTTATTAATTCATTTAGGTTGCATAAAGCATTTGAGAATACCATGCAGAAAACTCATTAAAAAAAGATCCGTCAGGGTCTTGAATGTATCCTCTCCTTCTCCTGACTTTTTTGTCTCCTTAGCAGGAAATTTTTTTTTTTTTAAATGCTCCCAAAATTTTTAATAGAACTCAATATGTAGTCATCAGTGAGTATAGAGATTTTTCCTGCTTCTGAACAAATGTTTAAGCAATTTGCTTTGGCAAGAAGGGTAGAAGATCTTGTACTAGACATGTAGAGATTAAACTTCTTGATAAGAATTTTGCTATGGGAATACACCTGAGGATCAGTGTCAGAAAAGAGGATATATTTGTGTTGCAGAAGAAAGAGGTGCAAAAATCCTACATGCATACAGGCTAGAAAAGATGAGGTGTTTTTTTTATCTCACATAATACTAATTACTTTTGGCTAAACTACTGTCATATGTATCCATTTTATTTTTCATAGGCTGGCATGGATTTTTAACAATTCAACCTTTTGTTGAATAAAATTGGATCTACAAGAACATAGTGGAGTCCAAATACCTGTTAACTTAAGTCATCATAAAAGCAAGCTTCCCAGGAGATGGAGATATAGTTCACTATAGCAAGTCCATAACCACATATGATAGCTACCACTGTTTTATTGACTCATTCAGGTTGGAAAAGACCACTAGGACCATTGAGTCCGCCCGATAACCAGCACCACCAAGTTCATCACTAAATCATATCTCTAAGTAATGTATCCCCATTTTCCTTGAATGCTTTCCGGGGACAGTAACTCAAACACTTCCTTTGACAGCTGTTCCTGTGCTTTTTACCACATTTTCCATAAAGAAAGTTTTCCTAATATTCAATCTGAATCTTCTGTGGTGCAGCATGAGTCCATTTCCTCTCATTCTGTTGTTTATCACCCGGGAGAAGAAACCAACACTTGGCTTTCTTTCAGGTAGTTGTATCATATTGTGTTCTCAATGCCCAAGAGAGCATCCAACCATTGCAACATCCACCAGTTCTCTGTTTGCAACAGCAGAATCAATGTGGAGCCTTCTCCTTTTTTGCTCCCTCACCATCTATGTCAGGTAGTTCTCTTCTACACACTCTAGGAACCTCCTGGACTCTTTCCTCTCCAGTGCTGTATTTTCAGCAGATGTCTGGGGAATTTGAAGTCCCCCATGGGAAAAATTAACAATTGTGAAAATTCTCTCCCCTTCTTATAGAATGTTCTTCCTGCCTCTTCAACATTTTTGTGTGATTTATAACAGACTCCCACCAAGATATCTGCCTTGTTGTCTTTCCATCTGATTTTTATCCCGAAACACTCAACCTTGTCACCACTGTCATCAAGCTTTAGACAGTTAAAACACTCCCTAACAGGAGGCTATCCCTTCCTTGCCCTTCCCTTCTGAAGAGTTTTCAGCCATCCATTGAACTCTAGTTGTGCGAGTTATCTGCCATGTCTCCCTGATGGCAAATATGTGATGGATTTCCTGCTGTGCAACGGCTTCCAGCTTCTCCCACCCATGCTGTGTGCAACCCAACTTCAACTGGCTTATCAATCCTGCTGCTTTTGCGGGGAAGAAGTCCTAATTCCTACATCACCATTCTCAGGTGATTCCATGGTTTTTAACACATCAATAAGTCTTGCATCCTTGCTGATGCATCAAGAACCCTTGAATCTTTCTTCTAGAAGCCTGCAATGCTTCAGAGGGGCAAGACTGAATGTTCAGGCTTTCAGAGGTTACAAGGAACCACAAAGGGACTCTGTGGGAGAAGCCTACCACACCAGCCACAAACACTAGAGGCTAAATTCACAAAAGGTTTTAGTCAAGATTTAAATGTTTTAAAGTAATTTTAGGCATTCATATGGGTGTAGCTCCCTAGATTTTAAGGTGCATGAAATATCCAGGTGTCATTGTTTTCACTGTCAGTTCTGGAGAATTCTAAACACTGGATGTCTTCTGCCTTAACAACGCTGGAGACACAGGCCAGTACCTCTTTTTAGACTTTGATTAGGCTTGAGTTTTTATGCCTGCATCAATTGTGATACTTGGTCTTGCCAAATGAGGCTAGAACCAGCTAGAGAATTCAGAGAAGCTAGCTGTCTTTGCAGATCATGGGCAAGGATGCTCAGTCAGAGCACTCAGTGCTCATTTAGTCTTTCCTCATTATTTCAGTTCTTCTGACATTGTAGCTACTGGAGGATGTCCCACCTTAGAAATTTAGAAATATCTTGCAGTTGTTAACATTGAAAGAATTGTAGAATCACGCAATCATAACATCATTAAGTTTGGAAGAGATCTCTGGGATCTGAGTCCAACTGTTGTCTTAATCTCTTCTATCACAGCTGTTTTTACAATATATAAGTATTCCCTGGACCAAACAGAGAAAAGGTGATGCTACAGCACAGTAACAACAGCATTCATGTCTGTGGAGACATAACACATCTCTTCTCATAAGAGTGACGAAAGAGTTTGGATTCTTCTTGAATTCTTCCAGAATTTAGCTGTTCCAAATGCTCAGGCTCTTGTGGGGGAGCTTAAACTACTACTCTAAGCAAGAAGAAGCAGAGATGGCACCACAATCATTTGAGAGAATTAGTGAAAAAAAAAAAAAAGTGAAACCCCCCCCTTAAATCTGGTGATAACCACATCTAGATGTCTGATAACCCTGAGATGCTTATCTCTTGTACTGATCAGTGTAGGTAATTCCTTGATTAACGTTTACTTTGCAGATCCCATATGTAGAAATCTGCTTCCTTTTACAAAAGTTATATGACATCTTTACTGTTACTTTAGAAGCATATTAAATTAAATTGGAGAATATACTCCAAAAATGAGAGAGAAATATTTACAAACAGCTGATTATAATGCACTTCATTACATAAGTCCCTGCACACTAGTGTGTATTAAAAAGGTGACCACTGACCACAAAGTGAGATATAGAAGTGCATTTGAAGCACATACATAAAATCCTCTAAAATCAGAGATATGACTTCTCATGTAATTTGCAGTTGTCAGCCACCACAAGGTATTGGTGAAAGTTACCTCAAATTGAAATTAAATATTCTATTTTTGCAGAAATAACTGGCTAAGAAACTTACTATGTTTTGTTTAATGAATTAGTTCTTCAAAATCACTTTTTTTTTTTTTTTTTTTTTTTTTTTTTTTTTTTTTTTTTATGAATCTCAAAGCAGGAACTTTAAAATTGAGATATCACATGGATGCCAAGAAATGAAAGACATTCTTCATAGAACTTCACTGAGATAATGACCAAAGCAGTGGCAGCAAAACTATTACAGATGAGCTGCACAGAATGTGATATGAGTTAAATATCTAAAGTACAATTCATCAACATTGCACAAAAAAAGTAGGACTAGACACAGTGGAGTAAAAAAATGTATACTTTGTTCTAGCAAAACATTTAGTAACTTTCCATAACCCATTTCATTTTCCCAATGATTTTTAGTGCCAAACGTTCAGGACTTAGTTGAAACTGAAGATAATGTTAACACTTTGTCAAGCATTTGAATCTCTTCCAGTATATTGTAGTATAATCCGCTGTCCACAAACATCCCCTTCATTATTGCCTAATTACATGCAAATTTCATAAAATGAATGAGTTTTAAGTACTTGTCAATCTGTCATCCTAGGAACCACTGAAACATTTTGACTGCTAGATAAATAATCAGCAATAATCACACTATGCAAATTTGATATTTTCTGTACAATTATCTGAAACCATAAATAACTGGACACAAAGACATTTGGCATTCTCTCAGAAAGACTTGACCTACAGGCTTTTTTATTCCAAACAAACATGCCAGCAGAATTTTTAAATTTCTGCCTAGCTAAATGTGACCAGTAGGAAAAAAAACAACAAACAAAATCAAAGAACATTTAATGTATTAATATTTTATTACAACCTGGGAAAGGTTTCTTTCTTCTGCTCTATTAAAAAAAAAAAAAAAAAAAACAAAAAAAAAACAACAAAATAAAATTAGCAACATTTGTTTGTCTCAATTATAATTCCTTCCACAATTTTATTCCTTTAGTTTTTTGCTTTTCATCTGTAATTATCAAATTGTATTTTGGTTCTTACTTAATATTTTTCAAGTAACAAGGGAATGAAGTGGGAGGTATTGTTGACTTTTAATATTCCTTCCCTCTGTACTTGTTGTAGATCTTCTATAGTGTTTCCTACCATGATTCATTTTGACATTTCTGATGCACTGCAGGCATTTCAGCAGACCCAATACCAGGAGGCTAATTATCAGGATTACAGAAAAGCTCAGAAATACATAAACAGCGAATGCATGTGAAATTGTGGACTCCAAAGCTACTTTTATTTTCTATTTGAGGGTTGCATATGTGTGTTTGTGTGCATATATGTACATATGCATCCTGTGTGTATTTTATGAGTGTGTTTTGAATACTTAAATGTTGGCACAGAATCTGATGTTTTTCTATAAATAGTAATAAAGCTCTTGAAAACATAAACAAGTAAGAAAGTGGTTTTTCATTTTATCAGCTTCAAGTTTATGCTGGGATAAGTATTTCCATTAATGATTACTACTAAAACAGTATAAAGGTTAGATAGCAGGCAGATAGCACCAACTCTGCATTCAAGACTATTTCTTTCATTTTAATTTAAAAATAAATGCATATTAATTACAGTTGCATGATTTTGTGCAAGAATTCTTGGTCCTGATCTATCTGCCACTAACATGTCAAGAATATGCATGATTATATCAAAGTTATTAGATATGGTATTAAATCTTCTTTTTGTTCTTTAGACTTTCCAGAGCAAGGACACTTATTTATGTGTATCATTGATTTGATAAATTTCAACAATTTTGAGATCTCAAAGTGTCCTTGCGTAGCGGTTAGTTTCACTAATATAGATATGGGGAAAAAAAATCAAATATTAAATGTTCATACTAAAGGACAAATATTTGTCAAAACTGATCTTGAAATTACACCATTAAAAAAAATGACAACAGGAATTTTGGGATTTTTTTATTAAATGTGCAGCACCAAAACAATGTTCCTAATGGTTGAACACTCATGCTACACTACTTGCCAGCAAACTCGTTGTTCTGTAACAAGAACTATGAAGATTTCAAGATATTGATAATGAATCATGGTTTACTGCAGAAATATTAGAGTTATTTTAAATAATGAACAAACGTGGGGATTTCATAATTTGTTCATGTGTTGCCCAGTTGTGTTTTGGGATCCCTTAAAACAGGAATCAGTCAATTTCGCAGCATTGGGATTGGGACCCTCTGAAATCACAACTGCTCGCAAGATATAGAGATCTTGTGTGCATGGTGCTGTTAGCCAGAGGATCCAGGAAAGAAAGACTATATAGAAGCTGTACAAGGGCCAAAATGGAGAAGCTAACGGAGTCCATCTTTATTTCAAATTCATGTATTTTATAGTGCAAAGATTGTTTAGGTTAACATAGCCAAATAGACAAAAGAAATAATGGTCACATGCCATTGTCTTAGAACTATAAGAAAGTCACGAGACGATGTTTACATACATAAGACTTTATATCATAATCTGGACATTTAATGATGCTACATTCATGAATCATTTGTAAACTGGAAAAAGTGTAATGAAATTCATCAAATAATTGATGCTTTTTGAGCTATTTAGTTACCTGTGGAGGAGGCTGCCAAAGTGTTAATAGGTCAGTGGCTTAGGTTTCAATATCTGTCTATGTATTTCAAAAGGGTCTTTTTTGTGTATTTGTTCACCACAGGTAAGAAATTAACAGGAAAATTATCTGAATACAGTAAAGAATCGCCATCTTGCTTAACTTCCCAGATTAATTTTTAAGAGGTGACTAAGTAATGACAATATTTATTAATACTCCACATCAAGCTCTGGCAAATATGAGATGGCAACATAACTTTCAGCATATCTACAGGTTCAAAATCACCCCTCGGAAAATTTTTTCTTATCGCAGATCTTAATGGAATCACTTTCTATATCTTAGGTATACAGTATTCAAACATTTTAATTCAACAGAGGCATGTCGAAATGTGCAGTTGCAAATTGTTTCAAGACTTGCAGAAGCATCAACAAGCCTAGCCAATAAATGTGTACCTTCTGGATAAAAAAACCCCATGAAATGTGTGTCAGCCTGTCCTTCCCCAAAACCTGAAAACATAAGTAGGAATCACAATAATATTTGTGTGGTGATTACTTAAAGACTGTACAAACCATAGTATTCCATGCAGTATCCATTACATTGTGATTGCTCTGTAATCTTTAATGGCAAAATATATTAGGATACTGGATCCAAAACAGTTTTATAAATAATGTCTCTTGTGCCTATTATGTATTCTTTTCCTTTGTTTCTGCATCTACTTTACATATTCTGTATGTTTAAAATAAAGATGATTATTTCAAAAGTAGGTTACAGTGCTGAAACTATTGTAGTTAGCTGAGTAGAAGAATGGCATCATGTGAAGACAGAGGAAAATGAACCCAGGCAAAGCTGAGTGAGCCACAAATGAAATGAATTAATTATTTTCAGCAGCACAAACATAGTAGAAACACTCTTTCAGTGACAAGTGATGTGTTGTTTTTGATGAGGATAGAGGTTTGTTTTGGGGAGCAGCATTAATAATGGTCATTTATTGTTAAGTAAGTGCCAAGTCTTACCTTAAGCAATGACTCTCATTGATGATGTAACAAAACTTACCAATTAAAAACATATGTACTTTCATTTGCTGTCATGTAATAAAATATTTAGTGCAAAACAGAAGGAGAGTTAATTGTATATGAATATAGAATTTATACTGTGTCCAGTTTCTGCACCCAAGTATATCTTTCAATACTCATTCTTGATCACTTGTAGTATTTCCAACAACAAATCTTTCTCCTTTCTTTCTGCCATTTCTCCATCCACCCATCCATCCATCCATCCATCCATCCATCCATCCATCCATCCATCCATCCATCCATCCATCCATTTCACTGCTTAGCACCTCTTACCTCAGTGACAGACTAAGTAAAAACAGAGAGTACAGCAGCTAGAGTAACATTATCAATACCAATTTGACTTCTCTGATCAGCTGAGCACCAAGCTAATACAGCTCACGGACTTGAACTTGATTCCTTTTGTTGAAGGAATGTAAAGGATTTAGGAATTCAATTTCCAATCTTGGTGACTGTAAAAAAGTGATAAAAGGGGAGAACAAAAAAATCACAAAAATTGAAAAAAAAATCCTGAAATTTGGTTTTTGAAAATTCATTTTCCAGTTGAGCAGATACAATGATCTCTTTTGCCAGACAGAATCTTGATATCTCTTGCATTATAATCTGAATATACTTGCCAGCCAATGGCAAAAATGTCTTCTAGTTTTATGATAGCTTTGTCTGGTCAATTCATGCAAATGCCATTAAGAGGAAATATGCTGATCTTGCCTTGCACCCCAAAGAGAAATATTATTGACCCCTCAATTGGAAGCTTCACTAGTCCTCTCCAAGCAGTGGACAGGATCTGATTCCAAAAGATAGTAAGGAGTATCAGAGTTTGAATTTTAAAGTGGTTCCCATGCAATCACTGCAAAAATTCTATGAATCAGTGCCTCTCTCCAGATATCTTTGTTTTAAATATAGCCCTTCTTGCAGAAATTAACATTCATATCCTGTTCAGCTTATGCTTCTGTGAGAAATACTTGCTTATACACATGTACATAGATATTTAAGAAGCTCTTCTGAATCACTCTACTGGTAAGATGCTCCAAGAAAAACCTTGTATTCAAAAAGAATCACATACAATTCTAAGAAATGCAGCATATACATAGGGTGAGTATGAAAAAAAGAAAATATAATTCATTCCCCAGGAAAATCAACAAAGGCTTATGATCAAACGAGAGTTTTATGAATTTTTCTCTGCATCCTTAAATATACACTGTTTTCTCCATCCAGATGAAAACACTGAAAGAAGATATAGACTAGAAAACATTTAAAAATGACACCCATTGGGATTTGACAGATTTGGAACCTGGTATCCAGCCAAGGTCAACCCATCATGCAAATGTACAGTTAGTTATTGTAGTAATTTCCATATATCTTTTGGTGCAAATACTGAAATTTTACAGACTTTGTTTTCCCCTACTAGATCTAATTTTCTTTTTCTGAGGTTCTTCAGGCCTTGCCTTCACTATTTTTTTTTCTGTGGCCTTTAGGCGTTGTACCTGCACTAAACAACAAAGAATTTAATTACTGAAACTACTGAGCAGTATTACCAGCACTACTGAGTGCTGGTGGTTTTATTGTGTTTTTCTTGGTTTGTTTTGTTGGTTGGTTTGTTTTGTTTTTTTCCTTTGGTTTTGTTTTTGTTTGTTTACTTTGGTTTTTTGTTGGGTTCTTTGGATTTTATGTTAGGGATTTTTTATCATTTTTTCTGGGTTTGTGGGGTTTTAAAATGAATTTAAAATGAGAAATAAATACATATGTTCCCTAACAGAGCTTGAAATATAGACATACTTATAATCGTATCAAAATATCCTAGATGAATTTAACATGTTCAGAAACAAAATATTCAGCCAATAACTTGGTTGGACTGCTTAGTAATCTATTAATGCTTCAATTCTCTCATCATTCTAAAATGAGTACTCTAAATATTTTATATACTGTTGGCTGTTTATGGTGCCTGAGACTTTCACTAGATGACAGTGGGAAAGTGGTTGGCAAGATAGAAGTGCCAGGAGCACTGGTCTGGAGGAGTCCAAGAGGGGAAGCATGTTGTTCCAGATCCACCAGAACTCATTTTAGTCAATTGCATCTCGAAATAAACTTGACATAATAAGGAAAAAATCCTTTATTTGTAGCTAACGAAAATTTCAAACAATTTACACTTTCCTTAAAAATGCTGATTTTGGAGAAGCTTCATGTTCAGTCAAGGAAATGTTTTTCCAGAAATCTTTCAAATGACTATGATACTATGTATAAAATGGACCATGACTTTAAAATAAACTACACCTTGTTAAAGTCAAGCATTTAAACTTTCAACGTTTCCAGAACTAAGCCACTAATTTTGATCTCTTTAGTCTTTTTAGACTCTTTCAATATGGTGCAATCAACTCCTGCTGCAGTTTACTCATTGCTCCTGCACTGACCCATGTCATCCTGCTATCCAATTTGGTGGCATCGCCTTCAGGGAATATTGTTCTGCTTTGCAGGAAATTTGATGGTGAATTCACACTCCAAGTTGCAGGCTTATATTGGGGCATTCATACATACTTGTGGGAAAGGTGCAAGTATGGTCCTTCAGCAGTTAAGTGCTGTGAGAAAATAAAGGCTGCTCAGTATGAACACAGTCTTCAGTAAACTACAGCATGAACTAACAAGCAGGCATAGATCTGACCCTTTTCTCTCTCTTCATCTCTTTTCCACTGAGGTGGATTTCAAACAGCTTCCTGAAATCTTGGAAGTACTAGGGTTTTTTAGCAAGAATATTGAAAATATTCAACAAATCATTATGACTGAAATTTCAAAAATATTGCAAGGTAAAGTAAGACATCTGCTCTTAAACAGTTTTTTCAGCTCAAGTGGTTTATATCAAAACAAGTCAATGACATAGTTATACCAACTTAAAATAGAATTATCTGGGAAATTTGAGACAACTTTAATTATAGACTTCCTTACCTACTTTACCTATTACAGCAGTATAAACTATGTTTCAGCTCCTTGTCATAGTTATGAGTGTTACTAGATATGTATACATTTTTAATTTCTGTGGTCTCAAAGCATTATATTTTACAGACTGTTTTGTAAAAGGAAAATGAACACATTTTACAACATTCAACAATCCGTTGAAGTACATAAAGTAATGATAAACAAATATTTTCTCCTTCTTTTCTAACATTACATGCACTTTTTTTATGATGCTGTTATGTTACTCAATTTCTAAGGTCAGCTTCTTTTGACACTAGCTAGCCTGTGGAGGTAAGTGGTATTTAAAGTATAATTCCATCCATCAGCTTTTCTGAATGCTGCTAACTTGACATGAATTGCTGTGCATTTATCAGCTGGGATATGGATAGTCCCATTAAGATATCACAACATGAGACTATTCAGGAAGCTTTCCCCATCAATTAAAATTCTTGAATGAATTTGTCTACGAAAGGTGTTGCATGAGCTGATAAAAGAATTCTCAGCTAAGGTACATGTATATTGTATGAAGTAAACTATATCTCAGGTTTTGTGATCTTTATTTATCTTTATGCATCTATACCTGTTTCTCCAATACCATTGCTGCCTGTGTAGCGTGTCAGGAAGCAAGATGTTGCACAAGGTTTAATGCTGCCAAATGCTCAAGTGATAGAGATTTACCAATGAAACTCTGGCCTAGTGACCTCCTACATTGAACTATTGATTTCAAAGTAAAGAATTGCATTTCAAGAACTTTTCCATTGGTTATGCAAAATTTTTTAGAGGGCAGAGACAGCAGCAGAGTAGCAACATCTGGGGATAGTATAACTGGCTCCTTTCCTCTGACGTGTATTTTCCCCATGAAAGCTGGTGAGTGGTTACCATCACTGGGGCAATTCATAATGGTTCAGTACTATAGTGCATTAGGTGACTGCTGCAGTTGAATCTTTGCAATCTTGATGGATAACCTTTTATGTTCACATTTAAGTTTTGATTAAACTTTTCATCAAAGATTCAATTTTTGTTTAACCAGTTTGCCTTCTGCCTCAGGATTTCCCCTGGCTAGCTCTATTCTTGACAGATAAGATAGACTTGTTTTGTTGCAACTACTGAGGAATGCATTAGGACTTATGGCAGAAGTCCTGGCTAAAAATCAGTGCTGAAGTAATTAGGTGGTGATGATTTGCAGTCTGGTGCTTCTCCAGACTGAGACAGAATATTGGGCTGATGTGTTAGGTCTTACCCAACTCTAAAACCTGGGAATCTTTTCACTGTGATTGTAACCTTAATAACATAAAATACTAGTGAAAATATGTGAAAACATTGCCTCTGTCCCGTGGCTTGTATTCAGCTAAGAATTTGCACGTTGTTTTTCAGTAAATCATTGAGAGTTTTGAGTAGGATAAAAATGCTGTTTTACTAGAAAGATATATGTAGCATATTATCCACTATAAAGCAGGACAAATTTTTAACTGATTGCACTAATTTACAGAAGTTATAATTTATTAAGACAAAGAATATTTATGACACCAAAAAAATCTAAAAAATTCTACCACTATATGCCTTTAAATCAAATGAAAAATTCTAATCCCTAAAATGTAAAAAAAAGTCAGCGTCCCAAAATTATGAAACAGACTGGCAGCCAATACTTTACCTCAATGACCAGGTTGTCTTTTCAATTCAACAGAATCACACATATGCTCCCTGCAAGGCTTGTGACTTTGTGTCCTAAAGAAAAATGTTCGTTTCTGACTCGTAACACAACTAATGAGGGCAATTTTGAAAGTCACATGGGCCGTAAAATTTTTTCAGAACAGGGTAGTAAAATGGGTGCAGTCCATCAGTAAGTGAAAAATAATCTGCTTCCTAGTTATAGGGAATGATATTTACAGAATACTTATCTTCCTTTCAGACCCCAGGTCATTGTTGAATGACTCCAAGTCATTGTGCAGTTGCCGATCCACTGCTTTTTTTTCCCCTCACAGAAAATACTGTTTTTCCACTTCAAAAATCCCTGTAGAAAGTCTTCCTTTCTCTTTAGTCTTTAAATTCAGTGTCCAAAAAGAATTTTCTGTTACTAAAGAGATGTACTAAACTCATTTCTCTCATTTAATAATTGAACAATACATTTTTATTTTTTGGTAATGGTAGTAGGGAAGGTTGTCACAGATTTCATAAGTTATTTAAAGCTCAAAAGTATATCTTTTAAACAGCTTCATTTCAAAAGTAATCTAAACATTGTTTTTTACTGCTAAACCTGTGGGATTTTTGTATTGGAATGGCAGAAGAGGTATGTTATCAATCACACAAGGCTCTGTTAATTTTATCAAAACTCTGATGGCTGTTGACATTTAACAACACAAATTTGGCCATTGTGGTCCCTGAGGTAGTGCATCTTCACATCCTTTCAAATGCTAATTATATTTTTGACCTTAAAAAAGAAAAAAAGACTTTTTATCCTCAGCAAGCCCCCTTTCCCTCCCTCCTGATAGCAGAAGCATTTTCACAAGGCCATTTCTCTGTCCAGACTGCTTTGGTGGTGGGATTTTTCTCTTTTTTCTCCCCTTTTTTAATATTTAAAAAAACCTTCTTATAAAGTTTGAATAACTATTTAGGGGAAGGTTTGCTACACAGTAGTGTTGAAACTACCTTTCACTGAGATGAAGAGAACAGAATACTTGATGATGAAGGCATTTAAAGGACACTGCTGGCATGGAATAGTTTTCTCTCTGGGTTGGTCAGTGTTTCAGATTGCTTAGTTACTGCAAATTCACACAGGTAACAGGTGAACACATGGAAAGCCATTAGGAGGTTTCATCTACTGTTTAACTTCTGAGAGAAAAAAAATAATTGCTGAAATAGTGAGTTATGCTCGAGCTTTTTGTAGGATATCACTTCCTGTCTGTCACTAGGAAATCTCTAAAATAGTTTTTGTCATCTCCATATTAATATTAGGCATATCATTATCAAGAAAAACGGTTATGTCATATCATATGTTTCAAGGTCATCTGAATTACAACAGCAACGTTGTGCCTTTTTGCATGAAATAGAATATTTTGTACTTTACATATTTGGATTTACTTGTAGTTCTCCTTGCAATGCCTTTTTTGAAACGTTGGTCTTCCTCTGTGTCTTTGCATTTAAGTAGAAATTAAAGCACTTTTATCCTGAAAAAAGCCCTGACCCCACACAAGCAGAATGCAGTACATTCTTTACTATTTAAGATGACAGGTGTTTATCGCAACCAAATATAGCTTCATGTTCACAAAAAGAAAGTGTGAATATATGGGATCTTTTGTGCCAAATTTTCCCTCAGCCTTTTAAACTGAAATTCAATTGAAGTCAGGGATCTAAGGGCAGAATTCAACTTTTTCATATAAGGGCTGTGGGTGATGAACTTAACAAAGAGAAAAAAATCCCATCTTAATATAGATGAGGATGATGAAGATCAGAAGGTATTGATTCATAGCCAGGCTTTATTAGAATATTACTATCAGAACCCAGATTGATCATTCCCCTGCAGTTTCCTTAACAGAGGCACTTCTAGTTAGATAAAAGGATTTTAGTTTCACTAAGTCAGGGCTCGGGAGGTGTAATGCAAAAAAGACAATTTAATTCTATTTCCTGAAAAGTGGTGAAATTATACAGAGAAAATAGTGGTTTGGTTTTGGATGACTCTAAAAGAAGTTCTCTTTCTAAGGAGGAAGAACCATGTTTAAGATATTTTCTAGCCCGTGCTATGCAGATGGTTGTGTAAGGTGACCACTACCCTGTCTTTTGAGCATATGCAATTGGATTCAGGACTTCAGGTCCAGAAACTGGTTGTTGAATAGGATGAAAGCATTGATATGTATCACAGAATTGGCAACTGTTGTAACCATTACAAATGTTAAACCCCGGTATGATAGGGGTTAGGACATAGTGCATCCATTGAGAACTTTCACATATTAAAAGATCATCTCTTGTCAAAAGCTGCTATAGCAAGTAGTTGTCACTACAGTGTTACTTCTACAATGCTGATGCATTACGAATTTAGAACTATGATTTTGAGACTACATCATATATACATATATATATATATATATATGTCTATGAATTGATGAAACAGTGGATTCCCTAATTAAATACAAACCCACATATTTTACTGACGTTTATTTTATGGATTTGATAGTAATCTTTTAATTATTTACAAAACTTAAAGGGCATCTTTTGGGAGTATATCCCAGCTCTGGAGATTGAGTTTTGAAGCCCTGGAAAATATGGGCACAAAGACTGAAGAGATATATTCATACAGTGGACAAAGCACTAGGAATATGTTGGAAGAGCCTTGCCTTCAAGTCCCTTGCTAGCATTAATTTGCTCAGAGCCATTTAAGCCACCTCTTTACTTGACTTCAGATGTCCCATCTGTATATGGTAATGATACTTGACATCTCTCCTAAAGCAATCAGATCTTGGAAGGTGAAAAAACTCGTGTGAACAGTACATATTATTCTGGATATGCACTCATATGACCCATGACATCTTTGGCCCTTACACTACCATTTATAAGGAATCTTTTGACAAAGGTGGTCCTTGCAGCAAAGGGGGTCCAATATGAAAAAAATAATGGAATGAAGTTCAGTTATTATTGCATGGTGTCAAAAAGCATTTTTTGAAATTATTTTGTGTCTTTCTTAAGCATGTAGAATATCAATAGTTCAAGTAGGTTTTTTACTATATTCTATTTACAGAGAATTATTGAGGCAAGCGATGATATAATTAGCAGCCAGTCAGCAGCCTGATAGGGCATAGTAAGCTTACAGCATCTTTGACCATATTTGTCAATATTTTAGCACTTCTTAAAGCTTTTTTTTCAGGTACTGTACTCTAGCACTTTCCTTGGAACGAAAATATTTATTCAATGTATTCTGCAGATGCCTTGAATTCTTTATGATCCCCTTTTAAAAGTATAATTTTGCCTGTGAAACACTAAATAATGTTCTATTTATTCTTTCCCAAGACCTTCAATACTGATTAGTCCATACTAAGAACTAATTGCTTGCCAAATTTCATTAGATTTTAAACCAACAGCTGAATTATACAAAGGAAAACAACCATTCAGAGAAGATAAATTTCTATTATTCACATACTCATATAATTTAAAAAAACAAAACAACAAAAAGACACAACACAAAACAACAAAACCAATTTATTTTTCTTTAAATTGTCAACTTCTAGCCCCAAGCACATTTTTTATTACTAGTGCACAATCCTATAAAAATAGAGCTTTATAAATGAAAACATTGACAGACCCTTAGCGATAGTGGCACTACAGGGAATAGCTATAAACAACATTTTTATTCCTCAAGCATACCTTACCCTTGAAAGTTTACACTAATTACCTGTAGTTTTGTTAATGTTTTAAGCTGCCCTTCATCTCTCCCATCCAGACGTACCACTCAGCTTCCTCAACAGATATATTCAACAGCTTCTGTTCACACCTGACATCAATTTCCTTTGATGTTCACAGTCTAAATGAGAATGCTACAGCAAGCTGGATTTGTGAAGTATACAGGATGCCTTTAAAATGATGGCAGGTATTTTCCTCATTAAAGCAGCCATAACAGATAGTTAGATATGATGCTGTCCCTCACCTTCCTGCTAATTAATGACTATGATTGCAACCCAAATAAGATCAGGCAATTAAATGTGATAACATTTCAGAAGTGAAGAAAACGTACAACAATCTCAGAATATCTTCCTGTAGATAAATAAAGTTGATCTTAGCAAAATTAACATATAAATGTACATTCTATCAAAAAATTACACAAACTAAGGAAAGTAGTAATTTTACTTTTAATTGAAACATGCACTATAGTGGAGATTGAAAGTATAAGCAAGTCCCATATCTGTTTTCTAATTTATATTAGCAATAGAATAGCTTGAATTTTTCAAATGAAGTTTTGTGAAAGGACATCTTTACCACTAAAATATAACCTGGAAAGATTTCTGCATCATGATGTAGCACCTTTCTCTGAGCTATGTTCTGCATCTGGGTGTCCTTTGGCTGTGCTAAGCATCCAAGTGCTTCCTGTCTCAACATGTGTAATGGCCATGACCAGGCACTCAGATTTCATGAGTAGACTAAAATGCTTAGTAGAGACATCACTAATGTTTAAATTTGCCACCATGAAGAGATAATGCTTGTAGTAGTGATGGGAAACTACTGATTCCTTACAGTCTGAAGCAGACAATTCAACATTAATCCATATTTCTTCATACTCCAGAGATTTCTGCACCCACACCAGGGCTAAATGATTGATTTTTTTTGATTTTGAAAGCTCAGGTGTTTAAGTCCTGTTAGCGATAGACTTACAATACAGTTATCAATTCTGTTTTAGCATAAAAATTGGTCCTAACAACAATAGATATATAGAATAAATAGTCTGACTGTTTTTTCCTCTACTGGAGACAGTACCTTTATGATTACCAAGTACTGAGCAAAATGTGGAAGTTACCATGATTTCTTCTTTTTAAATTTTCTGAAGAGCCATGGATAACATAACAAAAATTATCAAAAAGAAAGAGAGTCCCATCAGAACCGGAAAAGTTTTTGAAAAGTACTCTGTTAAATACAATTTTCAAGAAAACCTGGGCAAACATTGAAATTGACACATATTGATTTTTTTTAATTTTACTTTTTATATTGTCCTTTTCTGGCCTTTAGACTTCTTTTGAGTAGGTGGAAATCAACATCATCATCATCATCATCTTCTGTTTAAAAGTCCATTCTTACTGCTATGCTTGCTCTCCAGCAATGAGCACCCTTCTTCAGGTGCCTCTTCTGACTAACCCTCACCATGTCTACAGCTCCTTCACATTCAAGGTTGTCCTAAATCACAGCCATGACAACTCAGCCAATGGACAGGAATGTGTCCTGTCACTGCAGTATGCCTCTGAGAGCAGCAAACTGTGATGGATGACTCTAAGTGAGAGATTAGTATATTCAGTAAAATCACTGGCTAGACATAGGGAATACCAATGCGGAGTTCTTGAGAACATAGTATCACAGAGAAAGACAATGTCTCAGGACATCCAGGCCAAGACCTACAAAGACATGTGTCCTTCTGGCTAAACCCTATGCAAGCCAGGAAAAATTTTTGTCCTTTCTGAAATTTATACTTCCTTAAGGTGCAGAGTTAATAGGCAAATAAAATGGATAAATGAAAGTCACTTTACTCTCCTGAGAGGATGGAGACAGTCAGAGTTTGGGAGCTGGGAAGAAATGTCTAGAGCTGTGTCAAAACTTCATGGATATTTTGTACAGAAGGGAGAAGGACGAGCTCTAGAAGTTGTGTTCTTTGTTGTTATTGCAGCACTGAAGCCTTTGGTCTACATCTTTGTTCCATTTCTCCATTAAACCTGAAGGTCAGGATCAAGGGGTTAATGCAGGATTTTCATGAAATATTAATTTGATGCTAACTTCACATGCAGTAGTTTAACATTCTTTGTACGATTTGGCTTAAGCAGTGGCTGGGGACATGTTTATATGCAATTAAATGAAAAAGCAGTTTTTCTACCCTCTCTGACCTCTAGTGTGAAGAAAAGTTTAACTGTGCAGCGTAGTTTTTTTCACTTACACATTGATGATCAAAGGTAAGAATGTTTTTGTGAACTAACTGTATTATTTTATCACATTCTTAAAGCTTGTTTTCTTTTTTCTTTTCTTTTTTTTTTTAAAGTAAAACATATTAAAAATATGTTAACATGCAGTTTAGTTTTAGTCAACTACACTCTCCCTCTCTCCTTGGTCTAACAATGGTAAAAATGTAAGCATTCAAAAGATGAGATCAAGTTACAAGAGCATGGACTTTGCAAGCACTTTTAGGATGTAAAGCATAAGTGACGTCACAAGTGTAAACTATGACCATGTAGATATGACCTAGTAATGAAAAAAATTGCAAGGCAATACAGTGATGTGTAGAAAGAGTCTGTGGGAACTGTTTAAATCTTTGAAATCAATAGGTGATCCTAAATCTAAAATCCTAAGTTCAAAAATAATTTTTCCAAAATAAAAGATGGATGATCCTTAAAACACAGGGCCTGTGATAGAGTTAACATTTTTACTCTGAAACAAGTGTAATTCTAAATACATATGCAAGATTGAAAACTAACAGATTTTTATTTTTCTTGCTCCTTCCTTGTCAATACAGACCTAGGCCTTTCCATTTAGTTATGCAGCTTAAATTGTCATCTCAGTCCCTCCTCCTTATGTAATGTTACGCAGGAAGCACTGGAAACCTTTATTCTAATCCAGCAATCTGGTGTCTCTGTTTCAGACATAGACGATCAGAGTTTTGGATGTTTGGTTTGAGCTGTAATCACCCCTTTCACGTGTCATCACTCACAAACTATCATCGATTTAAAGTCCATCCAGTCTTATCACCCTTACCTTACCTCTATTTTTTAAATTTAAGGTTTTTTTCTGGAGAGTGTCGGACCTCTCCATGCTTTCCAAAAGACATCATCCATTACCACTCTTCAATACAATATTATTTCAAACACTTTTATACTTTCCCCCATTCCATCCATAACCCACAGAAAAAAACTTGTCTTATATCTATAGGGTATACTTACTCTATATATCTCCCCATAAAACCACCTGCTTTCCAGATTTCCCAGACAAAGAGAAATGGTCAGTATACCCCTACATTGTGCATACTTATTTTGATAATTAAAATACTTTCATTGTTAGCCTGCATTTAATTTGTTTATTAATCATGTTCATGAACTTGATTCCAACAGCTTGTAAACTTAAAAGTTCTGGATAAAGAAGCAGAGCTTTAGGTGCCATTTTTTATTATTTTTGAATACTCCATTTTGACAATCGTGCTGGATTTATTTTAGTTTTTACAGAACTTGTTAAAAATATCTGTGATCCTCTGAGGTACAACTTACCAAAGCTTAGAACACAACCAGCCCCATAAAGGCAGACTTCTGGATATAACAGCTCTGGTTGAACAGGGAGAAAGGAAGAAAACGATATTCACTAAATAAAACAGTACTAGGTCCAAAATATACTTAAAATTCAAACTAAAGCATTTTAAGTTTTAACACAGTAATAGAAACTTTCTTGTTTCTGACATAAGGTTGGTGATACCAACTGAAAATGAAAAACTCTGTTATACTTTGAAAATTCTATGGTCATAAGCTGGTGTATATGATTATGTTTGGAATATTATAGAATTTTTTAATTAGTAGAACAGGTATAAAGTACCAATGGAACTTTGAGTATCATTTAATTCTGATCTTACTCGACTGAGAGAGACTCAGGCCAAGAATGAAACCAGTGAAAATGCACTTGTATAAAATTGGCTTTAGATGACGGTCAAATCCAAGAAGACTGACCACTGGAACTTAAACAAAGAGGTACAACAACTTTTTGAAGTTTTATTCCTGACCGGAGTCACTTACTTTGGAGACTTCTTTTGTTTTTGAGATCTCAAGAATAAGTTTTAGTGACTGAGACAAAAATGTTGCAATATAACTTCTCACCCTCCAGACAAACTGTTTCTGTTAATATTGAACACTTGATTAGTTGTTTTTAGATAAGCTTTTCTCATCAGTCTGGACCCTAGTGAATTCATCATATTTGGTTCTAGAACTTCTGTGAAGAAATTCAACTGAATTCGCATCCTTCTCTTATCTGTCAATTTTTTGTACATTCTTTAAACTTTCTCATTTTTGCCAAACACAGATAATCTCTCTGATGGTTTTATAACTAAATATTTTTTTCCTACTCAGATAAGAAAAATGTTTGCTAACTATCTAGTTTTAGACCCTCATAATATTTTTGTCATATCTCTCTTTTCAATTCAGTTAATGCTATTTCATAGGCAGATCAGAACAGAGATGGATGAAACCGAGACTTTTAAAATTTTTATGCTGGTAAGCGTCCAAAACAGGGTGTTTTACCAAAGTAATACTTTAAAATCCTATTGTCCCCAACCTGCTCTGTCCCAAGGGCAAGACTAGTGAGCAACTAATGGTGCTGTGGGGACTATTCTGGTTTTCTCTAGTTCGGCCCTGGGTTTAACTGTTTAATTGCCTGTAACTGCAATTAATATAAGAGGATTGTGCAGCCTGATTTCCCCAAGGAAAAGGAGTTACAAGCTGGCATTTAAGTATGACTGAGTTATAATCGCCAGCCAAATCAGAAACACAGTAAGAATATTATCTTGTCAGTTTTCCATTGTAGAGATTTATCTGCTGTACTAAGGTGTCAGGCAGGAAAACTAGCAAACTTGAGAAAGTTAATAAAACTTTTTTTTAAACCTCAGAAGGGGTTCCGGTCAACAGCAATGTTGATGAAGGTTTAGGCTGCAGTTTGTTATAATCATCTTGACCTTAACCACAAAAACTTTGGTGATGGCTCAGACTAAGATATGTTTATACCTCTCCTGGGACTGAAAGCATATGCACAGAGAATTATTAGAGCTTTTCTGAAAGACAGAACTACTGTAAGCACCCTAAACATATCCCAGGAAAGGACTTGTAGCTGACTGTGGTGGGCTTCTTGTCCTGGGAAAAGTTTGTATCATTTGGAAAGAGATACACTAAATTCTCCAATATAATTAAACACCAAAACAGCCACTTTGAAAGGCTGTGTACTTTTTCATTTAAACTCATTGAGAGATGCTTAGTTGAAAATCTTCCCCCAAACAGTTCTCATTAACACTTCAGCAAACTGATATTTATTCAGAGCTCTTTGTTACTGTACTATTACTATCAGGTTAAACAAAATCAAATAACTAATGCCTGATATAGGCAATGCATATTCAAAAATATTCTCTTCAGTATTATTTCTCCTTTAATGAGTCTTGAAATTCTGTTCCCTAAAAATGTTCTTCTGAACACATTACATTTTCTTTCTTGAGTAAAAAGAATCCCTTCTGTTTCTATGACATATGTAGATATGAATACTAGAATAAAAAGTGTATAAAAGCTCTCCTGTACTACCATGTTTCTTGTAATTTAGGACAGTACAGTTCATATAGTTGCATGAACCTTGCTACAAGATATCTTGAGGAATGCACGTTGTGATTCCTCCTCTCACGTGTTTGCGTGTTTGCCCATTGTACTATAAACAAGAATTTTTGCCTGTCACATATCTCCTGTCTGCATCCCTTCACATGACCAAGTCCTGCTGTACTCTGAACACAAGGAAGGGTCCTCTGCAAGTTATCAAATATGTCCTTGTCACATGAGCTGCAATAAGGTCCAAAAAGCCTCAGGGTCTTGTTCTGCCAATTGATGTGTCCACATCTTTCTGTTGACAGGGCCGGTGAGGCAGAAAGCAACATGAAAGAGACACAGAATAATTCAGATGACCACAGGTGAGTTGGATGAATTGATCCAGGGCCTCTGTTGGGCCTCTGGTCATCTCAGGAATGAGATATGGGAGTAATTTCTTTCTTGACAGTAGCTTGTATATGGATGAAAATTGCTATCTTGTTTTCCTAAAACAATCTTAATTTTTTTGTGATATTTACAATATTTTGCCCTTATCAGTTCTGGAGCTTGATCCCAACAGGACTTTAGTCCCATTCCTAGTTTTCTAATATTTCACGGAGTTCTCAATGGAAGCTATGTTTTGAAAAATCTTTTGGGCTTATGAAATGGCTCTGTCAGCAGACATCAAAGTAATACAGGGAGGAATATTTTATCATTACTTTTCTTTTAGAAAGGAGACTAGGGCACAAAAAGTGTCAAAAATATGACTGTAGTCAACCATCCGGGCATTTGCAAAGCTAGAAAGAGAATCTGGATCACCAATTTCGTTCTTTCCCCATAGTCATGGATACTTTTTAAAGAGTAACAATATTCACAAAATCTTCTTTACGGCTATTTATTGTCTGGAATGACATAGCTATCTCCTTTTTAAAAAACCTGTTAAAGACCACCGTCAGCAGAAATGCTATCTTACCCTTAAGTACTGCCACAAAGAGTTTCAGAAAATAGAGATGAGACTGAGAGTTGATTATCTGATTAAGTTTGCCAAGCACATATTGAGCATAAAAAAGTACTCTATGCCTCAAGCAGTGTAGTACAAATGTCCCAATTAGATGCATGACTGATTTTGATTTGGTTCATTATTTATGCAGAACATTGGCTCCTGGCTTATTGTCTTGCTACGTCCTGCAATACGACCCTTAATAGTGATTGTGTCTAATACTAGGACCACAAATTCATTTTTGTTAAGGTTGGATATGTCATTGTTGTTGTTGTTATTATTATTAAAATAATAACATAAAATAATATCATCTTTTTTCTCCCTTGATAGTGACAGAGATCTGAAATAGAAAAACAATTCCAAAATCTTGAAAATAATTGCATATGAGCAGTAGCATTTGTTTCATCAAACTTTATCTGCCAGGGAATTAAACCTGGAAGACTATACCTAAAATGTCCTTTATAGTTCATGGTGGGAAAAAAAAAAAAAAGCACTTCTGAAAAGTAACTCAGTTATCAGAAATCAGCCTAAAACACATCACAAAAAGTATTTTCTGGAAGAAATGATTTCATTCTATTGATGATAGTGGATATAAAAGTCATTGGCCCAGACTGGGATACTCAAATTTTGACTACATTTATTCAAATATTTGAAATCTGTCCCAAGAAACTCCACAAAACTTTGAGCTCTCATGTTAAAAGAAAATCCTTTGAAGCCGACATTTAGACTGCTTCCATGAAGTAGTAGAGAAAGGCTGTTTCTAGAAGAAAAGGCTTTCAAAATCTTTTAAGCAAACCTAAAATTCTGCTGAAAACTATGTTTGCTCTTTATTGTTCTAGTTTGCAGTTTTTCTTTGAATAAAAATTTTCTCTTGGAAACACTTTGAGTAACACTTTCTCTGTTGCTATAGGGTCATATTCAATGCAAGTCTTTGAAGCCTCTACAGGATAATGCACAAACACATTCTGGCCAATTCCGGCATGTCAGTCTCAGAAAGGTAGAGCACCAAATATCCATCACTAATAAAGAGCTACAGGACATGCAAGGAGACAGAATTGTGACACTTCTTCACTGAAAACAAGGGAATTTTTAAAAGAAATTAGATGGGTAATTAACTCCCTGTCTCATTAAGACCACATATGGTTAGCCACTTGAGATGCTGGAATTTTAAAAGCTAGTACTGCAGCAGAAGAAAACTTCAAGATAAAGTCCAATATAGTCAACAGGAACATGGAGCAACCAGTTGGAGTTCACAACTCTTTTCAATCACATTTTCCTAATACATTAATAAGTGAATTGACTATTGAGAATGTATTTGGAAAGGCCATGTTTTCGGCTAGCATGGGAGAAAAGTCTAGGAGGGCAATTTTTTAGTGTTTGCAGTGGTGGTATTAAGACCATAGGCTGAGTTTCAGACAGCACAGATCTAATTTTTCACATAAACCTTTTATAAGTTACTCTTCCTGACCAACCAAGGGATCAAATATTATTCATCAAGTTGACCTGATATGTGTTTTAGAAAAATGAACATATTTAAGAAAATAATTAGCTGTTGAGATGCAGTTCATGAATGTAGAAACATGATCTATCACAATGGATTTTTTTCTCATCTAAGTAAAAGTCATTTCAGTAATAAGGAACACAAATACAATGGAAGAAACACTTCTACACTAAGAGGCCAAGACAACATTTTTATCCCATTAGCTTCAGTGAATAATGTGTTCACTTGTATTCAGACACATAGTTCTGAAAATTATTTTGAAATATTAAAAAATCTTCAAAATTAAGGAAATAAAAAATAAATGTAGTATACGTGTATCGCAACATGAGTAGCAGTGCTCATAAATGCCAGTCTTCACAGCTCAAGCTCTGAACTTTCATTTTTTATTGTGTGAAAAATTCATTAGATTTTCCCTAGTGTGGAGATTCATGGTACTTCATGCTGGCATGATTTCTCTAGTGTCTAATAAAGATTTATTTTGAGATTCAGAATCTTTCTGTGATGCTAACAGAGGGAATTCGCTGCTACCTGGCTGTCAAATTTGGTTAAAATTGGCCAGCAGGAACAAAAAGTATTGAGATAGCTGCATACATGCACAGTGAGGTTTAAGTAATGCTACATAATTCTCACTCTTTTATGAGCCAGGGTAAAGGTGGATATCTGATCCTAAAAATTAATTTATTTTAAAAATTGGACTAGTGCCCTTCCTTTGAAATAAATGCAAAGAAAACCCAAACTTTCATATCTCTGGAGCTACCATGAAATTATCTTCATACTTTGTGTGGAGAATTTGGTACTCACAAAAGAATGTTAAAACCTCCTTAACTTTCATTTACAGTACATCAGTCATCCCATATTAAGGAAAGATCTTTAATACATTCTCTTCTGATTCTGCACCTTTCCTTTACTCATCACCATCTATAATGTAAAAATATCTTTTTAGAATCAAACTATGATGAATATTGCTCTTCTCAGGAATGATTCTAAAGCAGCAGGCGCTCATGTTTTGTTAAAAAGAATGACAATAGCTCAGGATTCCATATAGTACATGGGTTTTTGACTACGGTATCTTCAACCTTTATTCATATAAATAGAGAAAGTGTGTGACAAACAGCTCCTCTTCAGGAAATCAAAAATATCAAGGACTGTTCTGACATTTCATCACAGTTTCCTTCTGGGACATTTCTTCCACCAAGTCCTGCACAGACTGTCCAAAGTAAAAGAGCCTAGACCCTTTTCCTTCTTGCCCCCATAGAAATCACTAACAAGAGTAGGGAAAAAAATCTCTGCAAAGCAGTTCTGTTTAATACATATTTCTTTCTGTGAGTAATTATTTTTCACACCATTATTAAATAAGAATTGTGGTAGGTCTCTTTCATAACATTAGATATTAATTTATTAAGTAAACTACTTGAAAATCCTCGTTAGGGAAAACGATATTTAACTCAAATTCAGGGACTTCTCGTGCTTCTGATTTTCATTATCTGGGCTGTAGCTATCAGAGAAGTACTTTTACCTCAATTTCTTTAAAGACTATAAACAGTACTGGGACTTTTTTTTTTCGTATCCTCATGTACAGTGGTATGATATTATAAAGAAGTTCAGTAATAAAGAATTCTTAAAAAAGTTCTTTTTGCCACAATCAGAGCTTTTAAAATTAGCCTAGCCTCCCAACTGCTTAGTCAGTTTTCTTTCTCTAATTTCCTTGGAATTTGCCAGGAAATGTTCAGGACGTTTCTTAGTGAAAAAAGATTCTCAGATTATTTCTACAGTTTTTTAAAGTGTCTCTTCTTAGAAGGGTAAAAATTTAATAATGATTAGAAGAATTAATCAGACAACAGAGCAATTGCATAGAGCCACCATTGCATAAACTATATTATGAAATCCTCCTTTGTTGGTTTGATTTTTTGAGTTTTGTTTTGTTTCCCCCTATTTGAAATTTATGTCCTAAAGATGTTAAAATAAGAGCTGAAGAATAAGGTCTTACATTACTGATAATCTTTAATTGATGTATCTCAATATTTCACCACTCTTAGCTTTTATTAAAGATTTTTAAAAAATATGTGTTCTTCAGTGAAGATGTACAACATGGAACTTCAGTCTACTCACTGGTTATGTGAACTACTGTGGGATGACAATTTCTCAGGCAATAGTACTGGTTGTAAATGGTCACATAAAGCAAAAATTGAAGCATTCAGTTTATTACATATTATATGGGATGAACTGAGTGATATAGTGGATGATGGTGAACTGTGAGACAATTTATTTATCCTTTTTCATTAAAATTTGATATGCAGTCATAACTCACAGAGGGCAGAATGAAGTTTCTTAGTTCACAATAGAGCATCGTCCATATCTCATATTTTAAAATGAAGCAGTAGTTACTGCAAATAAAACATTTCATTTAAAAATAACATTTGGGTCAAAAAGATAAATACTGTCATTAATCAATACTAATTATGATTTTGATACACGTATCAGTCTGCTTATATAAATGCAGCAATTTAACACATTAAATGACATTTAACACTTATTTATGCTGCTCTATAATTCAGATTGTAGATTTTTCCTTACAGAATCTATCTGGAATACTTATCAATAGTATTTTATTCATCCATTTTAGATATATGTGAGAAACACCTCACCATGACATCTGCTTTATCTAGTCATAATTTTAAAAATAGTAACTCTAAAAAATGTCATGTTTTCTCTTGCCCATAGAAAAGCTAACAGTTCCAATATTTTTTATCCCTAAATAACATCAACTCAAAAGGAAAATAAACCTGAAACCTTACAACTGACCCTTCAAGACAATGATAAATTAATGAATAAAGGAAGGAAATAATATTATTATCCAGAAATGCTGTCACAATATTAAGCAGAAATTTTCATGTAATCTGTGTTCCAACGAACCACCCCTGCCTGCCCTCAAATATTTACCTCTCACTATTTTTGATACTGTTTCTCTATGAAAAAAGAAAAAAACCCACATTTGCAGCCCAACTCTGTAGTCACTAGACATGACACAGAAATATAACCTTTTCTACAATAGGAATAAGCGGTTGGTTTTACAAAGCATATTTTTTTAGAGAAAAGAAACAAAATAGAGAAAAGCATTTACATAATAAAAAATATGGCCTTCCATGACCCTTCTCACCCCAAGCAAACAATCTTAACAGGAATTTTTCTACCAGTACACTAATGGTGTATCACTTATGACCACTGCAGGAGAAAGAATACTGAGTTAGGTAAGACCTTTGGCATGACCCGGTACAGTTATTCTTCTGAGAAAGTTACAATGGAAAAATTCAAAACCCAAACAATGCAAAAAAAGAGAGGCAAAAAAAAAAAGAAAGGAATCAACTGAAGTACACAAATATATATATATATACACAAGTTTGGAGATTTACTGCAACCTTACTATCAAGATCATAGACTTACAAACAATATGATAGCCAGTGAATGTTTCTTACAGGAAGAAAAAATAATTAAAAATACAATTCAAAATCAAAATAAAAATAACACATGCCTTTTTGAAGGAACTTTCTGCCTGTCTTTTATTTTGAAAGAAATTATGTACCTGCTTTCTATTTTGCAGGTTCTAATTTATATCACTTTCTCTTTTTATGCTGTAAAAAAGTACAGCTTTCTAACAGAATATTCCTTTCCTATATCTGTCTAACATTGGTATTTTTTTATTAACAAACCATCCTGACAGAAAAATTCTGAAATGGTTTTAATATACATTTATTTGTGACGCAGACGCACCCAGATGCACACACACATACAAGTACATATCCTCAAACAGAACAGTGCCTCTTCTCAGACACTACTCTTAGTCATTTAGGCCAAATCTGAAAATGTTCTGCAAGTGTAACGGGAAAAATCTGATAGGATCTAATTTTTAAATAGCCTCCCTAAATATTATTAAAATGAAAAGGAACTATTTAAGTTACCATTTTAATGACATCCTTAGGAGATGGTCATCCAGAATAAACCAGTTTCTACCTCCTTTTATTCTGCTTCTATCTGCAGTTTGGATGAGATGTTTCTCCTTGTACAGGGAGACCCACACAAAGCTTACTCACTTTGTAAGCTTTACATAAACCTATTTTCAGGCTTAGTAAGGAATAGGCTTTTCATAAGCTTAGTGAACAGGAGTAAAATTCAGCTTTTCCAAATGTAAGATAGTGCCTGTGGAAAAGAAATACTCATTTGCAGAGCAGCCTACGATCTTTCTGGAAATAATATACAGTTACACTCTGCAAACGAGATGTATTATCATAATGCTGATGAGAAGATCAAATATTTCTTTTTCTTCCATAGTCAAAATATTGTTAATGGATGATTTTCTGCCTGGAAGGACATTTTATGAAATTATGTGCTGAACCCACCACTCCTCGACTGAATAAGATGAAAACAAATGAAAAAAGAAACCTGTATGAGACTACATTATGGGTAAAAAAATAGAAACATAAATGGGGATGAAATAGAATCAGAAATGGGGATGTTCATTCTTATTGTGTGTTATATCTCTTTTGTCTTTCCTTTTAAATCTTGTCTTGTTGGATCATATGTTCTTCAGAGCAGTGACTTTTTATAGCAATTTCCATGAGTCTTGGCAACAATGGTTTATATTCCTAGTTGTTAGGCATCGTTACAGTATCAATGAATAAAAACAGCAAGGATGTCTCCACTGAAAAGTTTAGCCATGCACTCTGCACTCCTCAGGGCTCATTTCAGTAAGAGTTTAACAGTTTTATACTATTATTCTTTCAGACTTCAATTTTGTTTGTTTGATATGTTGCTGTTTTGAATTTGTTTATTTTTTATTTTCCTTGCTAGTTTATACTGGTTGGATTAAGTAAAATTATCAGTTGAAAAATTGTTTAATTTTGAATGTATGATGTATCAATCATTCTCCCAGTTGAAAAACAGTATAGTGCTATGCTCAGCTGAAATAATAGTCTTAGTGATGACAAAGAGCTACTAAATTTCCTTATGCAGAGATGGAATGAAGAGACTAAGTATTATAATGGAAAGCAATATCCCCAGCATACCCAGTTGTAAGAATTTCTGCCAATTAAAAAGAAATATGTAAAAGATGACACAGACACACTAACATTTGCACACCTTTATTTTCAACGATATAAACTACCTTCAGACAGCTGCTGTGGCAGAATTCTGCCATTCTGTAGCATGCCTCCTAATTCTCTGCTAGTTCCACAGTCACACTATGCCAATCAGCCCCTCCCAGGTCGTTGAAAAAAAGCAGTAATGACTCCCGGGCTATTTTTCACTTTCAGTTGCTGTTATGGAGTGTTTGAAAACTTGATGAATATCAGAGCGCATTTTAGCATAATACCTAGGAACTGAATAAAACATAAAGATATGGAAAACCAATTGACATGAATGACATATCTCTGTTATCTATTAGAAAGGCTATATACACAATAGCTTTTTTGGTTGGAGAAATGCACAGGATGACTTTGCTAAAGCCATTTGCCAGCTGCTCGGTGAATAGGTCAGTAGCATAAGAAAGACAGCTTTTCTGTTAAAAGTGTTAGTTGCACTGCTCGTTCATCAAGGACACTCGTGTTCTGAGTGTCAGTAATAGCAGAGAACGAGGAAACAGCTCAGTTTTAATTTCCTCCAGTTTTCCAGTGAAGTCATATTGTTGTTTTGATGATGTCATGGTCTCCTGCAATTTTGTAGTCTGCATTGTTATTTCAGTCCAGGATCAAGAAATGTACTGCGCTCATAATTTTGATAGAACATACAATAGGATACATATTCAGTTCTCCATTACATTGTTATATCTCACATATATTTTTTTCTTGAACATACATGCCTCTGAAATATATTTTATCAATTGCCATGCACAGAAACCTACTGAGCATATAAGTACAGAAAAATAACTGCATAAGCCAACTTTCTGGTTTGCTTGAAGAGATGGAAGGGAATAGCTAAACACCCTGCCTGTTCCCTCACAGGAAGAAGTCAAAACAGCTCCTATCAGATATGTGCCTTCCAAAAAAACCACGTGCAGCACAAGTTGCGTATCACTGATTTAGTCAGTTCTTCCATCTGCAAAGAGCTCAAAATGCTTTACAAACTTTACAAGAAGCATTTCATCCACCACTGAAGTGCAGCTGCCTATGGAGTGAAACTTGGCAGCTGTTTAACAAAACACGAGTCCTACACAATAGTTAGGGGAAGAATTTTTAAAGAATAGTGCAGATGGGAATGTAGGGAGGTAGAATATAGTTACATAAACTGAGTGTTTCACATATGCAGGAGATGCAGGTTGGACAAAAGAAGCAAAATTAAAAATTTCTCATATCACAAAACATTTCAGGCACTTTGAGTTGTGCCTCAGAGAAAATTACTTTGTAAATGTTTAAAGAGTATTATTTTGTTTGCTCCCTCCTCCACTGCCTTCTGCCACTCCAAGCAGGTTTATTTTAATCACACTATCCATTTACACATTAAATGAGAATGAAGTCATATCAATGCTCAGAGACAGCCACTAGCACCACTAGCCATGAGGTTAAATAAATTGTCAGTATACAGAAATATTATCCCATTAAATATAAAACATTCACGCATTTCCAAAGTTGAAAGCCATGTCTGTAACCACTCATCTCTGGATGTTATTCTTGGTTTTCTACAGTATAAAATTCCTATTTTGCCTTTTGAGGACCATATTTTTAATGATTTTTTTTTTCCACAAGGAAAACATTTATAGGCCCAAATTTATACTAATGCATTCAGTGATTTAATTTTGCAGAAATTGTACAGGGAAAGTAAAAAGAAAGGGAAACAAAACTTTGAGTTCTCTTATTCTTTGTTAGTTCTGTTATGAACCCCTTTAGGATTTGTGTATATTAGCAAGCAAAAGCACAATATCTATGCTGCTAGATTAAAAATAGAATAATAAAATGGTTTGGGTTGGAAGGGATATATTTAAAAGCCATCTAGTCCAAATCCCCCTGCAATGAGAAGGGACATCCTCAATTTGATCAAGTGGCTCAGAACGTCTTCCTACCTGACCTTGAAATTTTCCAGAGATGGGGCATCTACCACCTCTCTGGGCAACATGTTCCATTGTTTAATCAATTTGATTGTAAAAATTTCTTTCTTATATCTGGTCAAAATCTATCCTCATTTAGTTTAAAGCTATTATCCCTTGTCCTTTTGCCACAGGACCAGATGGAAAGTTTGTCCCCATGTAGAAAGATGGAATACTGGAAGGCCACAGCAGAGCCTTCTCTTCTCTGGTCTGAGTAATTCCAACTCCAAGTCTTTCCCTTAGTTCAAAGACAATAACGTCTTTCCTCCATAAGGAAAACTAAGGAGAGGGAATAAAATGTATGTGTGGATTTTAAGCAGCTTTCCTGGCTTAAACCTTGCTGATATTCAACTATAGCACTGGGATGTGGAGGGATTTCAAGACATCCATTCACTCTAGGTCAAGGAGGACAAGGTCACATATAATATCACTTAAAATGCATGGAAATTAAGTAAAACTACTGTAAATATGATTTGTTCAATAAACTAAGTAAAACTAAACAAGATCCTAATGGCTAAGAGCGGCTGTACAAGGAAAAGATCCAAATAGCAAGAGAAGGAAAGTTTCCACATAAGGAAATTTTTACAGTGCCTTTTAAGCGAGTTCAGCATGTTGTTCAGATATTGTCTCCAATACATTGGAGACATTGAGGCAAACTGTCCTTATACAGTGACACTATTAAAAAGTAAAGAAGTTGAAAGAAATATATTTTGGGTTTATGTGTTTTTGAGGACTGCCTTTGTTTATCTGGGGGTTTATACTAGGTGTTTTATTATAATAATGGATGGTAATTATATATCTTCTCCTCGAATTGATCATAAATACCCAAAATCTCACTTTTCCCTGCATGCTAATGATGATGTATGTCATCTTTGTGATAATTCATTAAGGCGAGTGACACAAGATGATTTTCAAACTTATAACTAGCAGTGCAAATAGGTAAAAGAGATTTCTTAAAAATGGATCTCTTCAAAAAATTGCAGTTTGGTATTTGGTAGCATCTTTTTATGACTCTTGAATTGTGCAGCTAATAAAATAACAGTGCTTGCTGCATCAGCCAAAGTGATCACAAAATTTGCTAAAAAGACAGGTGCTAACAAGAGTTTCAGTTTTCTTTTACAAAGCAATTACTGCTCAGTGAATATCTGACCTTGGCTTTAAAGTTTTTATTGACAATATAATGTTGATGGTGTTGGCTGAGGACATTTGGCTGGGCTGCCATGAAAAAGCATGGAGATTCCAATTTAAAAACAGTAGTGCAAATAATAGCATTCCCACTCCTTCAACATTTATTGGTGCTAAACACTAAGCTGCTGTACTTTCCTTGCCTCTGAGCAGATTCAGATGCTCATACTCACAGGTAGCTAGGAGTCAGTGCATAGCTATCTTTACAGAGAGAAGACTCGGGCATGACTCTCATGCAGCTGAGGACCAGGGAAACTGTGAGCAGCTCGTCATTCTGATTACACGGCCTGTTGAGAGCAATGGATTTAAAACAAATGGATCCAACATAAGCTGGCAGTTTAGGGAGAAAAGGTTGATTTTAGCCAGAATTTATGGTACAAAAGGACAGTCTTTGCCGGTATTTTAAAAATTATTATTCCTTGCCAAAAAATTGCAATTGCTTCACATCACAGCTTCTCAACACTATTTCTAGGAAAAGCACTTTTTTACAGAGGGACTGGACAGCCTGTTATCTACTGTATAATTACGATAGATAAAAAAAAGTGTTAAAGCCTTCTTCCTGAAGAAAAGCCATTCTGACAAAGCCAGCTGAATTGCTGCTATCTATTCTCCTCCTCTCTGACTTGCAAAACCTGAATTCAAACTTGATGTCACTTATAGCACTCTGACCTTTTCCTATCACTTAGGAGCTCTTCACTAGACTTAGAAAGCCAAAAATTCTCTGCAGTGTCACCCAACTACAAACCCATTATGGGAACCCACTGTTATAGTGTCAAATATAATTCAGGGGGTGTTTTTAAATTTTTCCTCTGAATTCCTTTATCATTTCCACTGGGAATATGCACTCCATCAGAGAAAACTCTGGAAAGAGACACACAGGGTGTAATGACCGTGAAGAACTTGAAGAAAGCTTTTACCACCTCTGTGTGGAAAAGTAGCAATGGCAACAAGGACTGCCTAACTCATCTCATATAAATCTACTTCAGAATGGCTCCTTGAAGATGGCATTCAACTAATGTTAAAATTATCAGTGGGGATAAATGAATACTGACTGTTTCAATTAATTAGAAAAGCCTGTTGCTTTCTGACACATCCACTTGTGAGGAGTAGTAGGAAATTCCTCTCTATATACATCTGCCTGTATGTTTCAGGCCCAGGGAGAGGTATGAGGAAGCAGATCATGATGTAGGGTTAGGTTTAGGGTTAGGTTTAGGGTTAGGGTTATGTCATAGAAAGTTTTATTGGTCTTATATAAGCATAATCACATTCAAAGTTAGTCATGACTATAGAAATTAAGGCTAAACTCTTTTCCACTTAAGTCAATATTATTAGGAAATGTTTTGAGTTATTTGGCTGTGAGATGGGACACAGACACACCCTCATGGGCTATGGGCATGCAGAGCAGTTCACAGCTCCAAGCAAGCTCTTGGTGCAGTCACCCCTAGAACAACCTTGTAGCTTACTACTACAAGGACCAGTAGGAGAGAGGAAAAAGATCAGTTTTCTATCCCTCACCTTGGCCAGCGATGATTTGGAATTGCCTGCTGCAGGCAGTGCCAGTGCTGCTGCCTGTCTGCTCCAATCCATGCTGGCTCAGCTCCACCTTTATTCGACTTTTCCAGTGGGGGCAACTGAAGACACAATTGGGAAATGTTTCCCATGTCTCCCCACAGGAACAAGGCTCCCCTTGGTATAGTGGGGACAATGGTGGCACAGGTCAACAGCCTTGTTTGGTGATTTGCCGGCTAGGTTGTGAATAAGCTTGAGACTGAAATCCCTTGCTCGTGTAGACATAACTTTTGTCTTCTTGTGGTGGAATTGTTCCCCAGTAAGACACATCAGCAACTAGGGATAAAGAAGAAAACTGACAAGATATGGCCAAGGGGCATGAAGGTGAAGCTGTAGGGACCATGAGTGGGGAAGACTAGTAGCTGTCAGAACCCAACACCAAATGCTTGCCCAATATTAAACATTGCCCCAATATCCCTCTGTCTTCCCAGCTGGAAAGAGGCACTGCTCAATCAGGCAGCCTTTTTTTTTTTTGGTCTGAGGCCAAAATGCATCAGTCAGCCAATAAATGAACGTTACAAACACAACCTACTGGACTAACTCTAGTATATATATTTTCAAAGTTCATATTTATAGTTTGCAAACTCTGTCTTTCAGATAGCAAGTCCTAGTAACACCAGAAGCTGTTGAATATTCCAATCAAATACAAAATTAGAACAGGATTCTGTGCCACAAATACAAAGTAAAGCCATCTGCCAAATTTCTAAAATATCTCACCTAGAGATCTGGTAATTTCTCTTGTAACATGAGCATAATATATAACTTGCCCCTAAAGAAGCAACCTCTGCTATATTTACTAGATTTTATAGTAAATCCTAATTATTGAAAGATTATCGTCATTCTATGTGTAGATTTAAAGATGACAACTTGTCCAAAGTTTCTGAACAAGGGACAACATTTTACTATTATTTATTAGTTCATTTTAGGTCACTGGAGAACTTCCAAAGACATCTTCCTTTTCTGTTTTATAAACCCTAAGAGTTAAGTAAGTTTTCTCAAATAAGCTCAATTTACAGTATGTCAGCTTAAAATAAAATCATAACACATTTCTAAATTGATAGAAATTGCATAGCACCAAATGAGAAATAGGGATTTTATCCTCTCATTTATACATGCTTGTCTCTCTGTCTATAAACATATGTTTGCACATACTGTGTATTGATAGATTAACATTACTTAACTCTGCATTTGCAACACTGTACTTAAAGTTGTGTCTGCATTTTTACTTTAGAGGCTTATATCTCAGCTATAAAATATTCTCTCTAAGTTGAATCTTGGCAAAGACTGACAAGCTACAAATTATTATTTTCTTTTATAAAAATTAGGAGAAAATGTCAAGACAATAATCCCTTTCTATCCATAGTGTCAGAAGGATGCATGGACTGCTCCAGAATGCATGTCAGTTGGTAACTCAACCAGAGCCAAGAGAACAAATTTTCACTATTATGGAATTGGCTCATTTTGCTGTGGGAGTAAAATTCTGCACCCTCTTAGCCACAAGTGTGCTTTGCTTTCTTTCTCTGTTTTTAGCAATTTCAGAGAAAACATAATTTCCTTAAACCATTTACCAGTCATCTGTAAATGTTCGTGATTAACAACAATTCTATTCCAAATTTTGGTGAAAAGTAGCAGAACTGATTCAGAAAGTGGCAAGATCGGCCTGGGATTTCACTGTAAAAGCTGGCTGATTACACAGAGGAAGAGAGAGTATTGAATGCTAACTGATCTGATGGGATAGTAACCTCACTTCAGCCAAAAACTGCAGCTGGTTTTAGAGAAGGAACTTCATTAAAACTGTGTGAGGAGAAGAGATATAGGACAATCAAAACAATAGCTCTTCAGCATCTCCCACTATTCCCATTCTGTCCTGCATACATTATTTATAGCTCCTGGCACTGTGGCAAAGAGATGGGATTCGACTAATATATCTACCCAAACTGCAATAGTCAATGAAGTTAAATGGTTTGCTAACTTTTAGATAAGCTTTTGTGCCACTAGATCTTAATTAATTCAAAGGAAGCAGTATGAGATGTTGGATGAAAGTTGGTCACCATCATAAAAAGCAACATTAAAACGTATTCCAGAGATTGAAAGAAACCCTGTTAAGGATTACGTAGGAATTTTGTCTCTCATGGGAATACTATGCGCCAAAATATGTCTCCCTTTGATAGAGCTTCTGCAATACCTTCACTTAAATCCAAGATAACCAATAAAAATTTATTTACATCCTATGGAGTAAATTGTAGCTCCAGGACTGGCTAAGCTGGGGAAGACTTCTTTCCATGAGAAGCCGGCGAAAATCATTTGATTGTGCAAGAGAACGTGAGATAACTGTGTGATAGGCATCGGCTGCCGTCACTGGTTGAAAAATTACTGAGGCCTGTTTATCAACATTTTAAGATCTTCTTTATTGAAGAGGGGAGAATGTCTGTCCAGATATTCCACTCTCACTCCTATCACTTTAACCTAACGGAAAAATACAAGAGGAGTTTTTTTGGCTTAGAGCACTGATAGCATGAGGATACACAGCTACAGGCAGCAGTATCTAAAACTGCCTCACACAAACTGCTTGAGCTGGAGACTCAGATTTCCACTGGCCAAGGTCCGTCTGCTGTCTGCATTCACTGGACAGGAAGAGAATGCATGATGTTCTTGCTAAGAAGTGAAGATTGCTGTGCTGGTCATGCTGTCATGATGTCTCCCAGCTTCTATGGTGCTGGACACCAAGGCATCCTGTATTGCTCTTTGTAAATAGTTGCTCTCTTTTTTTGCCTTCTCCCAGCCATTGTCAAAATTAATGTTAGAATGGACAGTAGACAGCCTCTGTAAAATACTGCATGTACTTCTAGGTTAGTCAAATATTGGTAGAACAGAATTGCTTATTTAAGTAAATAATATTTTATCACCTTCCATAAAACATTTGATTCATCTTCATTTAACATCAAACTCTCAAGTAAATCCATGTATCTAATATATTTTAATTAAGGACAGATGAAGAGTTTTTCTTTCAACATCTCCAGTTGCACTCTGCTGCACTAGTCAATGAAAGTGAAACTGTGAAAACACGTCTTCATTATTAACACTGCTTTTTACTTGATTTTAATTTTTGCTCCTAGAGATTGGATTGTCATACTATGTATACGGGAAGGTATGCCGTGGGGGAGAAAGCAAACTTATTCACCCCAAGACGTAGAATAGCTTTCTTCAATGGTATTTTATATATATATATATGTATCTATCTATATATCTATATATATATATATATACAGGTACATAGGTACATCTAAGGGTTTTCAACTTTACTGGTAAAAAGAGTAAGTAAATTCTTGTGATATGGGTTGCCTCACAGACTTTCTTCTTTACGCCTTGCTTCACTGTTACCATTGCAAAGCCTTCTGTGCAAATGGAGCCAGAAGAAAGATACCAGAAGTGCATCATTTCAGAAGATAGCTGGTACCCTATCTTCAGGCATTCCTATGCTGACAATGAGTCCTCAGTGGGAGTACTATAGTTTCACTAAAAATGTTTTTTACCTCTGAGTTTTTTAAGAATGGAAGTTCCAGTACTGAAGTCTGATCTACATATGTGAAAGATGAGGCTGGTGCATTGTTAATTTTAGTGTAGTTTTGTGTTCTAACCCAAAATGTTCATTCAACAGGATTATTTTGAAAGATCAGGAGCTTTGAAAAACTATGCAAAGAAACAAAACCTGCACCAATGGAATGCATTTCTGATGTAAAATATAGTTTGCTTTTAAAAGTGGTCATCATTATATGTGGTAGTATTGGAATAATGAATGCTTTTCCAGTTCAAACTAAAAAACAAATTAAAATTTTCTAAGAATTTTACATATGTATATATGTTTATATTTATATGTTTGTATGTGTGTGGTAATTTTTCCTAAGTGATCAAAATCTTTACATATCATTGTACAACAGCATCTCTGATGTCAGAGCGGCCACACAGCACAATTCTGGTATGGTGCA
Organism: Serilophus lunatus; assembly: GCA_013399895.1. Taxonomy (NCBI): domain Eukaryota; kingdom Metazoa; phylum Chordata; class Aves; order Passeriformes; family Eurylaimidae; genus Serilophus; species Serilophus lunatus. The sequence continues at coordinate 106,611 of VXBA01005203.1, read as the reverse complement.
TCACGGAAATAATGCTCAGTAAAGTTAGATCAAGATTGTTTCCTGTATGTAGCACTCAAATTTGTTCTGGAACTCTGATCCATGAATTGGCTCAGTCTAATCCTACTTATCTTTGAGTTTAGAATATATGGAGTAGGTGGCATGTAGTCAGATACTCATGAGATAGAAATGTTTTCTCTGTTCTCATACCCAGAAAATAGACACATTTCTTCCTGTCCTCTCAAGATAATCCACATTTTACCCTGAAGAACTACAGAACATTACATAAAATATTGTACATTTCTTATATTACATTATTTAGAAGAGTTATTTTATGTCTCATTACCTTGAGATAGCTGATTATAATACGACTTCAAATAGTAACTCTCTCCAAGTAAAAGGTAAAAAAAACCAGTTCACAAAGAGAATGCAATAAACCCATATTTAGTATTCTTTCCTACAAAACTGTAACTTTTTTCCTTGAAAAACAAGAGGGAAAAAAAGTATATAAACACATTAGTGTATAAGAGATGCAAAGACCTCCAGTATTTATAAATTACAAATCAGATATGACTGTGTTCCCTTTTGACTCTGCTTTTGTGTATTTTGTTTGTTTGTTTGTTGTTTTTTTCTGGAAGGTTTTCTTTTTCCTTTTTCATTCTGCACTGTAACTCGAAAAATCCAGATAAAATTTTTCAACAAAAAATTTATCCTGTTTTTTTCACTTAAGTATTCTCATTAAACTTTACCTGTATGGGCAGCCCTATGCTGCAGAGATGCTGAAAAGGTATCAGCCGTTCCAGAGTGATGCTGGTTGACTCAATAAATCATTCTTATAAAATTCTCTGTTAGGCTCATCTGTAAGTGATTGACAACAACTCAGCATTCATTTGGTTTTTCTGATTTATTTAAATACATTCATTATTGCTCGCATACCACAATGATATGTATTAAAAATAGATGATACATAACTAATCCTAGCAGTTCCATAAAATTGTAAATAATTATGTGCTAACTTTACTGCAATGAATAGTCACATAATACTTTCATTGTGTCTTTCGGAGACACAATGCTCGAGTGTGGTAAAGACATGGCTAAAGGAGGGTAAGAGTGCTATTTGTAATGGAACAGGACTTTCCAATCATCTCACTGCCACCCTGTTAGACCAACTGGTCAATCAATCAATTGTTTAATAATAACACACAGAAACCATCACTAAACTCAGATTATTTAGCACAGTTATGATCTTGTAGTTAGCTTCAGTTATGCAAAATATATAGAGTACATTTTGCATACAAATAACAAAGACAGAAAATAATCATGCTATTTATAAAATATATATATATTTTATAAAAAAATATAAATATTTATATATTTATAACAGCCCTAATGTTAAGCAAATGGATTTTCTGCCATGGCAGGTCAGGTAATGAAACATGTGCCTGAACTTAAGCACATGAATCACTCGATTCAAAGCACTCTGCAGGTGCCCAGAGTTTGGCGTACACTTGAGTTGTCTGATGGATCAAGACCTCCATCAGTTACAAGAATACACAGAAAGGTGTTTGTCAGGTGTATTTGTATACATACAAGAACTGTGTGACTGACAATTACAAAAAATTTAATAAAAGAAGAAAGGAATAGGTCAGGAATAGGTTGGCTTTGTTTTGCTGTGACACAAGCTCTTTGGAAAGGGCTGCAGTGCTTCCCTGGAACATGAGTGTCAGCAGTTTTGCCTCATCTTGCCTTTCAGATGTGCTGAGCTCTGTACTGGACCTGTAATGACACCTAACTTTCTGTATCTTCTTTCTAAAAGTTTACTTGGTTGTGGCTCCACAAACCACCATAGCAACACAACCCAGGAGAGATAGTACGAGTGAACAATTTTGCAGCTTATTATAAACTCACTGCAGCTTCCCATTAAACTAGAACCAGGAAACAGCTACCTGTCAGCTGCCTGCTCCATGCAAACCAGTGTGCTAAAATACAAAAGCATGACTCCACGCAAAACTATTCCTTAATATATGTTTTAGATAATATGAGAGATTAGTGGCTGACATAATACACAGGCTTCTCATGCAACCCTGTTGAGCAAAAAAAATGTTAGTGATTTTTACTGTGACTGAGGGAAGACAAGTAGTTTGTTTAAAGCACGTGCAGGCAAAACTGTAAATGCCCAGAACTTTTGGTACAGAACAGGCAAGTCTGAACTCTAACAGCCAAAATGTGTGATTAAAGAAGATGGCACAGGTCCCATTGACTTTTCCAGAGGCAAAAAGGCTCCTTTAAGAGCACAAGATTTAACCCAAGCATGAGAAAGCACAAGGCAATGGAGCGTGCAGGCATCACTGGTGAGTAAGTAAACAAAAGAAAGCCTCTTGAGCAAAATGTGTTTTAATTTGATATTTGTAGGAAAAATGAGCATAAGGGATTTAACTGGTTTATAAGTGTTAAAGTAGAGGACAAAGAAGAATAGCAGACTAAAATGTGAGAGCTATTTGAGTTCTGGATGAAGTAGGTGAAAGAAAGACTTTGGGTGCGGGAGCTAAAGAGAAGAGAATGGTGAGGACAAGAGAATAAACATAAACTGGTCCATGTAGTTCATGGGATATGGAACTGAGGAAGTCACTTGTGACACAATGGAAACCATGAAAGGATCTAAAGTCAATGGACTACTAAAATTTATAAATAAGGGACCTCTCTGACCAATATTTCCATTGCTCTGTTAACTAGTCTCATACTCCTGTATCTTCCAGAATGCAAAGATAATAAATAGTTAATGCTTTGAATAAAACATCTCTCCAGCATACCTGTGATCAGTATGCACCGAAATGTCCCTGCTCAGGTAATCCCATTGACCCGACGAACATATAGTGCATTTATTAGTACTGTGCTACTGTCCAGGGTAGAAAGGATTCAGTTACTTCTAGTTTAGGCAATGTGGTGCTTCGTACTCTCCATTGCCTGACCTCAAACCCTATGCTAATGAGCTTTCCAGTTTTCCATCCCCTGTCAGCACTGATCTTAAAAAAGTTTTCAAGGATTGGAGAAGTGAAGAAATCCAACAAAAACTAGGTAGATTATGAAAAGTGCAAGTAACTTTAGTAGGTTTTGGTGGTAGCAGCATCCTCATTATTTGCTCTAAGGCACCATAAGGAAATAACGCTAACTTCTTGTGTTAGAGGAAGTCTTATGTAAAAGCAAGGGGAACGCTTTTTTGCTGAACAGCACAACCCAACACAACAATAGCGTTTACAAAGAACTTCAGATGCTTTACAATAAATCTGAATGTGCTTAAAAATCCCATAAGGGTTTTAAAAAAATCTGAATGTGTTTTCTCAAGTAACTACTTAAAGCATATTAGAGTTTATTTAATTGCATTGGGATTTTTCAAAGCATATCAGGGCAAAACAGTAGAGTATAGGACCCAATATGCTAATTAATAGCTAGCCAGACCCCTGAAATAAACCTGCTACACTTCATTAATCAGGCAGTAATTGAATTGGCACAGTATTTCTGTGCAAACTATATGTAGATTGAACTAGCAGTCCTGCCAATGGAGAGGATAACTTCCTTTACACAAGTATATTTTTGGACAATACATCAACATTTTCTCTATGGGCAGTTGGCCTTTATAATACTTCTCTACACTGAAAAATCTCACATTACTGAACTCAGTGAACTATTGCTCATGCTGAGACACTTTTTCATGTAAGTACTTTTCAATGACTACAAGTTCATCTTGGTACAAAAAAACAAATCCAAGCCGATACTCTTTGTCTTGTCATCTAAAAACATCTCCCTATTAATGTTATTAAAAAATAATAATGTTGAATGGATGTTTCATTTACAACATTTACTTTCAACTATGTGAAAACTATCTACCTGGGGATCCAACTGGCAAATGATAACTATTTTGCTTACAAAAAATGAAACACGCAATTTTTCAGCAGTACGGACAAACTGGAATTTTGGGTATTTTCTGTCTCTAGTCAGACCTGATAAAAGTTAACTGGATGAAAAGGAAATATACAGAAAAAAACCCAACCTTTTAATCTACAAAATTTTATTTAATTAAGTAGCTACTGAGCATTCCTTCAACTTTAGAAAAGAGGCCATATATTTGTGTACCACCTTGGGCAATTGGTCCAAGGTACTTTTCAGGGTAATCAGTAGATGCACAAAGCTAGGTGCCAAAGACATCTTCAACAACATTGAGCCGCTTAATTCTAGTTTAAATCAGCAGGTACATGCTAAACATTTTTGAAAGTGGGACTGTTCACAGGCTTCAGGTCAGATATCCTTTTGAACATATTACTGAATTGGATCCTTCGCGGTTGGCAGTGTTGAAGTTTTCAGTATCTTCTGCTAGATTGCTAATGTTACCATCTCTATCTATCTACATTATTTCTTGGAGTGTGCAGCCATTTTTTTCGGGTGGAAAAAGACACTTTGGGATTGCAATGACACAGAGTTTAAGCTGTAAAGTAAGACTTAGAGAAATTTCTAAAAAGTGAAAATGACCCTGGCTAACGTAAGCACTTGAATGTTCTTAATTAACCATAAGAATTGTAATGCACACCATCTAAAATGTGCCTCTGTGTGTGCATGCATGCACACATACACACTGCATGTATTTCACATTGCCAAAACACTGAATTCCTATGGTGAGATGCAACTAATAAACAGCGGAGGGGGATGGGGCTATTTTAAAGGTATAGTTGTAATAATATATGCTCATCAAGGCAACAATAACAAATTAGCATCATGTTAAAGGGGAGAAACAGCTGTGATAGTCACATTGTTTATCAGAGGAAGATACATTTCTTTGATCTAAGAAAACAAGGAAAATTACCTATTGCTTTTTCAAAAAACATTTAAACCGATTAGGTATTTTGAACTTCCCTGTCTATTGAGGGAAACAGTATCCTTATAGTTGGCTTGTTAACAAAAACTAGTGTAGCACTTTGGGGAATATATTCTCTAGCTATCTTATTTCTTCTAATCATTGTCCCCTTTCGCTGGAGAATTTTCCATTATTCAGCAAAATATGGACCAAACATTTCTTCAGTAATCATGTCCGAACAAAGTAATCAGTTCCTCATTAACCAATTATTCCTCAGAATCAAATGAATTAGACATATTTGCTAATACAATTTCCGTTAATAAACCCTATGGAACCATACGTTGTGCATTCCCTATCCAAATAGTTTAATTCAAATATCACAGTGTAGATGACGAAGGGGGATTCTTGTTTTACATCAGCAATAAGTGATCTTGGGAGCAAGGTTAGGGATGGAATTAATACCAGATTAAAGAAAAAAGCAATGTTAAAAGGGCAGTAATTACTGCCTAATAATTACCTTTTTTATGCCATGTTATCCCTTCTCTGTACGCTTAAAGCTCAGAGCACAATCCTGCTCATTTTAAAGGAGCTTGAAGTACAGGAGAAAAGACAGGCTCAGAAGAAGCTGCTAGTCTAGGCAATACTCAAACACATACAAAACCACAACTGAAAAATGTTTCGATGTTGGGTGAGGAAATATACCATCAAAATATGTGGCAGTTTTGAAAGGATGCAGTCAAGTTGTATCTCCTGAGCCATTAAAAACTTCTGGCTATTTGGACTTCTAAATAGGCTGATAAAAATCTGGTCTTGAGATCTCAAAGTAAAATTTATCAAAGCAGGTATATGCTTATTGTATACAAAAGTTTCTATACCTCTTTCTCTGATAGCTTAGAAACTTCATTATAAACTCAGAAAACTAACAATGTAATGTTATCTTAGCTTTTTTCTTTTTAGTACTGAAACAGATAGTTGCAAAATGAACTATGAACACTCTCTTTAGGACATATTTTATATTTCAACATTCTCCTGTTCCTCTGTTTCTTCACAGTTTTCAGACATAGACAGCTGAAAAGCCAAATTCTTTAGCTTTCACTTGTTTATTTCTACCAGAGCCTAAAAGTTGGGACCAATATGTTACAATGCATTTGGAAAATCTTAGGTTCTATGCTCTTATACCTTACTATGAATTTTGAAAATTTTAGGCTCTCCTCAAGTATTGCTATCGTCAGTCATTCCTGATTTGCAGTCTAGAGTTTGAAGAGGAAACCAAGAGCAAACACCTCCTTCTTGAACACATTCTCTAGTGTTCTTTCAGCAATAACTTGCAACTTAACAATACTACCCTCAGATTCTTCCTGAGTTTGAAATGCAGTTCACTTTGTTCATTTGTTCCTCATAACAATAACTGTTACCTGGAGTTTTCATTTCTGCCACAATTGCCACCAAAACTCAGTCTCTAATTGCTGCACATGCTATAGGTGTGTCTATCAGAACATCTCTGCTTCCCTGACCTTTGACTTCCAGCCCAGGAAGCCAGCTACAAAATAGCTCATCAGGCAGCAGTAGCAGCCCATCTGTGTAAACTTAAAAGCCAACATATACTGCAAAATTTCAGCTAGAAGCTGAGTAAAATACTCTGTTAGCCTATGCACATCCTAGTGATACGATCTGTCTGTTTGCATTTTAGAAGTCTTGGGTTATGTTACCCCTACATGTTAATTCACTTGCTGAAGGAAAACTTTTGGAACTGTAGTGCAGATTATGCATGCAGAAGACATTACTTACAAAAGAGAAGTATGCTGATTATAATTAACCTATGATTATGTCCTTGTTCAAACTAAAAATTAGCTCACAGTTGGGACAAATATGTCAAAAATACTTTCAAAGATATTATTCACATACCGAAATGGTCTGTCTTCTAACTCAGACTATATTTCTGGTAGTGCAAGGGTGCTGTTTTCATAATTCTTACACTAAATTTATTTCTCTGTCTATAAATTAGAAGTCTCAACCAGTTAGTCATTTACGAGTTCCAATAAGACTGGGATCTCCACAAACTAGTGGTGACAGCTGTCATTCTTATTTCGAAACACTTTCTAAAATGTTTTATTCTTTACCCTCCTGCGTTGTGGACATGGACACTTGAGATATGGCTGTGGTGTTCAGTCTTTTCAGTAGTTTTCTGAATATTGGCATGACATCACAAGCTAGCTGATTCACAGTTCTCATGTCCAAGGGATTCTGAGATGAAGTTATCACAAGTGAACAACTTAGACATTTTTTAAAAAATAAAAATAATTTACCTTTATTTCCAGATTTGGTCTCAAGGTAATGCATACAATAATGAGTTTTCCGTCTATTTGGAGGTATTTTATTCACTTTATTATATTGTTGTAGTGGTTCAGTTTCAGCCATCATTTCTATGACAAACAAATAACTAGCCTTTAAGAATCCACTGAAGGATGAAATCTGGCAGACATGGTAGCTGCATGAAAATAAATTCTCTCATTTAAAATAAGAAAAACATTAGAATATTCCTTTTAGGAATTATTAGTGTTTTGCTCTGTAAGTTTTTCAGAACAACTGAAGAAGTTTTGGGGTATTCCTACCTCTTTCTATATAGTTTCTATTAGGTAATATACTGTGTAAGTAATGACACCTCTGTGTGTTTCTGGCAAAACATTAAATTATACAGGATCTTAATCCACACCCATTACTTTTTTTTTGCAAAGCCATTAGGTAGTAAGCAAAGACACTTTAACTCACTTATTGTGCTATTTATTCAAATTTGAGATCACTGTAAAAATGTAGTTCTTCCAGTTTTCCAAAATAAATACTGCTATGAATGAAAACATTTAGCCATTTGCTTGCACACAAAACAGGCAGCACATTCATTACAAACCAAACCAAACCTCACCTTCAAAGGACATATATTGCCTATGAAGCATTGACATTGCATATGTTGATCCATAAGTTATGCAGCTGTTATGTATGTTTGTTCACGATTATTGTTCCAGAGTGGCTATGATAAACTAAGATCCCTGATTTTTGCATTAAGTGTCCTGAATAGTACATTTTAATATGATAATTTTAAGTGCTTCAGTGTATATTTCTAAACACTTTTATATTGATGACCCACAGGTTTAAAGTTTCCTACATTTCTTCATGTAGGATAGGCTGTCAGAGTTCTAGGAATATGTTTGTGGTCTCTCTGAAGAATCATCTGGACATTAAGGACACCAGAAGCAAGCCACTGGAATTCTCTCCACACTTACTACATGTTCCTGCTAAGAATGTTGCTTCGGTAGTCCTACGTTCTTATCGAGAAACTATCCTATTTATCAGCTAAGTGCCTCGACAACTCTGCAAAAGTTACCTTATCTGAAATGCGTATTGCCATTTCAGTGTGTTACACTTGAAGAAGTAATTCTTTCCCCCGTCCCCCAAACTTGGCACAAAGTATTTGGCTTTTCCTATAAAAAAGTGCATAATCTGACATTATCAGTTATTCTTCTTACAGATATTTTCTAATATGTCTTCTTTTCTGTTTGGTTGGTTGGTTGGTTTGTTTTGTTGGTTTTTTTTGTTTGTTTATTTTTGTCCAGCCTTTATCAGTGCATTTTTTTTTAGTGGGACAAATATAGCTTTATTTTTTCATAATACATTGAATACTTAAACACATGTTGAATTTGACAATATTATCATGGTCTTGAGTTTGGATTATTTTGGGGAAAGATGGGGGATGTGTTTGTTTCTTTCCTCCACCCCAAAAAGAAGATCGTGCAGGCACATCCAAAATGCACGTAGCAGAGAATGCAGCAGAACCCAGAGAGCAAGAGGAGTTTGGGAGCAGGCCTGCAGGGTGAAAAGCAGTGCCAGGTGATGTCCATTGCTTGGCCCTAGAAGCAATATGTTTGGAGACGAAAGACAGTATAACTGAGCTACTAAGCCCCCTCTCATTGCAAGGCTAATTAGCTTAAGTGGTTTGCCAAGTAAATGCAATATTACTGCTTTTGGAGCTAGCTCAGTTAGATACTATTTTTGGAGGCCTCTCTATGTTAATTAAACATATTTCAATGCATGTTGTGAACATGCCATTAGCTTCTCTTCTATTTCTAATTAGTGAAGAACCTTGACCATAGCTATGCATCATTATATTAAAACTTTATCTTCTGTCCTATAAATGGCTATGATACTGAAATTAAATAAATACAATAATACAGCAGAATTTAACAGTTATTTCTGAGGAAACTTAAATGCATTTATTACTAGACTGCTAAAAAAATTAAAGCAAAACACAACCAAAAAAGAATCTCATGTAGCCCTCTGCCCAGCAATCAAAATGATCTTTCTGTTTCTGTAAGGTAGTCTGAACACAGCTGCTAAACTAGTCCCAGTACATAATGAAAATTCAGAGTAAGGTGTTTTATGAAGAACTTATTTCAGTTTGTTTCAAGCAATTGGTTTCAGGTGATAACATAATAACCTGTGCAGAAGCTTCTGCCAGGTCTTCTAGTGGATACAAATACTATAATGCTGACAGTTTTCCAAATAGATTTTGAATGCTTCAACATTGGAGCAGAGTGCAGCTACATAATCCACTTTTTGATGATCATATCTAGTAAGGTATCTCTGCCAGGATTATACTCACTAGCAGGCTAGTGGCCAAGGTCAACACATGGTGCACCTTTATTATTTTTATCATAAAGAGGGATTCAATTGAAGGTCTACGACGAGGAAGCCCAGCCTACTCTCTTTGTAGTGATATATCCTTAACAGGGCATCACAGAAAATTATGGTGTTGACAACTTTAAAAAAAAGGCACTGAGAAAAATTAAGCTTGAAATCTCAGATTTCTTATCATTTTACTGAAGGGCCAGCATGTTCCAGAGGTAGATAAATGCTCTAGGGATGAGATAAGAGGCAGAGCCTGCTTGGCGCTGATGATCTTGCTGCTTCAGGGCTTGGAGCAGCAAACTCCATGTCTTTGTCAAACAGATTCAGTCCCTGTTTCCATTGTTCACTGTAAGACAAGGACTTTCAATTTAATTTTTAATTTTAAGAACAGGGTGCATTCTTTAATGATTTTCCCTTTTGCATGTGTTACAGGCACACATAATTCTTGACACCAAAGTCTGTGTGCTTCTCACTTTTAACTTGCCAATACATCTTCATTTTGGCAAGTAATTGTTTAGAACATGGAAGGACTGTGCAAATATTTTCTTTGCCTTAAGAAGTAAAGAAACAAACACAAAACAGGCACTTAAAAAAAAAAGTGTTTAGACAGTACAGCCTGAGGTCTTCAGTCCATCCTGATGCCATAGATTGCCAGATAGCCAAGCAGCAGTTAATGGCAGAGATCTCCCGTTTCTCTCCACTTCAGGTTGTGTCTAAGCTTATTAGAGTAGAGCTGCAGCAAGGGAAGGTAGGTAGGCAGATAGGTAAGTACGTAAGTAGATAGGTAGGTTTGCAATAAAATGATGGGGTATAGATTAGGGTCACTGATATTTGGCAATTTTTAGCATGGCATGGGCAAAAGGATATATTTGTTCTCTATGATTTTAGTACTGGTAGTCCTTTTGTATAACACACAAGATTTCCCGTATAACTGGGAGAAAAACATTGGAGTCAGAAAAATCATTTCATTCTTTGTGACTACTGTGCTGGATTAAAGATATGCTTGTTACCAGAAAGTTTCCTTTGCTGGTAGCCCTTTAATTTGGCATGCTAATTTATTGAAAAAGTATCCATAGCTATTTTTCATATTAGTGTCTCCTATAAGCACTTTCAGTAGAATTTACTTCTACTTTATTAATCTAGAAGATCTTTGACCTAGTGAGAAAAAACCCCTGTGTTCTGAGTGTCATCCTGTCACAAAAATTTGTCTAGGAGGTTTTTCTAGAAGCTCATCATATCTATGGAGAATATTTTCATTAGCTTGAATAACAATATTATACTGAAAAAAACCAAACAATTTTTTCTTTAACATTTTTTCCCTGAATAAGTTCAGATGCTGACAGGATACGATTAATAAGAACTTGAAAGATCTGAAACATTCAGTCGAGAAGCATTTAAAATTCTATCAAATTAATTTTGTAAAAAAAAAATAATATATGATCAGTTGTTTGTTTATTAGGTATGAGTGATTTCAGTAATATATGAGGAACATATTTTTACATGGGAAGCAATGTGGAAGTTTAGAAAAATGAAACTGCATTCTGAAAGTGTTAAACCACAATATTCCAAACTTACTGAAATTTTTTTCTTGAAATTAAATTTTAAAAGAATTAAACTTACCTTATTAAAAAATGTTTTATTGCCGATTAAATAGAATTTTTCAAGAAAAAATAAACAAACAAGTGTTCTGCCAGAACACTGCTCCCAAATCTAGTCACTTTACATTTGCATGCAGCCTTATTCTAGCTGCAATGGATTTGGTCAGAACCTTATGTGATCCATTCAGATTGATTTTTATATTCACCATCCTTGAGTGCCCTCAGACAGTACAGTTTGATACCAGTTCAAGGGAATTGCATTTCAATCACTAAAAGGTTCATAAAAAGTGATCATAGAAAAGGCATAAACAGAACAACCCATTTCTAAAAGTGAAGTGAATATTCATCTCCTTTTTTTGCAATAGTCATTCAACTTCATAAAATATTCACTGTTCATAAATAAATCAGTACACCTTACAGCTACAAATACATTAACTAAGTTTAGTTTTTTGTCACTGGGGCTAATTTTAGAGCTGTGTGAAAACAATTAAAATGTTTTCACAAAAAATTTGTCTTGTAGATTTCCATTTTGTTACTGGCAATACCTCATCTGCAGAACACTTTTTTCCTGCTTACTCTGTTTACTGGTTCACATAATTTTTTGTATTATTAAATGGAAGCAAGCAAAGTATCTCTGTCTTTGCCTTCCTGCTGAGTACCTAAGAGGAGGAAAACAAAACTGGAAGCAGCTGTGTTAGGTTTCTAGGACTCTCCTCCTCCCTTCTCAAGTTCCTCCTCCCAAGTCTGATCCAGGGAATGCAACTGCAAAGTCCTGACTTTGGTGTCAACACAAAGTGCTTGTCCATAGGTTCCCACATGACAGTAACATGTCACCGGCATGAGGATTTTAATCATTACTACTCAATGAAAATATTTTGCTTAAGTCAAAACGATAACAAGAAAATGTAGAAAAAAACTATGATTTTCAGTGGCAGTCTAAGTTTACAGCATTGTGAAAGTAAACATGTCAAAGAAAACAAGAAAAAAACACTGGTTTTGGTTGCAAAAAAAAGATTCATCTCTATCCAGCATTAGCGGCAGGACTGATGGAAAAAAAGACAAGATACTTCGTGGGGCACACATTGTACTATATACACTAAATATTATGTTAAGATTGCTCTGACACTGGATTCTCAGGGGGTTCTGAAGTATATCCAATCCTGACAGGCTATGGAATCCTGAAGTCCTACGAGTCAGTATGATGACTCATTAAATGTGCTACCAAAAATTGTTAAATTCACACAGAAATCTTCTTTTACAGAACTTCTAACTTGCTCCTCCACCATCGCACGTCTCACTGCTCACAGATGCAGTGTTACACTATCAAACTTGCAGGCTTACAGAGTCAGTCCCTGCATTGAAAATGCCAGAATAAAAATACATTCTGTACCGTATAAATCATATACCCTGACACTGGCCAAAATAGTTTCTTTATTTTTGTGAATCTCTAGTCTGAAGTAAGTATGCCTATTTTTTTCTATTTATATATTATTTTTCATATCACCAGAACTATGATGAAAGCAGTATGCTCCAAACCTGTAGCTAGTATCCTCTAGTTCTACATAAGTCTATGTAGTAACAAAAAATATGGAATAGAAATTCTAGTCCGAAGCCTAAGCAAAAAGCTTTGACTAAATCGGTCAAAAGAGAGAGAGAAAAGAATAAAAAAAAATTGTATACTTCAGTAAGGTATTCTAAGTAAAACTGGAAAATAAAGGAATAAATGTTTCCTAACCACTTAAATGGGTTAACTGGCTCTACTGAGGGCAAATGAACCTGGCAGATTTTCACCAGCTGAGAGCCTATACCAAAGCTTTCTGATTTTTTTTATTTTTTTTATTCTGGCACGATCCTGTTTTCTTTTGGTATTTATCTATTCCTGGCATATGTCCCCCATTGCTTTTATGAACAATAAATCACAGAAAACATTTAATTCTTCTGAAGCATCTACCTCTCAATAAATTATCCTTCTATCCTCTGTGAGGCACTGCCATCTCCTTCCCTGACCTCCCATTCCTTAGACATTTGAAAAATGCCTTAATATATATCTAAACATTCCTCTGATCCTCATTTCATTTTTCACCTTTGCTTTCCTCATAATTTTTGGTGAAATTCATTCTCTAATACTCCCAGATCTCTCTCATACCTGAGTGTTTTATATCTCACATATGCCTGTGTCTCAACTCTTAATTACTTTTTCACATCTTTATTTACCCACATTGACCTTTTTTACTTTCTAGTGTATATATCGCTGGATAGGACATGTAACCCTTGGCCACACATTAATTTATCATTGCACATTTTCCATTTCCCTTCTGTGGCCTTTGTACAAAATTCAATTACTTTATTCTGTTGGATTTGAACCAAATCTTACCATATGTTTTCAAATTTCTTTCTCTGATTTTCAGCAACTTATCACCAACCATTTAGCTCTGATTTTATTATTAATGATAAAATCTGGGTTCCAAATATATAACCAGTTCCACACACTCAGATGCACACAAGTTTTCTTTACGAAGGTCCATACTGTGCAGCCGGCTGGGAGCCCTGTCAAGGGAGCTGTACATCTATTCAGACCCACACAGAGTTGGAGAACTGTGGTCCTACTGCATTCTGGATTTTAGCCAAGTTTTTCCTGAGCATATTCTGGAATTCGATCATCACATAGGACTTATTCATAGGTGAATAGTCTGTTTAATTAATTTCACTTCCTATTCAGTTCAGGAAAATAAGAGGTTTTTTATTAGCTACCTCCTTTTAAATTTATGAAATATATGCACTGTCCTCTCAAACACAGCCGAACTTTTTATGTCTTTGGATTTCTGTTTAAGCTGTAGAGTTGAACAGTGAGCAGTCATGAAGCCTTTTGGCACCATTTCTGTGTTGCTGTTGGATGGATGTGGCCCTTGCGATTGGACTTACTTGTATAAGCACTCTGCAGCAGCTGCTTTTAAAAGTCTTTTTCCGTAAACAGTGGTGCCAGTAAGACTAAACCAGACTTGCAGAGTTCAAGCACAAAGAAGATGCAAACACAGCCAAATGAATTTACTATGAAAATGTAAATGAATAATCACTGAAAATTATTTGTAACAAGGGTTTTCCAGTATTATCTACAGTTAACAATGAATTGACCATTTATGGAAGCATTTGTATAAGCTGATTTTTCACTTCAATTGAAAATGAATGTTTTTCAAATTCCTGGTCAAATTGAAAAATAATAAATATTGTTGCCATTTGCTCTATACATATTCTGCCAGCTAGAGATAAGTTCAAAGTCTACAAAAGACAGGTACTGTCATTTCTTCAAACAAAAAAGTCAACAGTAACAGCTATCTGCTGACTGAGTATTAATGTAGAAACAGGGCAGCTGGTTTGGAATCTAGGGAACCCCTCACCTGTCGAAAAACTTTCTTTTTAGGTTAGATTGTGAGCTTTTTTGTGATTGTCCACAGGTGAAAAAAATCTATTGAATACAGCTGAATAATTGCAAAAATCAGCCTTAAGATGATTCAAGGAAGACATTCAGAAAGCATATATTTGGGATTTATTTTATGTAACTAGCTTACCTGATACTTATTCCCAGTCACAGAACTCAGTATGCTAAGCTTTGGTAGTTTTCATCTTTGCCTTATCTTTTCCCAATATTTTGTCATCTCAACTCCTAAGGTCCCTGGTTTGCTGCTGCAACCTCTAATGCAACAGGAAGCTCAAAGTAAGCAGAGCTGCACAGGGTACTTTCACAGAGAGCAGTAAAAGCAGATTAAATTATACATGTAAAGCTAGCAGAACTCTGGAAGAATTCAACAGCGGTAGGGCTTATGCAGAGGCAGAGGAAGTTGCAACACCCATGTAAGATGTGACACTTCCAGAGGCTTTGGCAGGACTGTTCTGCATATCTGCAACACAGATGCAAATATACAGCACATGCTTTTCTGTAGAGCTGTTAGCCACTGTCTTGCCACACTGCATGAAGATGATTATTAGGCAGAAATGATCACTTCACAGGACTTAATCTGTTTTAAAGAAACGCTCTCATCACGTGGACTGGCTTTCATTTGAGCACCTCTGATCAGTATATTCAATGTGCTGAGAAGCAGACATGGTCTGAAACATTCACAACGCACAGATCCTGAAACCGAGTTTCAAGTAAGATCTTATTTGTGCATTTCAGTGCTTGTTAATCATATTCATTCACATTCCTAGCAGGCATATGGGGAGAGTCTATACAGAAGCCAGCCAAGAGGAAGAAGCAACTAAAATAAACAGATGGGTGGACAGGGAGGAAATAATATTAAGTAGTTAAACACATAATATAATGTCTGGAGAGAAAAATAAAAGGGCTAAGAAAAAAATAACATGGAAGAACCCTTCTCCCCTTCCTTACAATTTACATGAAGCAAGTGATAAGGGCTTTTGGGGAAAAATTGTTAAATGTCTGTAAGCAAATAGAGAGATTTTAAAGATTAATATAAGGGACCTAGCAGCATATGTAGAAGGGCCAGTCTCCATTTTGTGTTACCCTGGAATAAATAACTTTACTGGCTTCCATTGAGGTTCTTCTAGATTTACACTAACATAATTGAAAGCAGAATCTGGCCCAGTGAGTAGATTATTGAATTTAACCAAAACATTATGATGAAGTGAAAAATTAGCAGAGGTTGAAATAGTGATGGATATAAACTCCAGCTGGACAAATAATGAAAGACAGATTCACAAAAAGATGTGACTCACATCTGACTTTTTTGCTACCAGTGAATTCACTCTCTTCACTACTCTCCCAGTCTCTTATTTAAAAGTTTAGCCATCTAGTCATGGCAAAGAAGCTCTACTGTGTGAAAAATGTAAATACAATAAAAAATTCACCAAATGAACCATTTGAAAAAACTGTAGTATGCGTTATCAGTAATCACTCAAGTGCACAGCAAGTAACTCACAATTAAATTCTTTGCCTCTCTGATTCCTCTATTACTACACAGCTACCTCTGGTGTGAGCATTTTCTCATTAGATACCGGGCTTCACCAGGAAAATGCGAACAAGAACAGATCTATAACTCAAGGGTTTAATGCTTTGTTTATAAAGAATGCATAGAAAAAAAATACCATAATGTGTATGTTGGGAATTCTTGAGTATCACTGAGACCACTTACAGTGATGGTGGCAACAAAGGACAGACATGCCTGTGTGACATTGGATCAACTCCATTTCCAGTTCAGCAAAATGCCCATCTAGCAGTAATAGTAGTAATAGTAGTCACTGAATAATGAAGAATGTTCAAGCACTGGTAACCACAAGACAGAAGCATAAAAAATCCACTGTCTGGATTGGGTCCAACCTGCCTGGAATAATTTGAATTTACAGAATTTCACATTATATTTTAAATGCATGTCTTGTGTGGCTGTGTAGGAAAAGGAGATGTTGCCTTAGCAGAAACCAGTAAGCATTACCTTCCTGTCTGTCAGAAAGAGCGAAGAAAACTAAGGGGGACATGAAGAAACACTGAAAAGAGCAAAACAGGCACGTCTTTAAAAATACCCACAGAGCTACCATTCAACTTACAGCCTGCTACACAATGCTAGATTTGTGGTTGTGGTCATGAAAGCAGACAGCCTGTCTTTTTTTGAAAGAGGATGACACTTGCAGCTTAGATTTAACAGAGAAAAGAACATTGTTGCAGCTCTGCTCTCTACCTTTCCCAAGTGGAGCAGATATTCCAGTCTTTCAAGAAGGCTTTAGTGAGCACATTGTACTTCCCTTTTGAGACCTGCTGCCTTCTCTCCCATTCCTAAGGAGAAGAAAACTGTTTTGGACCAAGTGACTTTTAGATACATGCAAACCCCAGTGATTCAATGAAACAAATGCTTATCTTTTAGGATTTGGAGAAGATACAGGAAATACCATAACTTAAATGAGCAGACACAAAGTCTATCTTCTAAACTCACTAGGGATGGTCTACTGTTGCATTTTTCTCTGTGAGGTCTTCTTCTCCTCCACCAGGTCCCCCAAGATATTGCTACCTAGGCCACACAGCTATAGGTACTGGGAATGTAACAGTTGTTTGGTTGATTTTGGGTATTTTTTTCTTCTTAAATGCAAAAAGAAATATAAGGGAAGGGGAGGAGCTGGGAGACTTAATTATTGTCTTTCAAAGGTTCAGAAAAGTCTGAGGGGACTCACATTTATGGAGAGGCAATGATTTTATTTTGCTGTAGAGCATAAGGAGAGTGGAGAGGGAGCACTCTAAAAGAAAGGAAAAAATGTCTGCTCCGAAGCTGCTTGTCAGGGAATTACTTTGAGTTTCTGCTGGGAGCAAGGAAACAATATCCAGAGGAAGAGAAATGGCCAGTAATAATCCAAAGGTTCTTGTGAAGAGGGGAAGCAGAGTGCAGTGGAGCACAAAGTGTGCTGTCCTCCTCAGGATAGGTTATGTTAGTGCCAGGATAACTCATTGACTTTCTAAGGCCAGGAGCTAGAAATTGGAAAGAACCTTCATGAAAACTTAGGATAGGTGTAGCTACAGAGTTACACTGCCTCCCTATCTGTTACTGTTTCCAAGTTTCTGGGGACAGAAAAAAAAGAAAAATCAGTTTCATTTATAACTAATAATTTTAAATGGTGTTATGCAGTCTTATTTTCGGTTCATAATAAGATCTTCTAACAAGATTTAAAACATTTACTATCAGGAGCAGTGACTCTTTTTTCTATTTAGATTAACTTAATATCTATCTGTTGCAAAAGAGAACCTTTTTTAGATTTACATGCTTACAACCTTACAAACTGCAAATTATGGTATTTTCTACAAGTCATTTAGAACTTTACTTGAGGGTTTAAAAGATGTACCGAGTTTTATGTTGCCTGCATTATCCCTCAGAAGATAAGCACAAGCTCAGACTGGATTCAGGGTTAGATTTAGAAATTAACATTTCTTCTCATTATTCATAATATATGATAGATTCTTTTGTGAATTGAAAGCATGTACTTTAAATTTCCTAACTTGTAGATTCCCCCAGGAATGGAGTACCACGCTGTGCTCTCCATTTTTAGATAAGATACTGACATATTCTGTCCAAAGGGTTCATATGAATTGATTGTTTCGGAGGGAATGACTCCTCACTCCAAAACGAGTAGAAAGGATGAGAAACCAGATTTTAGTTTCAAAAAGTTTTACTCACATATCTGAAGAATTTTCTGTATATTTTTCATAAGAGTGACGTTATCCACTATTGGGAAGATTCCCATGCTCTGTGTTTGTGTTTAACTGCCACTTGTAAGAATGAAGCAAACACATCAGTAGGAAAAATGCATTTGTTCAATTGTGTTCAGAAAACATGGAGATACAGTTTGTTAATTATTATTGGTCTAAAAGCATTAGTATCGACTTACAGATGGTCACCTATGTTGGAAGCTTATGAAAAAATCTTAAATTGTGGAAAGATTATTCTAAATTTAGGGAAACATCAACTCCCTAATGCTAAAGGTGGAGTCATGCTGCTAAACATATTAGTATTTCTTAATTCAAACACCTGTTCTGCCTGAAAGATACATAAAAAAGCTCTTATTTATTGCTTGCATCTCCATTTCAGATTTAATCTCACTATAAATTCATCTCATGTTAATTTATGTGCAAACAAAGACACACACATTTTAAATATCCGAAATGCTGGAAATAAACTTATTTTTAATTTTGTGCTTGTTTTCCATTTGTCAACCAGCAAATGAAAGGACTGAATAAATCATGCACTAATTGCCAGCGGTGCTAAATTTAGTGTGAGATCTGGAATCCTTTTGATCAAAACCGCTGAATATGAAATCGTCCTCAGCTCTCTAGGCAACTTTATCCGCCTTTCTATTCTCCATCTGTCAGTCACCTGGGAATTTGTGAACTATTCCATATGTCAGGCTTGTCAATCACAATGGAATGTGGGAACTATCTGCTTACTGCATAGGAATTCTTGTTAAAAATTAATCTGCATTAAACTAGATGTTCTATATTTTGAATACCATATTGTTTAGTGTTGCTAAACATTTTTACCTGTATAAGTCTAATGAGAAATTATTATTTGACTTGATTATTTGGACCTAGTCTTATAATAGTTTTTTTTTTATATTCACATAGAATTTTTTTCACTAGTTCCAGAAGACTTGAGAAATGTTGGTTTTATCACCTATTTCAGTTGTTCTGACTTTTCTCAATCAGTTCCTCAGGGTCTGGCATTTTAGATTCTTTTTCTCACCCCAAAGGTGATTTCTGTTTCCAAAGAGGAGCAAAGAAGTTTGTTACGGCCATCTTTGACTGGATGAATTTAGAGGAGAGGAATATATTCTCTCCAGTCTCCTTCTGTGTGTTCCATTAGAACTTTTTGAACAACCGAACCCAAAAACATTAGATATGTAACCTACATTAACAAAAACAAAACAAGGACATGGACAGTTGCTTCACCAAATGTTGTGGGAGCTTCTATTTTGACTTAAATAAATCTTAATTTAAAATTCTGTTTTATTTCCTTATAGTTTTGTAAAGAATGATTTAAACACAGTTTCTGTTACAGGCTGAATTACAAATACATCTATTAAATCGTCTGGTATTAAAAATATTGGAACATTTCTTCAATTAAAGTTGAATTTTAAGAGGAGTTAGTTCTATTCAGCTCCACTTTTCTAAAGATAAAGCATATCACAGCATCAAATAGCCTTTCCAATAAATATTCCAAAGCTTTAGATTTATGTTTATGCTTTTGAATTACACGATGTTGGGTTTGATGGGGAAGAAACACCACTGGACAGCTCTTATCATGACTTCTTTTCTTATTCCAGCCCTTCCCTCATTGCCCTGCTTATTGTTGACATTTTTTTCCATTAGTCACCCACCTCCACTGGTTGGCAAATTCAGTTGTGCTGTGTGTGCTGGGACATGCAGTTCACCTGAAGTTCACGTGCCTCTTTTTGGAGACACAGGGGGCACCCATTGAACATGTGTTTGGAGCAATTTACTCCTATCGTCCACTCAGGGCCAAGGCAGAATTAGTCATGCTCATATCCAACCAAATTATCAATATAACCAAGTTATCACTGACAGAAATCTTAAATTTTGTATTATTTCTCTTTTCTACTTCTGTGGCAGCAACACTGCACAAATGTGTCATTTTTGCTTTCAGTGTCCTCATTAAAAGAAGATGTAAAGCTTATATGTGTTTAAAACATAAAATATATACACATTTTTCTTATGACATCTGAAAGCAAGAAAATATCAAAATCAAGTGTCTTCCTTATCTTCAGTGTATGGAAGAAATATTTGAAGGAGATTTAAAGGATATTTATAAGCATAACTTATATCAATTTTTAAAAAGTTATTCATCCTATGAAAAGGCAGATATGTAATGACAAACACTCCTCAAACTTCTAATGTATTCCTTGATAATTCTAAGTTGAGAACAAAAATGGTATTTCACTGCAATGAATGCTAACAAAATTTTTTTCTTTTATTAACTTCTACCTTAGTATCCTTTTCTAAGGTTCATAAAAAGTGAAATTTACATTTTACTTTAACTATGACTGAGTAACTATAAAGGTTTAGTTGTTTTGGTTTTTTTTTTTTTCCTAGTTTGAACTTGAGAGTGGTCTCGTGTATCTAAAAGTTTGCTTGTTTCTTCCTACTATCAGCTGGTCACACAAAAGCTCTAATGTACCTTTACAAAGTTTTCACAACTTACATTCCATAGCCTCTCCCGGAACCTAAGCCAAATTTTACACGGCCTTCTGCAAGGTTTATTTCTTCCTTCCTGTACTATACTTTTGGCTTTAAAATTACGAGTATTTGCACAAATTGTTTACCAATCTTCCAAACTTCTGAAATAAAGAAACTTCATAAATGCTTCTGAAAATTCAGTGCTTTGTGACTATGTCAATTTGACAAAGTTCTTCCTCTATGGCTGTTAACAGTATCATATTGTAAGAAGATGCAGGTTATTAAAAATAAAATAACATATGATGTATACATACTACTGTAAATACATGCAGTGCCATTGAAGACTATGTGCTACAGATCAAGCTCAAAAAAACCCAGTCTGCATGTAAAATGTTTGGCTCTTAATGCCCCTTCCACCTTAAAAGTTGACAAATTTTTGCTAAGTTTTATTTTTGCTCTCTTTTAGTAAGATTGAATCTCAGAAAAGAACTTTGCTTCCAATCCCTTGACTACTTAGACTTTTGTTACAGCCTCTCAGTTAGGACTGTACTTCAAAACTTTCTAGACGAACAGACATATTGTGTTGCCAGGATAAAATCTTTTACTACAGTGTCTTCTCCAAAGAAGCTCAATAATATAGAGAGAAGTTACTTTCCCTATCAGAGACCAAGAACTTTTGTATCTACCAAACAGCAGCCACCTCAACATTTTGTCCTTTCACCTATACGTTATCTTGATGGCTTATTTTTTTTTTTTGTTGCCCTAAAACCAGGCTTGATGTGTCAGTGAATACTTCCACCAAATGCTGCTTTGGTTACTTGAAAAGCAACTGAAAATTAGCAGGAGCAGCTGCTCCTAAAAATTTATTAAATAGGAAAAGCAACATATGCATACTCACACCTCTAAATACCAATCATTTTAGGCAGAACTAAGGAAAATAAAGCTCAGTGTCTCGAGTGCATACAGACAAAAACTCCTAATGCAATAGGTGACTCAACAGTTGTTTATAGATGTCCCAAACCTGTTGGCTCATCTAGGTAGGCACTGCAGATCTCTGTCTCCAGGTTTCGCATGTAGCTCCACATTAGTCATCAGGACAATTGATAAAGCCTAGAGGCAAGGCTTAAAAAAAGTTCAGCCTCACTCCAGTTAGCAAATGTATTTTTAAGCATAAACATTTCTGACACATAGATTGCTTCCATTTTTTTTTCCTATTAATTTTTCAGTAGCAAAGTAAAAGAAAAAAACAACAACCAACCACAACATTGTTTCCAAATTTTGGTTTCAATTGCTAAATAATTTTAACTCTTCAAGCAATACTTTTCATTGAGGACTGTTCCCCCGGGGACACGAGACAGCTCCATGTCACAAGCACTGAAGATAATCTGGTCCCCACTTTGATGTCACCTGCTCCCTCACAGTCTGAAGTGATGTAGTTGTTCTGTCCCAGTGGGCCTGGCTAAGGCACAAGGGTGAACAGACAGAGAGTAATTGAATTTTACCAAACATTTTAAAATGTTTATCTATTAACATATTAAAAAGAAACAGCCAGAAATTAACTATCTTGAAAATTCATCTTGATATGTGTATTTACAGGTATTTTTTATATTTATGTATTTATTGTTATAATTCTTAATGTTTATATATGTGTGTATGTATTTTTATATAGATATACACACACTCACAGGTCTTTTTCACTAGCAATATATGTGTTATAGAAATGCTTTCAATATTTTTCATTCAGAGTACTCAAAAGCGTACCTCGAATTAGTGCATTGAAATGGCTAAGGTAGCATGTAGGAAAATTGAATAATCTAAGGGTGGGCAAGTGCAATTGTCTCTTTTTAAGTAAGTACACTGTGTAGGCCTGTGACCATGCCATAAACATCCAGCAAAATAAAATGAGCTGCAGGGGAAATAAAGGAGAATCAAAGTTTCAGCAACCTCCTCCTTCTGCATGCTGCCCTTAATCTTAAGCTTAGCATAGTTCCACCTTGACTCATAATTATAAGACTGTAAGTTTGGTGAGGAAAGACTTTTAGTTGTGAGAAAGAAATAATGTTTTCTGTTGTGAGAGATACTATGAGTTCTAAAGAGTCTATTTAGGAAAGATAAAAGATAAAAAAGGAAGCTTAAAGGTGATAAGTTGGATTTTAACAAAGAATTTTGCTTCCTGTTCCTTCCAGCAGAACATTTTTTATGGTGGCTGTATTTCCATGCATGCTTTGGGTGTAGTAAATTATCCATGAAACTGCTGATTTACTATGAATTAAGAGAAAAGCAGATCTATGACAGTACAGCTGTTATTATATTTTCCTGTGATCGTGATTAGCCCAGAAAAATAATATTTCAAAATTAGAAGAAATTATCTACCTATAGAAAATGAGAGTTTTCCTAAATAGAAAGATAACATGTCTTTCTAGGTTTATACCCAAGAATATAGCTTCCCTTGTAAATTTTTTTCCTCCACCTTTTCAAAAAATATTCATTCTTGTGGTGTAAAAAAGCATGTTTTTTGTATGGGTGCCACAGAGGCTATCCAGCTTTTCTATCAGACATCGAGATGCTAAAGGAAACATTGAACATTTAACAAAATGTTGCGCTTTCTTCCTCATTTTTGTTTTTGGGTTGTTTTTCTTCTTGTCCTTGTTCACTAGAACAACTGGAAATAACAGTAACACATGATGACTGCTCCCTCCAACTGCCCCCCAATACAAGTTATTTGCTATATTTCTTCTTGATTTGTAATCCCACTATATATTCTAACCATAAGGGAGAATCAGCATTAACAAGTGGCAATCATATTTCTTTTGATTTTTATCTGAAGCATGGACATGCAGAGACACATCCTAAATCCATACAAATTGATTAATATTAAAAGCTAACACAATTTACCATGAAAATGTAAATTCTGAGTGTAAGGAAAAATCAGGATTACTTTTGTTTTTATTTTTAGGTGACACATGTATTCCAAAATATACTGATATATTTTTTTCCTCTTTCTTTGCTGCCTAGGGATGACTTAAGTCTTGTGCTGTTGCTTAGCATAAAACTCTTCCGTCTTCTTCTCTTGATTTCCAACAATGAGTAAGTATCACTTCAGCTTCTGGCTGATCACAACTGATTGGCATCCAGGACAGAAGGGTCTCTCCCAGAGACCACATGAAGATACACTTCAATATGAAAGCTCAGCAGTCATACTAAGTTTTCTTACTATGAGCCATCTTCAAATAAAAATTAGTAGATGCTTAGCCTTCTTTCTTCACCACTTTGTCTTCCACTTGAGATTGCAGCTTGTGCCTTCATGGTTGTTGTGATTTTTGGATGACAGCTACTCAGTTGATTCTCATTTCAATGCCAAATACAGTTCTTGCTCTCCATTCGAAGTATCAGGCTTAAGAAAAAGATCTGAGCAGCTCTCCAACTGTAAGCTTCTCCAAATATAAGGGGCTCGTATTACATCACTTGCACGATGGAGGTCTTCATCCATAAATCTAAATGAGCTGAAAAACGAGTTTTACTGTCAGGGAAACATCTAGGCTTGCATCTGACTTGTGGTTGCTTTTATTTATTTATTTGTCTGTCTTGGCAGCAGGTTTTGGGGTTTTGTTTGTTGTTCTTTTTGTTGTTTTGTTGTGTTTTTTTAACAGTGGAAGAACACTAAAACAGTACTTTGAAAAATGTTACAAGTTATAAATAGCACTGCTGAGAGCAGAACACAGGCTTTGTTATGTTATCACAACAGATCCAACATTATACTACAGACCCATATTGTCAACTGAAATGGAAAAGAAAAAGAGTTCACCAAAAATGCATCTTAGGAAAACTACCCCAAATTACTCTTGTGTGTCTCAAGGCCAAAGCATTGCATCTTTGCAAAAACCATTCTTCCGCAGTAAGTAACAGCAATGTTTTAAGTGTTTTTCTGTTATGTGTCATAATGGGCTTTCTATTGATGCCACCGAAAAAAGCCAGTACCATGATTTTAAACTAGTAAGAGGTATATATTTTTTCCAGAGGAAAAAAAATTGTATACCAGATATACCATCAGTATTAAGCTCATAGAACCTGAGCAAATACATGTTGACCATATTAGCAATAATGTTTTTTATTATTTTATTATAGATTTCAAGGTTGAGCTTTTATTGCAGTGTTGGTTTGTTGGTTTGTTTTGTGTTTTTTTTGTTTTGTTTTGTTTTTTTACTTTTGAGATAATTTTCATCAATTTGAGACTAAATCTTCCCACATCAACAGAAGAAAAGTATCCAGCCAATAGTGATAACTTTTTATTGCGCAATCATTACTCGGTTATACTAGTCAATGCGCAGATATTGGCTCAATATACAAGACCAATTAAAATGGAAACACTGGCAAGAAAACATAAAGATACTTCCTTCAATTTATTAGTTACAGTAAATGGCTTCCAACAAACCAAAAAGCCACTAACATATTTTGAGATGGAAGCATTGCTTCTGTACTGTGGATAATTAAGTGTTTTGGTGCGAATTTCTTCATAGGACTGATATACAATTAGACAAATTTGTTCACATATCATGTTTCATTGAAATCTGTATGAGTCTTCTATGCTTGGCAATGGGTCCTGATCCTAGATGCTTTTATGCCTGATTAATTGTCAATATTAGGCAGGAGTTTGCTCATTAGCTCCTAGCAGGGCACATCTCAAATTGCAGTTAGCTCCATTTAGAGATGATTCACTAACTGTTAATAAACTGCATGGACTGTGTTCATGTGAATCTTAGTTATACAACTATACACATATACACATACACATATATTACACATGAATATACACACACAAACAAATACATACATACACGTGTGTATATGTATAAATATACATGCACACATCAGTTAACTCCATGGAAGAATGGAATAAATACAAATTATTCCCCTGTATACAAGTTGTGGCTGCAAGTGTTACTAACTTATTCAGGGCTCCCTAGTGAATAAAAACATCCCAACATAAATTTACTGTGTATTATTCATGCTACATTTTAAGTTTTCAATCTGTCATGTCAACTGATTTAAATCATATCTAAACCAATGTGTTAAACAGACATCACTTTTAAACAAAAGGAAGTAAATTAAAGAACATCTTGCTGTACAACAGACATTTGTTTTGTACATTCATTTTCCAAGGACTTCATTTCTTGATCAAGAGAGATAGAAGGTTGACAGAGAAGCAACTGATAATGCAAACTATTTTTTCTAGATCAATTTTAACTCCTAACTAGTAATGCTGCTGTGCTCAACAATTCAGCCTCAATGATAAAATCTGATTGTTCCCAGATCATAGAGTACTTATCATGTCTAAAAAGCAAATATGCTTTATTAACATAATTGTTTCTGCTCCTAGATTTTTAAATCCCTCCTGTCAGCTGAAGATGAAGTTTGTGTGACAGTATCAGTAAAAGTCTTTGTCCAATAAGCTCATGGGAATCCACAGGAAGTTACAAAAAGGAATCAGCAAACTTCCCTTCGTAAATATTATGTGTGCTGAGCACGAGCACTAAAGAAAGACACCCTAGAAAAGTAAAAAAAAACCAAAAACCAAAAAAAAAATCCATGACTTATTTCAGTCTCATGAGGGAACAAAGGTGTAGATATAGTAGTAAGGGCTACTCTTAAGCTGTAAAACCGTGAACTGAAGTGGTGTTTATTCTTCAATGAGACAATGCTGCCTCCACATTCTCTGATGCTGTAATTACATTTCAGAGATGACTGCATTTCAGAGATGAGATACTTTCATCAGGAGGTCTTCTATCTTCACAATACCAACTGTGAGTTGTTACACTGCTCAAATATGAGAAGAGATTGTTTGTGGATTATTTCACACAATTCCACTAAAAACCAAAAATTACTATGTTGAATCAATAAAAAATTTAAACACACAAAAAAGAACACAGAACCATGAATATAAATAGCTATGTAGATCTCTGTTGAGAAGTACATGAAAAGATAGAAACACATGTTAGGAAATGGCCTTTCAAATACTCAGAGCATATACAATTTTGCTTTATTTTTTACACTATTTGTCAAATATTGTATTCCAGTATTACCAAAATAGGGTATTGACTCACTTTTTAGTAACTTCAGTTTAAAACCCCCAAACTATCTTGATAATAGCATAAGGAGTTGCATATTTCAAGTCTATAATCAGTCCTGACTTACTAACACTAAATCAGGCATGCTTGGAATACGGACCTATCAAAAGGAGCCATTAATGTGTTACTCAGATCTCTCCTAAAGCTAGCAACCGTGGCAGGATTGACTTCAAGGTAGAACCCATTATACTTGGGAATAAGTAAGGTACCACGGCTACCTCTAAAACTGAAGCTGTTTCCAAAATGTATTTTTTCAATATTATTTAGTTTGAGGTAAAATTTTTCACAATTATAATTTCTTGATTTGTAACAGCTATTTCTTTGGTTCAGACTTTAGATTCTGCAGCTCTTACAATGCTGAAAGAATATATTTGTGTGTAACACAAAAATATGGTATCTGAGTTTTGATTTTCCCATCAAAATCCTTTCTGCTCATCTTCAAAGAACAGAAGGTGGATTTTGGTGACAAACGCAGAAAGCCTGCCTTCATGGGAAACTCACAAGTCTTCAGTGGCCTTTGTCCTATGTTCCTCTCATCCTTCCATACTAAAAACTGATGAATCAAAGTACAGCTTTGGTACAAATAGAGAGAGATGAAGTCACATCTTTTGAGAAGCAAACTATAGAGGGGTGAAAGTCTCAAAAATTAAGATCTTTATGGACTATAAAGAAACATGAATCTAAAAGATTGTTAAAACTTCATTTGAGATTTAATCTAAGGATTAATCTAAAACTGTGACTAATGCACTTTGGTCACTTAATGTTCCACCAGTTATGTTAAAGCATGTGCTAAAATTTACATGCTCAAGAATATGTCTAAATACTGCACTATTAGGAGCTGTTGACTCCTGAGAAAGCATATGTGGAGGGAATGGATGAATTATAGGAAAAAGCTTTCTTCTTCAGTGGAATCAATTCTGGAAACAATGAAGTCTTTTCCTGCATAATACCAAAAGGGAATTCCACATTCAACCACAGTGTGACAACTAAGCTTGGAAAGCATGGGTAACTCTTTACCCAGATTAATGTTAAAAGTCACAAGATAACTGCACCTTTGGTGACTAAAATAACCTGAAACCCTACAACTTCAAGAACCTAAACCCCTGCAGCCCCTCTAACCTACAACTTCAGAGGAGGAGATTTACAGGAAGCACTTTGAAAGGCATTATGTTTTCAAAGAAGTGTTGGATACTTTTTAAAATCAGGCAAATTTAAGGAGTTTCAAATGAGGCACTAAAATATCTCTCTTTTTCAACAGACTATTGTCAGTAAGTTTTTATTTCCTAAACTTTTTTATAAACTTTATTTTGGAATCCTCTTTGCTGACATTAAAACATTTTTTTTCAGTGTCACAGTGATAATAATGTATAGTAATCTCTTTTTAAGACAGAGATTACATTTTACTTGGTTTTACCTTAGCTTACTGAAAAGGGAGCTGATTTGTTGCTGTATGTGGATAACTGTAACTGGATTGACCAGTAGAAGCAAAGTATCAGGTAGCCTTCATCCATTACAAAATTAATTTTGTAACTTTTAAATTTGCTTAGCAGAGCAGCTGAAAGAATAAGTTTGCTCACTTCAATATGGAGTAGCCTTCCTTTTCCTAATAACTGACATACTTTCACACTCTAGGGTTCACTATAAAGCATAATATATCTCTTTATTAAAAGAAACATCTTCAGTAATCTGAAAAGTAAATTATTCACTTACCACGTTTAGGTCTGTTTCAGAACAAAAGCTTTTATATATATGTATATCTGCTTTCAGTTTCCTAGTTCTAGGGATGTAAAACCGGACTATGTCTCTCATTGTCACGACATGATGGTCATATTCTCACAATATTCTCACAAATTCCTTAGGCAAAGAATAAAGTCTTGAGCAAGAGAAAGACAAAACATTAACCCTAAACCTGAGGCTGTTTCAAAAAGCCTTTGGAGAAAAAAGAAGGATAAGTTCAAAAGAAAGATGAGTTTTCTCCATCTTGGCTGGTGGTAAAATAAGCCTAAGAGCAACTCTTTACATGATCAGCCCTGAAGGACGCTTAAAAAAATAGAAGTGGCAAGGGTCAAGACTAGCTGGGTCTTTCATCTTCATCCCTGATCTTCTACACCAATTTGCCAATTTGAAAAACTACTGCAGGATAATGACAGGTCCCCTAGAGGCATAAGGATTTTAAGATGTCAAGATTGCTGCTCCTCATCTTCCTCTTAAAAAAAAAAAATTCAAACATTTTTGAATCAGATGACTTGTTGACAGCAAGCATGGTATTTGGATTATGAGCACATCAGAGGAACACATCAGTGAGCTTTGCCTTAAGAAATGTGGAAGATAAATATGTAACCATAGAGCACTGTAGCATATAGCACTGTTTTCCACCAGAAGTGTTTTCCACAGTGAAGCATTAGGTATTGAGCGCTAGATGAAACAAGCTGATGTGCAGTGCTAAACATCAGCAGCTGGCCACTAACTGCAATGCAGGCTCCAATACAACCAGTTGTACGTGCTCAGCTACCATGAAAGATTCTGAACAGGAAAACTTTTCCATTTAAAATGCATCTAAGTGTACAAGGGGAGANAAAAAAAAAAAAAAAGAAAAAAAAAAAGAAAATGAGGAAAGTGGATTCATCAAGCATGTTCTTTTCTCTCTGTCCAAGTTAGACATCTTTTTATAGTGTAGTTCAAGACTAGGAAGAAAGGTTAATGTCAATTCTGAGAGGAATGTTTGCTGACCACATAAATACTGGAGAGTCCTGATGCAAGATCATTCTTGATTAATCATTGATCATTCTTTATCTGAAGAAGCACTTTCGTTATTACTGAATGACACCAAATTATGTTTTTAGAATGCTCAAATATAGGAATAAATCCAGACCATCTACATGCCTATTAAAATTTAAGTTACATTTACTGAATATTTTAGTACTAGTCTTTCCTGTCCACCTAAGTGAAAAAGAAAGTTTTTCTGCTACTAATAAGGGTACATGAAGAGGAATAACAATTTTCCACAAACTACAAGAATCTGGAAGAAAGGGCGACAAGGATGGTGAAGCAGCTGGAGCATAAGCCCTATGAGGAGCAGCTGAGGAAGCTGGGGTTGTTCAGCCTGGAGAAGAGGACACTCAGGGGTGACCTTATCACTGTCTATAATTACCTGAAAGGAGGTTGTAGTCAGGTGGGGGTCGGTCTCTTCTCTCAGATAACTGGCGACAGAACAAGAGGACACAGTCTCAAGCTCCATCAGGGGAGATTTAGACTTGATATTAGGGAGAGATTCTTCACACAAAGGGTAATCTGCCGTTAGAATGGGCTGCCCAAAGAGGTGGTGGAGTTAGCAACCTTGGAGGTGTTCAAGAGCAGGCTGGATGAGGCACTTGGTACCATGGTTTAGATGATGGGCTGTTAGATTATGGGTTAGACTTGATGATCTTTAAGATCTCCTCCAACCTTGCTGATACTGTGAATCAAAAGAAAAAGAGTGAAAGTGTTATGGTTGATTCTGCGATTGGGCTTATCAAAATGATCAGACATGTATGACAGTCCATGCTCAGGACTTTAAGATAATGTGTTTCATGTCCAGAGAAATTCACTCAGGATCATTTTATAAAAAAAATAAAAAAATAATACTTATTTAGAAATTGGAGATAACTGGCTATTATATGTGTTTAAGGTTTTTTTATATATATTTTTTTTTTTATGTTTTTCCAGCCAGGCATCATTCTTTTTGCTTCAAAATCAACAATGGTTACATTGAGGAAGCTCAGTCAGGAATTGATTTAAATTTTCTGGTCCAAAAACTGATAAAAACGCATTCCTATTGTAACTGGAAATTCAATCTAAAATCACAATAATAAATAATTTCCTTATAATTGGGAAGGAATTTAGACTAATCCACCTATGGAAAAACCACTCTTAGAGTGGTTTAAATAATATGCCAACTACAACATCATTAGAAGCAGAGCTGACAACATTTTTGTGATTTATTAACTTTCACATGGCAATAGCTGCTCTTTCAAAGACAGGTTGCACAATCAAAATATAATCACAGCAGTTTTTGGCTCCAGGTGCTTCCAAAATTCGTTTATTTACTTTGATTCTTAAGTAGTTTTTGCCTTTCCACTTCTTAGATCATAGATAAAAGTGGGCAGGACAAGTCTACACTGCTGCTTTGCAGAGTGTTATGTTTTGAATGCCTCTATTTCTGGGAAGGATGTTAATGGGTTAAAAAAACCCAACCAATTTATAGTGCTAACTGAAAAAGGAACATCTTTTCAAAATCCAAACCCTATCTGAAATATTTAGGAATTTTAATTTCTTTTATATTTTTGTCTCTGTTACCAACTCCACCTTTGCACTATAAAGTTACTTTTAATTGAAAGCACAAGATAACATTGCACGATAGATACTAAAATTAAACAGAGCAGACCTGGAAAACTTCTAAGAAAGTCAATTGCTAAGAGTTTTCCTTGTGGTACTGACAAGTAAACTGGTACAAATAAGACAGCCAACTGCTCATAGGCTTTTATTCATGTAACCAGAGCCTTTCTCTAGTTTACATTGCCAAGTACACAGGCATATTTCATCCTCCTTTCCACATTTTTCCAAATTTTGACTGGGTCCTTATGAACTCCAAGCATATTATACACAACTCCTTAGGAGTTTCTTCAGTTTTACTCTCGGAATTAAAGTAGAACAAAACTTTTTTTTTATAATTTCTTTCTTATTTTTTTTTTTTAATCTCCAGTTACTTATGCTTCATTGTCTACTTTGATAAGAGAGTACATTCCAATGAATAATTCTTCTTAGCAAATTTTTATTATAGTATCACACAGTATCACAGTATCCAAGGTTGAGATTATTGAGTCCAACCCATAACCCAACACTCACCCACCATCTAAACCATGACACCAAGTGCCTCATCCAGTCTTCTCTTAAATACCTCTAGGGATGGTGACTCCACCACCTCCCCGGGCAGCCCATTCCGGTGGTGAATGACCCTTTCAGTGAAAAACCTCTTCCTAATATCGAGCCTAAACCTCCCCGATGGAGCTTGAGACTGTGTCCTCTATTCTTCACTGTACAGAATATAACATTTTCTGAAGAATTTACATACTTACACTGGATCTAGTATATTGTCAACAGATCTGCATAGGTAGAGAAAACTCAGTTTTGTGACAGCAAATGTATTTTCATTTCTTTCTCTTCTAAACTGCCCTATGAACCTGAACTCACTTTATGTTTTGTTTTGAAAGTGTAAAATCAGGAGAGAAGCCATCAAAATAAGCTGTAGGGATTACTCTGCCACCTAGAAGAAAATAAGGAGAGAGGAATAATGCACATCACTTCATGATTTCCCTCTGCTTTAATCCTATATATGTAGAGATAGAAACAGTATTCATCAGCGCTAAGAATTTCCTGATGCAAAATGAATGTAGCAAAATCTCAAATATCTGTAGAAAAATCTGAGATGTAAATTCCACTGACTGATTCACATTTAGTAGATTCCATTACAATTTGGTTCTCAGATTTCATTTATCTTCTTTTACACAAATTTTACCACTTGAAGCTTGCTTTAATTTCTTTATAAATAGTCACCTGAGGTGAACCAGGCCATTAGCAAACATTCCTACTCAGGTGACAGTACAATGCAGTATTTCCTTAGGGAGAGCCACTGAGAGGACTCTGGCTCTAGGAGTCACATCTGGAACTGGCTTGGGCACTGACTCCCCCCCTCTGTCCTGAGCTCAGGCAGCACAGATGATTAGGGCATAGATTGTTGTTTTCCCATGACTTTTCCCTTGTGCAGCCCAGACATGATGGGAATTGTGTGGAGGCTGCTGCCCCAGCTGCAGAAGTTGCAGTTGAACAAGCATTCACAAGTTATGCAGTCATTTAATCATTCTGACTAGTGAAAGGGTCAGACAATACTCTGACCTTTAAGGAGTAGCTATCAAAAGAAGGAGGTCAAAACCATCCATTTTCCAGAAACAGTGCTAGAAGTATACTAAAGGTGTTAAACTGCACATGCAGTGGACTGTGTACTTAAGTTCTTGCAACATACAGACCACATGTTGTTTCCACTGGTAGTGTCTCCTCTCAGTACCACCTATGTCAAATTCCACAAGAAAACTAATATTTTTCATGAAAAATACTATCTTTGGAAGATAGTTAATAAACTTATTTTATGAATTAATGTATTTTTTCTTGGATAAGCAAGTGTAAGAGAGTAACCCTATATACCAATTTGTGCAGAAAACCCCAGGTGTTCTAAAAACAGAACTCTATTGATGTTCATGGGCCACTGAGCAGTGGAGCAAGTTCTGTTTGGGGATCTTGTGAGAGGACCGGCAACCAGTCAGTGCTGGCTCCTCTTCACTGACCTCACCTAACAGAGATGAGTAATAACCACTCATTACCAGTGACATGGAGATGGAATAAAGCAGCTGCATGACAAGAGAGGCTGCTCAACTTCGCACTTCAACCAGGCACCAGGAAGAGCTCTAACACCAAAGACCACAGATTTGGCTTTTCAAAGTCATAATTCATGAACATTAACCAGGAAAAGTAGGACAAAATACATGTTCTTATTCTAAAGGACTTGAGTGCCAAGGCATAGTGATCTCTGACCTTCCTCAATTTGTAAATTAACTGTTGGTTTTGGTTTTCCTTGAGGTTGTTTTAGGTCATGCAGGGGATCAAGAATCTAGTCTGAAGAATAAGAACTTAATGGTAGCAGCAAGCAGATGCAGATAATGAAACTCTGTGACAGGGTTACTATTTTCAGAACTGGCTTCTGAATTTTTTTTTTTTATTTCAAAGACATGCATAATTATATTTACACACATGCACAGACGGAGAAAGCAAGCTATCCAAACTCTAATGAAATTTGGATATTTCTCTTCAGTCTAAAGAAGGAAAATATTTCTTTTTCTTTGTGTTTAGATATTCATCTGTGCCTCAGAAAGAGTGGATAATCAGGAGTTTCTCAGAGTTTGTGGTCTCAACTCCCTTAAAAACATTCAAGCAGACTAAAGTCATTGCAATTTCTGTTTTTGATTTGTAAAGATAAGGAACACAGGTGTTTCTGAAAGAAACTCCTTTTTCCTCTGTGAAGTGAGTCTCCCTGAATGTCTTTTAATGTCTTGTGACATAGGATAGGATAGGATAGGGATGCTCTACAGGGTTAACACATGTTATATAACAGGAGAGAGGGCAACATTAAGCTTCCTTATTTTCTCAATATCAAATAAATATGATTATTGTATAAAATTTATCTTAGGACACTTTTAGCGGTTGATCAGTACACCTTTTCAGGATTTCAAAGGAGTCTGCTCTGATCACATAAATAATGTTGTTGTTTGGGTTTTTTTAAAAATCTAAGGTATTTTCCAGCTGCTTTCTTATGTGTCTGTCACTGTTCAAATATCTTATTTAGAGAGCTAAGGAATGACAGCTCATCAAATAGGTAGTCCTGTGTTTATTTTGTTCTGCATAGATTATTTTATTGTATACCTTACCTACTTTCTGGCAAACTTTGCTACAGTTCACACAGTGCTAATCACAGATTTCTGCGAAAACATTTATGATCCTACTTCACATAAACTGACAAATATTAATTTCATGCTCATTTTTAGAATTTAATAGTGTTACTCTTGCATATCATTTTTAATTTAGAATTTATCCTATGCATATATGCAAATATTTTGTGAGCTTGAGACCAAATTCTATCCTTATCTGTAAAAATGAAAAAATGTTGAAGAACACAAAACAGTTCTTACTGACAAGGAATTTCTGAAATGAACTTCAGCCTTGTGTATTGACTTTGAGTTGTGAACAATAGTAAGAGTAAGATAATTCAGCCTTTACAACCAGTACAGAAAGCTGAATCTGTCTCATTTTCAGCATTAGGCAATACATGAAACCCACCTGGGGATCCTGGGAAAGCCCATTCAACACTCATTTTCAGCTTCGTTTTGTTTTTCTCCTCCCACTTCCCAGCCCACATGAACTCTGAAGGACATACAATCCTTCTTATTTTCCCATCTGTAACAAAGTACACTGGAGCAAAAACCCCGATAGAAAAACTCAGTTACAAATGCTGTCTTAACCCATTACAGCTGCATCAGACATGTAAATTGGCTGCATGCGCTGTGTTCTTTCACTTTAAATACACTCTACCTTTGGAGGTTACTCTTTAAGCTATCTTACGTTGCCATAGGCACACTAGGTTGAACAGATCTAGCTAAACACAAACAAGACAAAAATAAAATGTGTGAACCTGTGCCTTGAGAAAAAGACACCCTGCCTTTTCCAAAGATTCCACAGAATGAGCATTTTTGACAATATTTATATATGCTGGGTTTTCAACTCTACCTTGGACCTCCAGCGTACAACGATTCTACACATACACACCCACACTGTACACACATTGGCATATGGTATTTACAGTACACCTTCCATATTATCATATAACTTTCTTATTTCCCACTATGAAACACAGAGAAAATTTATGCTGTGTTGCATACAGTATGCTGTGATCAAGTGAACTTTACTACATGCAAAGTTTCAAGAGCAGGTCTGTGCGAATCATTAACTTTTCAAAAGGCACAAGTTCCCTTCTGTCACTAATGACATGCGAAACAGTTTAATGTAATGCTACTTTTAATTATCAGAGCCCTTTCTTTTAAATATCAAATTTCCCTCTCCAAATTGTCCTGAGTTCTCTTTACAGTCTCATCTGTCACTGTAAATGTCATCACTTTATTCCTCCTTCGGATGCAGTGACAGGCCCACTCTTATCCCTAGCTTTATCTCTTTTTCCATCCTTTATTGTACTACAAAGATCCCTCTTTCATACTTTACAGCTGTATCCGCTTTCCACACGTGGCAAATGATTGCCTCGGTAAAGGTATTTTCTGTTTCAATCTTGCATTTTCCCAAGGGAGAACAAAAGGGACAAGCTTTCTGGAGTTAGTTTCACTGAGAAAATTGTTTAGAATTGCCTCATTCCTCAACAGATTAACGAATGCATACAATCCCAGCTTAAGTGCTATTGTACAGCACAATTTGTCCATTATACTTTGTCCCTTCCATTTATAAACCCCCCTCACCAATTAAAGTAATACAGCCTTCCAATACCTGCTCCCAATTAAATCTGAGCTGTATTACCTGCCTTAATGCAGCTGGTCACAGATTCCTACCACTTACTAGCATTCATTAGCCCTATTCATTATAAGGGGGGCTGGTGGCAGGAATTCAAGCCACCGGCTTTATTCAGGGGCCATCAAAATTATCAGCTTTCAGCCCAAGGCCCCAGTAAGAACAGGATTAAGTGAAGGGAGAGGGAATTCATACAGTAGCGAAATGTCAGTGTTTCTACTTTGCTCATGTCTCTTCTAGATCAGTGCATCAGGAGCATCCACTGGGTGTACAAAAGACAGCTGGTCACAATTGGAAGAAAGCCTTTTCCTCATTTGCTTTCAGCATAGCTTCTAGTTTTGTTTTCCTGTGCCTCTTGCTTCCCAGCCTCCTTGCTCCAAAAGGTAGACTATTGTTTGATCTGGAGCCTACTTTCAGATGTGATCATTAACCACTTAAGGTCTGCTCCTGCAGAGTGGTTCAGTACAGTTTAAAGAAAATATTTCACTTACTGAGATGAAAAAACCCTAATTTTTCTGGAAAGATGAAAAATCACTAATTTGCTGAGAGCACCCTGCCCAACACAGTGGGTGGTTTTTTTTTCAGTGGGGCTTTTCCAATGGGACATCTCGAGAGCTCCTGGGATGCTCTGCTGGGTGATGGCATGACAGCGGCTAGTTGTGTAGCAGGAAAAAAATCATCTGCTACTCTTAAGCAGCTTAAGTGTCAACACCCACTCTGTAATTAGAGCTTCTAGAATTTACTGGATGATGATGATAGTAAGACTAGCGGCCACATCATAAGGTTTGGGGCTGTCACAAGAAAAAGAATTGGGAGTGGGGGAGGGGGAGGTTTACTCTTGCCTGGTCCTTGGAGGTGGCATAAAGCTGTCATGCCCTATCTATACCTACTCCAAAGAGGACTGTCATGGCCTGCTGCTGACCCCTCCAAGCATAGTGGAAGCAGGGAGATTATAAAGAGAAGAGATACAGTAATATTACTTGTGAATGGAGTAAATGGAGAAGCTTGAAAAATTTAATCTAGCCTATTTTTGGACCAATTTTAAACTAATTCTTTACTGCAAACACTCATCTCTTATCAAGGATCAGCAACATATGCACATCCATAAATTTTTTTAAGGTGGTGGAGGATGTATATTAGTGTTTTCCTCTCAATTAACTTCTAGGCAATTTTCCCAGCTAAATACATAACATCTCTGGCAACATGCCAACCAAAACCTTAAGACCCAACACTAAATTCTCTACTTATACAGGCAGCTTAGATTTTCATGCGGTGAACTGGAAGAATGCCAGTAGCTACCACCATAAACCTAGCAGTAGGAACACCATATATATTTTTATCAAGAAACTCTATTTTACTTTTCTAAGACCACTTGAAAACTGCACCATTTTAATATTCCTTTAACACAAAATGAAAGAGAGATTTAACCTTCTATTAAATTAACCCAATTAGCCATTTATTTAATGCAATCTTACGCTTCTGATGGCATTAAATCAAGCACACCAACATGTGGATTTTTATTTTTTTTTTAGAAGTTATGGTAATTACACACTGCCTGCTAGACAATAAGTTTCTCACTAGCCTTTTGCCCTGTTCTTTCTCTCTGGCAGACTATTAGTACAGAAGCATTTCAAGATCCCTCCTCATATATCTCATATAACACTGTATTGGAACAAGATAGAATACTTATGCACCTTAAGGATTAATTAAAACAATTAAAATGAATCAAAATAACAGGGGAAAATGGGGAGTAAAAAAAGAAAAAAGTGAAAACAAAATATGAAAAAATGAAAAAAGAAAATAAGGTAAACTATTTACAAAGGGCTGGCTTCCAGGCATGATAAACAGAAGTGCTGCTGAGAACAGGCTGTTCACTAGATGTTACATTTTTTCCAATATCAATTTTTTGAGGAGAGTGGGGAGAAAGAAAACCCAGTTCAAGTAAAACCTAGCAATAAGCCAGAATCAGAATGCCCAAAACTGTCTTTGCCATATCCACAAACAGAGAAGCCAGACATGCTTGTGTGGCACACCTGCACCACAAGAGCCAAAGCAGGTGGTGGTTCCTGATGTTGCAGCCCTCCTTTGTCCTCCAGGCAATGCCTTTTGTGCCCAGGTTGCCTTTGCTGCTATCCGTGTTTTCCAGTAAGCTCCTCCATTTGCTGGCCCCATTTTGTCCCATTTTCAGGCTGGCATTGAAGCAGATGTATTCCAGAGCAGACAAAATACTACAGCCACCCCCAAAGTGTTCCAGGGTCCTGCTGGCAGCAGCCTACGCAACGTGTGATCAGTGCCCCATGAGAAGGATCAGGGGCAGCTCCTTCACGGTGCAACAGCATTCCCCATAGCACACCATGCCTGTGTGCAGCTCTGGCAGGAAACTGTCAGCAGCATATTGGGTGTCCTCACAAAACAGAGGGAGTGCCCTCTTTGGTTCTGTTTAGATAGCTTCCATGGGGCTTACTTTCAAAGATGGTTCTGACTTCTGACCCTGCTGCAGATGGCATAACTGTTGCCTTGGCAGACTGCCACTCACATCCGGTTTCCAGTCCCACGTTCACTTTCCTTTACAACATGGGTAACCTTGTTCCCTGCTTTTAATTTCCCCACCCCTCCCTCCTCCCTCCCTCCTCCCTCTTCTCTCCCTCCTCTCCCCCCTCTCCCCTCCCTTCGCTTCTTTTCTGGTTCTCCAGCAGATACAGCTCTTTGGCTCCAGAAGCTTGTTAGGTATTTCTCACCAAAGATTTTATTCTTCCTTTCATGAAGTTTATAGACAATAACAAAACTAAAGAATGACTCTAAGAAGCATCATGATATTCTAACTAAAGGCAGTCAAAAGAATGGCTGAAGTGTCTTTCCTCCTTTTTCTACTTGTTTTTTTTTTTTTTTTTTTTTACAGTCAGTGTTTTAATTTCTCAATTAACTTCCCTTGCAACCCTATTAAGCATTAATAATCTTTTGAATCTTATGTGGGTTTTTAAATATGAAGAGCTTTGTTATCTTCACAGACTTTTAAAGATAGATTGATAAACTCTAAATAATATAAATTTG
Organism: Serilophus lunatus; assembly: GCA_013399895.1. Lineage (NCBI taxonomy): Eukaryota > Metazoa > Chordata > Aves > Passeriformes > Eurylaimidae > Serilophus > Serilophus lunatus. The sequence goes on along the minus strand of VXBA01005203.1, from coordinate 67,494 downwards.
ATATGGCAGCTTGAATTGATATATCTAGAAGACTTTCTGAAATAAATTACTTTCAATCCTTTATCTGTGTAGTGGGTTTTCTGTGGCCAGGTTTTGGTAGCAGTGGGGGGGCTGTAAAGGAGGCTTCTTCAAGAAGTTGCCAGAAAAGCCAAAGCCAGCTAGACCCAGGCCAGATCAGCCACTGGCCAAGGCCAAGACAATCAGTAGTTAAAGTAACGTCTCTGTGATAACATATTTAAGAAGGAAGAAAAAAGTTAGGTTAGACGAAGATGGCTGCTGGAGAGGAGCAGAGTGAGAACATGTGAACAACAACGCAGACACCAAGGTCAGTGGAGAAGGAGGGGGAGGAGATGCTCCTGGCACTGGAGTTGAGATCCAGCTGCAGCCCATGGGGAAGACCATGGTGGAGCAGCTGTGCCCCTGCAGCCCATGGAGGACCACAGGAGTGCAGAGATCCACCTGTAGCCCATGGAAGAGCCCATGCTGGAGCAGGGGGATGCCATAAGGAGGCTGTGACCCCGTGGGAGGCTTATGTTGGAGCAGGGTCCTGGCAGGGACCTGTAGCCTGTGGGAAGAGGAGCTCACTCTGGAGCAAGATTTCCTGGTAGGACTTGTGGCCTGTGGAGGACTCACACTGGAGCAGCCTGTACCTGAAGGACTGTACCCTGTGGAAAATGCATGTGGCAGCAGTGTCCAAAGAATTGTTGCCCATGGGATGGACTCTCATCAGAGCAGTTTGTGAAGGACTGTCTCCTGTGGGAGAGACCCCACAGGATGCAGAGGAAGGACTCTTCTCCCTCAGCAGTGGCAGAAAACAACAGCTGACCATAACCTCAATTCCCTGTCTCCCTGCACCGCTGGGGGAGAGGAGGTTGAACGTGAAGAAGGAGGGCATGAGGGGGAAAGGTCTCTTATGCTTCTCATTCTTAAGCTGTGATCTTGTTAGTAATAAATTGAATTAATATACCCATATAGAGTCTGTTTTGTCTGTGACAGTGATTACTGAGAAATCTTTTATGGTTCTTAACTCATGAAGCTCTTTGTTATATTTTCTCTCCTCCGCTGTTTGTAGGGGGGAAATGAGAGATTGGCTGTAGTAGATCCCTGTCATCCAGCCCGGGTCAAACCACTACAATCTGTTATTAACTCTTCAGGAATCACACAGTATTCAGCTATGTGAAATATGAGCAGTTCACCTGAAAATATATAGCTATTGCTGTTTAATTCAAATTCACTACTGGACATGTTCAATCCTTTTAATATTATTTCTTCTCTCAGATTAAACTTTTGCACCTCAGTTTCTTTGATTTTAAAAAATTCTTGCCTCTCTGTTCTGGATTTACACCTCTTTACATTCAAAGGTAATTTAAAATTTTAACTTATGTAATACTTATTATCACATTTTTTGATGCAGGGTTGCACTGTGCAAACATAAACAAAGATAAACAGTCTCAGTTTTGAAGTACCATGGGCCAGGCCAGAATTGCAATTTGCTGGTTTCATTCTAAAGTGGGCTGAAGTAGAGAAGGAAAGGAACAAGTAGATCCCAGGATCACAGCTTTGGATGACGGAGGAATTAATGGAAAACTTTGGAGAAAAGTGCCATAAAGCCTGACCCACAAATTCTAACATAAAAGAGGACATGTATTAGCACATGTGTTTTGCTGCTCTGAGATAAGATGTTACAAGCCATACCATTTCCACCTTTCTTGGGATTTTAATTTAATCCTGTAAAAACAAGGTTTGGAGTATTCAGGAGAAGACAGTTCTTGAGACAAGAACAGAGCTTCCTCAAAGGAAAATTAAAAACCTCATTGTGGGTTAACCTTGTCCCCAGTTCCTATTACCTGGAAGGTTTGATGTTGTCATATGGGCTGATTCTCTAGCAGCTGATGGTTCCCAAGTAATTCAAAACATTCCCATCTTTTAGCTAAACAGACTTCTTAGTTTAGCCTAAGCCAACTGCTCTGCCTCTGTTGGATGATTTTTTCCAGACATTGGGTTTTTCTGGTGAGGATGGAGGCAATACCAAATACATGTGTGTCATCTTCATCCGTGCTATTATTACTTCTTTTTAGATTACTACCAGCCAGGCAAAGCACTGGGTAAATTAGCAAGAACTTCCCAACTCGCCATCCTATTTATTTACATTTTGAGTTGGATTTATGCACAAAATAGAAAAAAAACACCAAAAACAACTAAAAAGAAAAAGAAGTACATACACTTTTAGGGTGCCTCTTTTCAAGAAGCTTCTCAATTTATTTGCATTACCTGGACTGTTCACTGCAGTGAAAATGAGCTTTGAGACACTTTTTTCAACCTGTCTGAATAACAATCTCAGCTATTGTGGCACTGCCACTCTTTGGTTTCCAATTTTTTACCTTATGCAGAGCAAGTCTTTCACTATGTTTGTAGCTACGCAGTAGCTTCTTCTCACATCTGTACTGCCTCCTGTCTGAAATGTATCTTATCTCCAAAGTAATTGTGTTTTCAGAGATTCGCAGGGTAACAGCTGGTTTTCTCACATGTTGTCGTTGCTCATTGAAAGTGGAACTCCTTGCAGACTGTGATCTCTTGGGAATATGTGGCCTTAGCCAAACAAATGTGCACTTGCTGTCCATGTTTCATACAACCCATTCAGCTATTCAGGTACCATTCCACAAATTTCAGTGACATGCAGATACTGCTTCAACTTGAATTCTGTGTGCAGTTTTGGTCACCACAATATAAGTAAGGTATTAAACTATCAAGAGAGGGTCCGAAGGAGGGCAATGAAGATAGTGAAGGTCCAAGAGGGGAAGCCATATGAGGAATGGCTGAGGACACTTGGTCTAGCCTGGAGAAGAGGAGAGTGAGAAAAGACCTCATTGCAGTCTCCAAATTCCTGATGAGAAGAAGAAGAGGGGCAGGAACTGATCTCTTCTCTGTGGTGATCAGTGACAGAACCCAAGGGAACAGCCTCAAGTTGTGTCAGCGCAGGTCTAGGTTGGATATTACAAAAAGGTTCTTCCTCCACAGAGTGGTTGGGTACTGGCAGAGGCTCTCAAGGAAAGTGGTCACAGAACCAAACCTGATAAAGTTGAAGAAACATTTGGATGATGCATTCAGCCACATGGTGTGACTCTTGGGGATGGTACTGTGCAGGGCTAACAGCTGAACTCAATGATCTCTATGGGTCCCTTCCAGTTCAAGATTGTGATTCTGTGATTCTTCCATTTATCCAGAACAGTGTCTATGCTTAGCAATTGCACATGGGAAGAGACTACTCTGTACATAGCACTGGTACAACCTTTCTGCTCCTCAGTCTGTACTCAGATTAAGTAAGAATTTCCACAGGTGTGATTAGATGCTTCAAAAAACTTAAGTAGTATGGCTGTTCTCATTTTTTTGTGCTAACTTCTTTAACATTTGTACACTTTTTGCTGTTATGCTTCAGACTATGGATTTGCTTTAGACAGTGAGGAAAATAGTGTGAGTTGCTATGATTCCGTCTGGAAGTAGGTCGTGGGGATTTTTTTGTTTGTTTGTTTGTTGGGTTTTTTTGTCTTCAGCAATACTCTGTCAACTTTCCATTTTTATTTAATATAGTCTGTGTCCAAAATAAAGGAGAAGTTATTATGCCTGTAACAGACACATCAACCTTAGTATTTTTTCTGAAATCTTTACTTACTCTAAGGTTTTTTTGTTCCTAACAAAGTTGCTTGAAATCTTGTTTCTGGTAGTGTGCACTGCAATTTGTCCAAGCTGTTTTGAAGTATATAGTTTCTTTCTCTGAAGCTTTATTAAAAAGAGGAAGACAAAGGCATGCTCCAGGATTTTATTTTATATTGCTTATATTCATCTTGTATTTGCATCTATATGTGGCTTTAAGATCATGTACAGAAGTTGTGATGGAGCCTTGTCCCAAATGCTCTTGAAGATTTTGTAGTTTTACAGCTTTCGCTATTCTACCATGTACATAGATGAGATTTAATGAAATTTCTGTCTTTCAATGAGTAAAAAACCTTTTTTTTTTAATTAATAAATAAATACATCTGTATTAGCACTAATAATTTCCACCTGTACACATATGATTAGTCCAGCTGGGTCAGACTGACAGTCTATTTCCTATCTCCAACAGTGCACAACTGCAGATCCCTAGAGAACAACACAAGAACAGTGAAACAGGCTGTGATACTTTCCACTCCCAGCACTGAGGCTTTTTTGAGCAATGGATGGCAGCTTTGATCTTGATAGTCCTTGATGGATTTTTCTTCCAAGAAGAGAAACAAATATAAACATTTCACATTGGTAAAAATTCTGCAGTTTAACTATGTCTGCATGTACATCTGTGAGAGTGCTGACCATAAATCACATTTTCATGTAATTCTTTGACACTGTATGTGTTCAAATATATGTTATATGAATTTTTGACATTTTTAAAATTTGTATTCCTTATAAAATTTAATTAGATAAAACACCATCTTCAGAAAGAAGTGTGAAAACAACTATATTGCTGAACTCTTTTCCAGAATCGTCACAAACTGTAAATAAATTTTCATTCTGGAATCCAAAGTGGACTGGTTGCAGGTTTCATTTTGTTTTATTTTTGCAAGGGTTGATACATGTTTTGACTTTTTCTTTTTTTTTTTTTTTTACAGAGTTTGTTAATATTTGCTCCTCCATTGTTTCCTTCCTCTACTAGAAGATTGTGAGCTTCATGGTGTATCCTCTTTCTCTCCAGACTTTTAAAGATATCATCATATACAAAAGTGTTTGCATAGGCATAGTAGCCTTGAAACTGCAACAATTTCTTAAATAATACATGACTCATTAAACAAAAATCCCCTCTGATTTTTCTCCAAGGCGCAATGCCTTCCTGTAATTCTAGTATCAAGTTTCAGTATTAGTTTGCTAACAGAATTTACCTTTTTGCCTTTTTTATTTTCTTTGCATTTAATGTTTCATTCACACACTGGGTATAACACATGCTGTCCACATCCTGCCATTCTCATGGATGAGGACAATATTTCTGCTGAGCAAAGAGGTAGACATTTTCTATAGTTTTTGCTCTGCAATGTTATTCATTCTAGTCACAGCACCAGCTGTAAATGTTAGTATTATTTCTTCCAGAAATTGTATGCAGGAACATATTAGTTACTAGAAACATAGAAACAAAGCATTTAAGCTTGCTTCATCATTTTCTTTTTCCTTATTCTGTTTTGTAACCAAACAGTATCATTATTGCTAAAACTCTTTCCTTGTAGGTGTTCTCCAACTGTATTACTCCCACCGCTTCACTGTTTGCCTATGTGATGTACTCAAACATAATGTCTAGTGCAATTATCTTCCTCAGGCATGGGCGTTTCTTTTCCTTTGCATCGTGCAAACCACTACTATTGCAAATATACATCGACGGATTTCTGTCACTCTTTTCAACAGAAATACTGCACAAGAAGGGGTATTCTTTTTTTGTAACACTTTTTTTTGTTTTTTTGTTTAAAGTAGGAAAATGTTTCATCTTTTATTTTTCAAGGCAAGCAATTTCAAATAGGTTAAACAGCCTGACTGGGTTTTCTTCCTCTGTTTTAGTGAACTTAGAACCAACAATTCATGCACTATAGTTACTGCTGCCATTTTGCATGGTACATAATAGCAAATGAATAGCTATTTAGATTTTCAGACTGCTTATTAGGAAGATACGATAAAGATATAATCTCATTTAATTCTTTCTATCCTTAGTCCTATCTTCTGATTAGCTTCGGTAAGCCACGCTTTATTTCTAACACCACAATTTTAATTTTTCTTTAATAAAGCTCACATAAATGTGTAATAAATAAAGGAGGCCATGCTAAAAAAATCTTCACTACCAAAAATTTGAAGTGCACATTCCATCTCAGCAGCTCAGCTGAATTCCACACAATGGGGAGAGGAGAAAGTGAAATTGAATGAAGAGTCTTAGTGTCACCCTTTGAGTCTTTTATCAGAGATATCATTGCTTATGAAAATACTACATTGACACTGTCCACAGTTGTAATTTATTCAAACGGTTTCACACAGGAAACAGGATGCCTTTATACATAACAGATTAGATGGTGAGGAGAAGATACTTTCTGGAACCCAATCCAGAAGAATATGTGGATCTAGACCACTGTCTCCCTCTGGAGGACCATTTTTGAACATATGTCTATCAATATACATATATGTGTGTGTTTATACATATACACATACTTATATGTATGTTTCATATGTGTTTATATGTTTATATACATACACAGAGACAGCATGGATGAACTTCTAGAGAATTTCATCAGCCAAGACAAGTGGATATTATTTCATAGGTTGGAAAAAGCAAGACTTCTTTTTGTGCAAGGACTTCTGTCACTTCCCAAAGGAGCTATATAATATAATCTGTTTGATATACACATGCAGTCATTTAGAGTCACACAGTTTCTACAACTTTGCGTCATACTTCTGTCACCTATTTTCAATTTTGGCAATTAATATGCTTTTTTACTGAAGTAGCTTAAACCCATGGGATCACTTTTCTCTCATGACACTGGGCTCACCATCAGTTTGAGACATGTCCTCTGACAAGATATAAAAGAAAGATAGGCTTTATTTAAGCATTTTGGGGACACTTCTTACTTTTCATTTTTCCATTTTCCATTTCTATTTAGACCTTTAGTTAAAAACTGTTGCAAGACAGTAATGTTGCTATTGTTATTTCTACATAGGAGCTGGATTTTTTGTCAGTGTTGCAAAATATGTTCCATATAACTTTTCTCCGCTGGCTAGCCCAGAATTTTTAGAAACTCCTTACTTGCCATCAACCCTTGCTCACAAGGTTTTTTACCTACGTCTTAGATTCACTCAAATCAGTGACATTAAAACTGATGAGCCTTAGATCCATGCTTCATACCTTCCTTTTTGAGCACATGGCCAAATGACAACTGATTCTTTAATCAAGTATCTTGTATGCGCAACAAATGTTCATGAGTGTGAGCTGGTATCCTCATAAAGCTGTAACTCTTTGGCCATCCATTAGATTGTATAATCTGTGACTGTATTTATAGGGACTTGCACATCAATTTATTTGGCTACAGGACTGCTAGGCACTCTTTGATCTCTGCTACAGGGACTGCAGGAAACCAGTTTTAACTTGGCCTATAATAGGTCAAAGTGATCAAAAGAATGGAAGAAGAGTTAGCTAATAAAAGACTCTGACCCACTGCTCAAGGCAGGTAGCACTACATGTCAAGAAGACAGGTGTTAAGAGACACCTCTCAGTTCCCTGACGTATGTAGGTTCGATCTTCTACTGGTGTAATGATTTTAACCTCTTTAGCATGCCCGTTCATCACATTTAGGATGTTCCGTTCATCACCACTGAAGATCAATGGACATATCGGTTTTGGCCAAATACAGCATATGCAGTAAAATATTGAACAAAATAGCATATTAGGGAAGCAGAAGGGAAGAAGAAGGTATTTGTACTTGTTAGCATTGAATTCCTAACTTAGAAGCCAATTTTTCTAATCACTCAGTGCAGAAAGACAGAATACCCTGGAGCAAAGACTCTTAACAGAAGTGTCCAGAGAAATCTACGGAGAATGTGGCAAATGACTCTAAGCTCTCTTTGCTACTACCTTTCCCTAAGGCCTTGGTGAGGGCAACAAGAAGGAATAGTGACTAGTATATGCTCAGTTTCAGATTTTCATGGTCATAGCTGCAAAAAATAAATAAAATGACTCAAACAAACATAGAGCATTAAGTAAAAGGAGACTCCAAGGCCCCTACCTTAATCTCTGTCTACAAATCCTCTTGCATATATTTTATTTGGCACAAGCTATTTCAATATATAACACTGACATTTTTCAAACAAGTCAACTCTGATTTTGAGAGTGTTAGAAGGAGGATGGTATCTTCACCTTAATTCTTTACTTTTATTTCACACCTATGATATTTGTGTGTGTGTGTTTTATTTATTTTCCTTATTTTTGATGGTTCTGTAAACGAAACAGGCACTCAACTTCATATCGAGTGACAAATTCTGTTAAAAACTTACTGATACAAAATCAATGGTTAATAGAGCCTTTGCACACTGATGATGCCTTTAATAATTGTTTCTCAGGTCTGGACCCAGGTGTCATGATAATTACAACCAATAATGGCTCTAATACATTTTAAATTGATTACCATGGATCTGTTCATACTTGCTAAGACAGAAATAAAACAGAGTGCTGCAGATATTTTTATTTGTATCTGAAAATCTTTTAGCTTTTAAAAAACTGTAAACTAGAGGGAAGTCTAATTTTGTGCATTTTTGCCCATGCTTTCTAAAATAGAGATGAATAGTGCATGGCACAGATAATATTTTTTAAAAATAAATAGAAATAACTAACACAGTTTAACAAAGAATAGCAAAAGCAAGAGTAAGCTGTGAACAGCAGCACCACTTAGGCTAAAAGCAAGATAAAATTCAGGCATAGAAATTAATTATCAAAAGTAAAAATTCCTTTGAGGTAATATTTGTCCTTTGAAATAAGCATACTGGTTACTATGCAGTGAAGGAGGCTGAAAGTGATGTTAAATTTCAGTAGTGTCTTATTTGCTAGTACAGGATGAAGTAGCAGGGGACCTTTTGCCATATAACTGATTTCAGTCATTTATTCCTTTATGATATTTCTGGAGGTTAGCAGTATTTGGATGTTTCAAATTTTAATATAACATAAAATACTTATGTTTATGATACTGTCAGCTCACCTGATATGGTAATATGTGCATGCTTTATCAAGAGATTAAAAAGAATGTGCACTATGCATCTTAGAAGATTTAGGAGGGGGAGGAGATGTAACCAAAAACTGTACTGGTTTAACTCGGGCTGAGTGCCAGGGGCTCACTACAGCTACTCTCTTACTTCCCCTCACCCAGCAACAGAGGAGAGAAAGAATATAACGAGAGGTTTCCTTACTCATGATAAGGACTACAACAGATTCTTTCTTAATCACCGTCACTGGCAAAACAAGACTCCATGTGGGAATAATAGTCAGGTTTATTACTAACAAGATCAGAGCTGAAGAGTGAGAGACAATCAGAGACACCTTTTACCCCCCACCCCCTCCTTCTTACATCCAACCTATTCTCCCGCAGCGGTCAAGGGAAAAGGCGAGNCAAGTGGGTTCCTCTCCCCACAGGCTACAGTCCCCTGCCAGGACCCGGCTCCACCTTGGGTCTCCCACGGGCTACAGCCTTCTCCAGCATCCACCTGCTCCGGCGTGGCTCCTCCACGGGCTACAGGTGGATCTCTGCACTCCTGTGCTCCTCCATGGGCTGCAGGGGCACAGCTGCTTCACCATGGTCTTCCCCATGGGCTGCAGCTGGATCTCAGCTCCGGCGCCAGAAGTGTCTCCTCCTCCTCCTTCACCGCTGACCTTGATGTCTGCGTTGTTGTTCACAAGTCCTCACCCTGCTCCTCTCCGGCAGCCATCTTCGTCTCCTCTTTTTTTTTTCCTTCTTAACTATGCTATCACAGAGGCGTTCCTTCAACTGCTGATGGGCCTGGCCTTGGTCAGCAGCGGGCCCAGCCTGGAGCTGGCTGGCACTGGCTCTGCTGGACATGGGGAAACTTCCAGCAGCTTTTGGAAGAAGCCTCCCCCTCAGCCCCCCCACTGCTACCAAACCCTGGCCACAGGGAAAACCAATACAAATATTCAGCTGAAATATTTATATTTCAATAATTTCAACATTCACATTCTAGGAATCAATAATAAAAATGGCTAACTTCTTAAAAAGACCTTCACAACTTCACTTTAATACACTTATCTAACCCTTAATGAGACAGCAGCAACATATTTACATAACATTAATTCATCAATGTAGTGGGGAAATCAGGTCATTACGGCCTACTTTTATCTCATCTAAATTTAAAAACCATTTTGGGGTATCTCACTTCAGGATTATAACTGTCTAAGGTCCCTATAAAGTCAATGAAGATAAAGAGAGAGAGAGAGAGAGAGAGAGAGAGAGAAAGAGAGATGAGGAAACCATGAGCAATTCTGCTATGAAGAATTGTGACATTTAACTTCTCTTTAACCTCTGAGGAGGAATTGTTAGGTATTATCCTAGATGATGTTCACATTTTTACCCAAAGTGTCAAATTTACTAATGCATACAGGTAGTGAATGGCCTGTGGTACTTCTGATTTGCTACATAAACCCACAGTTCAGCATATCTTGGCAAAAGGTAGTAGAAAAAGCTTAAGAGTTGCCAGGAAAATGAAAACCTGAGGACTCATTCCCAGTTGCTTAGTGTAATTAATAGATTACTGAAATAAACACATTTCAAGTGTTATCACTGTAATACTCTGCAATACTTTCAAGGTATTTGCATGGTACAAAGGCATAAACCTCATGATTCATTAAGTTTCTTCAGATATCAATGAATCACAGAGAAGATGGTACCAGAATAAAAAGTTAACAGACAGATCTTACCCGCTTTATCATCACGGTGAGGCAATGATCATGTGCAAAGTCTGTCCTTGGAAGAGATATGCTGCTGGGTATCAATACGCTGCTGTGATCTGGTTGCCTGAAAGTAAGCATCAAGTGTCATTTGACATTGCCTGGCCGTAACTGCAGTTCTAGAGGAGTGTCATGAAGGTATGGATCTCATAGAGATCCTGTGTACCGTGTGCCTGCCCCAGGAGTATGCCTTAGAGTATCTCAAAACAGCAATAAATGCCTACATTTATTATCGATAAACACTGTTTATCGCTTTGCTGAAGCCAACAGAATCATTGAAACAAATAACTATGAGAACAGAAGTGGCAGAATCTGATCCAGGTATTTTTTGCTACTTGCACCCCATGGGATGAATATGTGCCAACTACATTTAAAATGCTGTCTATAGACTCTCCTTCTTTCTCTTGAATTAGAGTGACTGTCTATCTGAAAGGAGAAACAGGACAGATATGAACTAATTTACATTTAAAATATACCATGATTTGTGGTTAAAGGTGTAAAACAATGCACATTAAAGGGAATGTCAAAGCCATTCATAAAGGAAAATCTCTTTATAGGTTGCAATATAAGCAGAGATTGTACCAAGTTGTTATTTTTACTACATTATGTTTATTGCAAATTTTATAAATTCTCATTTCATATTAATATTCAGTATTTGTACTGTATGTGGACACTATGTAAACATGAATGTTCACATTGTCATTTTGTTATGACAATTTAGTTTATTTTTTATAACTTCCATAAATTATCTATGAAACTGCAAACTAGCTTTATCACTGGCATCATCATTTTCAGAAGCATATTAAATATTTTGTGAAAAGTGTATCAACATAAAGGAACAAAGGGAATAGCTGATCATGTTTGATTATTTTATGATATATTTATATAAATTATTACCTTTTTTGTTTCCATTTTTAACAGTCAAACTGATGGTTTACAGGGCAAGTCCTTGCTTAAACTAGTTGATAGGGAACTAGTTGATAGGGAACAGTGTAGCCCCCCATGGTCCAGGTGGAAGATGTTAGAGACCTGCTGTCCCACCTGGATCCTCATAAGTCTATGGGACCTGATGGGATTCATCCTAGGGTGCTGAGAGAGCTGGCAGATGTGCTTGCTATGCCTCTTTCCATCATCTTTCAACAGTCTTGGCTTACTGGAGAGGTTCCAGATGATTGGATATTGGCTAATGTGGCACCTATGTATAAGAAGGGAAAGAAGGAGGATCTGGAGAATTATAGACCTGTCAGCCTGACCTCGGTAACAGGAAAATTATAGAGCGTATCATCTTAAGGGAAATTATGCTGCATCTACAGGAAAATAAGGGGATCAGATGTAGCCAGCATGGATTCAGGAGGGGAAGATCCTGTTTAACTAACCTAGTCTCCTTTTATGACCAGGTGACTCATCTGATCGATGAGGGGAAACCTGTGGATGTAGTGTATCTTGATTTTAGTAAAGCCTTTGATACTGTTTCCCATAACAAACTCCTGGTTAAGCTGATGGATTGTGGCTTAGACAGGTTTACTCTGTCCTGGGTTAAGAATTGGCTGGATGGCCGAGCTCAGAGGGTGGTGGTAAATACAGTCATGTCTAGTTGGAGGCCGGTCACCAGTGGGGTCCCTCAGGGTTCAGTGTTTGGGCCGGTTTTATTCAATATATTTATTGATGATCTGGATGAGGGGATGGAATCCGTTATTAGTAAGTTTGCGGATGACACCAAGCTTGGAATGAGTGTCGATCTGTCAGAGGGAAGGAGGGCTCTGCAGAGAGACCTTGACAGGCTGGATAGATGGGCTGAGTCCAATAGCATGAGGTTTAATAAATCCAAGTGCCGGGTTTTGCACTTTGGCCGCAATAACCCCATGCAGAGTTATAGGCTGGGGTCGGTGTGGCTGGAGGATGCCCAGGCAGAGAGGGACTTGGGGGTGCTGGTTGATAGGAAGCTGAATATGAGTCAGCAGTGTGCCCAGGTGGCCAAGAAGGCCAATGGCATCCTGGCCTGCATCAAGAATAGTGTTGCCAGTAGGACCAGGGAAGTTATCCTTCCCTTGTACTTGGCACTGGTTAGGCCACAGCTCGAGTACTGTGTCCAGTTCTGGGCCCCTCAGTTTAAGAAGGATATTGAGTTGCTGGAGCGTGTCCAGAGAAGGGCAACGAGGATGGTGAAGGGGCTGGAGCACAAGCCATATGAGGAACAGCTGAGGGAGCTGGGATTGTTCAGCCTGGAGAAGAGGAGGCTCAGGGGTGACCTTATTGCTGTCTGTAACTACCTGAAAGAAGGTTGTAGTCACGAGAGGACACAGTCTTAGGCTGCGTCAGAGGAGGTTTAGATGGGATATCAGGAGGAACTTTTTCACAGTGAGAGTGATCCCCCACTGGAATGGGCTTCCCTGGGAGGTGATGGAGTCACCGTCCTTGGATGTGTTTAAGGATAGGTCAGATGATGAACTTAGTGGTATGGTTTAGATGGTTTAAATGGTTTAGATGGTATAGATGTTAGACTGATGTTGGATAGGTTGTTAACCTAGGTAAAGGTTGGACTTGATGATCTCCATGGTCTTTTCCAACCTTATTAATTCTGTGCGCAATTCTGTGTGTAAAATATTTAGTATGGTATGTTTGATGACTGCGATCAAGCCCCTAGGACAAGATCAGAAGAAAAAACTTCACAAGAGTGTCTGTTTGGTAATGAATTTAAATCACTGAGAATTTGGAAAGTAAAAATAATAAGATTGTTATATCTGTGTAATTGCTGTATTTGGCATAAGTGTAATGAGGCTGGCACCAGCATGCTTTGAACTGCTGCAGTGACCTCGTAGACCTTTTGCTTCATTCTTCAGATTCATTTTAGTGGCCTGATGTTTCTGAATAGACTTACCTCATGAGTCAAGGGCTAAGAAAGTTCATTCATATTCGTGCTTGCACACCCCTGAGACCAAGTACTTATAAAGAAGAGCCTATGACGTTGCATTAGATTTTAACAGCAGGAGAGTTGTCGCCTTTCTGTCATTTTCTCTTCAAAGATAGACAAATATAAAGTCCTTGCTTTCCTCCTACATGAAAAGCTTAAAAATGCTACAGAAAAGTAGGCACAACACCAGAGTTTCTCTATAGTTGAATGGAAATGTCTTCATAAAGCAGAAGTTTCAAAGGAACCAAGCATGCCTATTGCTTGCCAGGAAGTAGGAAAGCGTGAAATCATAGGAATAATCTATCCAATCAATTAAATAAGTTTGTATTGTTATAAGACACCATTGGCATGGGTACTTGCCCAATCCAAAATCATGTCTTATTTTAAAATTTTTATTTTTTAATTAGATTATTTTGTTTTATTATGGGATGCTGTAGATAGGTTCTATTAGCTTAGAAAATGAAAACATTTCCAGGCTAATTGGTTATAACCAGTTCATACTGCCTAATTATTAGCTGATGAGACAATAATCACCTTCTTTTTAAATATGTCTTACATCATTTTGAGAAGTTTCAATGCAGTTAGAGACATAAATATTCCTTGGCACATAACAGACAAGTGAGTAAAGTCTAACACAATTTTCAACTTTTTTGTCAATAATAGTATAACATAATTCCTGCCCCAAGCATTATGCAAAGAAATAGATGCCAATAAATCTCTTTTGTTTCTACAGGGTAAATGAATGAAACTATGAGGGGTTTTGGGAAGTTAACGTGTTTTTCTCCATATCAGTAATTTTTGTTGTAGAAGAAACTCAGACGTCACTTCAAATTATTAGGAAACAAATTAATCTGAAATCGGCAACAAATTACACAGAATGTCACTGGAGGAAATGTGAGGCTGTTCCTTACTTTATGCTATTGACACATATTATTTCCAACTGGGCTTCAAGCAAAAGCATTTACGACAAACAAAGCAGCATTTTCTTTGCTGCAAAACTTCTGACTAGCTTTACTGCTAGCCTACACTTTCCACTGGCCTGTTACTATCCAAGAGATCTGTCAATATGAAGGATGTCAAACTAGTGGACAGCACTTAAACCTCTGAAAGACTGAACAGATTTAAATCTGTGCTCTTTCTAATTTTCTTCTGTTGACAGCTGCATATTTTGCAGCTGAAAAACAGTGTTTTCAAGATGAAAATGAAGGTCTGAGACATCCAGGAATAGTACAATATGGTTCAGTAAAAGCGTCATTCATGGGAAGGTATTACATCCTCCTTGTAATATGTGGAAGCCACCATGCCAATGCAGTCATTTCATATCACTGAAATGCTATGTGAAAATGTAACCAATGATTAGCCGCTACCGTTGCCCAGACTGCTAGGAAATGTTTTGTTGTAGTGACAAGAAAACCACCATCAAGCAGATCTTGTGGAATCAAATTTACAGTACTGGTCCATACCATCATTAGTGTTTTTCTAAAGTATTTCTTAAAGAAAGGTCACTCCATGCTCAGACACAGATCATGAAAACAAGATTGTACTCAGAACTGAGTTATGCAAATGGTTTGAGTCAAGGAAAACAAAGTACAGTTCTTATGGGTCTTAAGTGATAACACAGAAAAAACCCATCACATTGTGGAAATACTAGGGTGATGAAGGAGAATACTGAAACCTCTATAGCCAACTATACAAATTAGGAATCTATAGGAAATTAGTAATCACCTTTTGCAAAATTATGGACAAGGAAGGTTCTTGTGGAAATCCTTATTGGTCTGTTAAATGAATTGAAATTATCTATGACATAAAAGATTTACTTAATGTGAATAGTTATGTGTACATATAGATGATATGCATGGGGGTAGGGATGCCATATGGAGGCACCTTGATGGACTTGAGAAGTGAGCTAATGTAAACCTGATAAGTGAGTAAACCTCAGGGCTACATGCAAAGTCCTGTATCTAGGTTGGAGCAATCAATACACACTGGAAGATGAATGGATAGAGAGTAGCCCAGCAGAGAAGAACTTGGGGATATTGGTAGGTGAAAAACTGGATCTGAGCCACCAATGTACACTTACAACCCAGAAAGCAAAATCTATCCTGGGCTGCATCTAAAGAAGTGTGACTTAACAGGGCAAGGAAGGTGGCTGTTCCACTCTACTCTGCACGCATGAGATTCCACCTGAAGTACTGTGTCCAGCTCTGGGGTCCTCAGCACAGGGAAGATTGCTGGAGAAGGTTTCCTTGAAAACCACAAATGTTCGGTGTTTCTACATTAAATTTCTTTTCAATTGTTTGAGCCTTAAAAAGTTTGGTCTAAAATTAAATATATACATCATGCAGTAGCCAAATGTATAAATCACGCAAAACAGAAAGACTTGATTTTTTGACCAGCTCTAATTAACATATCCCTACTGTTGGTTACTTTTTTTTTCTTCTATTTGGATTGCAATTCATTAATTTTTTAAGATTAGTCTCCTAGTTCAATGATCATCTATATTTGCCTATGCTTTATTGTGTTACTACTTCTACTACTCACCCCAAATAAGTAATTATGGGTTCTATTAATAATGATACAAACAGGGTTTTTTTGTGCTGGGTAGGGAGCACAGGGAATGTGCTGATTTTTATTAAAGAACAATGCCAGAATTCTTTTGCAAACTCCAGAGAATTTGTAAACATTATTAGAAACTCATTCACAACTATGTAAGAATCACTATCGTTTTCCTGAGCAAGACTGCTTTACTCTGGGTAGGGAGTTACACATAAGAACTGTACCACTAAAAAGCATCACCCCGTTATGCTTTGCCTTCTATCCACATCTGCTTACCACACTGTTTCAGTAGCTGTTTCTCTCTGCCTTTGCTCAGCTATTCTGACTCCTAAGAATCTTAGAGAACTCAGCCAACCAATAACTTAGATTCACTGTTGCTTATGCCCAGAATGCTAATTCTTTTATTCTGTTTTCAGATATCAGATGAAATTAATGAAAGACCCCCTATGTGACCCCTTAATTCCACAGTCCTAGAAAGTTCAGGGAAGAAGCATGCTCATGACCTCAAGCAGAACATCCTTCTCTATCCAAGAGGAAACAGAAACAAAAGACAAAACAATAAGCACAGCTATACAGGCGATCCCATATTCCTCAATCTATCCATAGGATTAAGAAACATAGCCCCTAGCCCTTGTTACAGACAGAAAATAGAGAAAAAGAAAGAAAAGGGACTTTTCTGAAGGTTACTCAATGAATGCTTAATTCTATACAGTCTTTTAGCTTCTTCAGTCCTTTTTTTGAGGAGGGAAAAAATTTAAAGGGACAGTGGTCTTAATTATGTGTTGTTGTGATAAATCTCAGATTAATCAAGACAAATCTATTCCTGAGTGCTGCTAGATGTACAATGTTCATAGAAGATATTAAGTTATTAGACAGCATCCAAAGGAGGACGACAAAGATGGTGAAGGGCCTTTAGGGGAAGATGTATGAGGAATATCTGAGGTCATTTGGTCTGTTATGCCTAGAGAAGATGAGACTGAGGGGAGGCATAACTGCACTTACAGCTTTCTCATGAGAGGAAGAGGAGGGGCAGGCTTTCTTTCTCTTTCTCTTTCTCTTTCTCTTTCTCTTTCTCTTTCTCTTTCTCTTTCTCTTTCTCTTTCTCTTTCTCTTTCTCTTTCTCTTTCTCTTTCTCTTTCTCNCAGGGCAGGTTTAGGCTGGATGTTAGAAAGGACTTCTTCACCCAGAAAGTGATTGAGCACTGGAACAGGCTTCCCAGGGAAGTGGCCACAGCACCTACCAAGCTTGTCAGATTTCAAGAA
Organism: Serilophus lunatus; assembly: GCA_013399895.1. Classification (NCBI taxonomy): domain Eukaryota; kingdom Metazoa; phylum Chordata; class Aves; order Passeriformes; family Eurylaimidae; genus Serilophus; species Serilophus lunatus. The sequence goes on along the minus strand of VXBA01005203.1, from coordinate 50,264 downwards.
GTGCTCAGGTGATACTCTCAGGTACATGATGTGACTCCTGGGGATGATCCTCTGCAAGGCTAAGTGTTGGACTTGATGATCCTTATGCACCCCTTTCAACTCAGTATATTCTGTGATTATCTTCTGTGACTATCTATAATCAATGAAAACTTATTTTACATCAAGACCTTGGCATTTACAAAGTGACTGCTTGATATATCACGTCATGCATTGTGAACTTTTAAAATAAAGACCCAAGATGAACACATATCCAGGAATCATATTAAAAGAAGCTTGTGCTTACTCACAAGAATACATTAATTACTCATAAAAAGACTGGAGACTGTGTCTTTTTTTGGTTTTGTGGTGCATCATCATGAGGAGTATGTTTTTGCTCTAAATAACAAAGACCATACTGTTAGTATATTGGATTGGGATTAGGTATTTCCACAGTAATGTCTTTTATCGTCTAACAAAGATCTTAGTCTTGCTCATCCTCAAGGAAGCACAAAAATCTCCCCCACTCCAGGGCTGCAGGAGTGAAAACCAGGAAATGCCTGGTCTCAAGTGAGATGCAAAATTATTCCTCACTTCTACATTCTGCTTGTGCTCACACTGAAGGGTAATAATAGTTGAAATTTGGAATTCCATTGAATTCTGCTACTGACTCCATTTCACGTCCTTGCTCTGAATTTGTCTGGAATTTTTTTAATATATAATTCAGGGCCTATTGTCTTTTGCAAAATACGTTTGGGGTTTTATTAATGATTTTTCTAGCAGTATTCCTTTTAAAGTGCTAGTCAGGCAAGTTCTTGCTTTTAGAACAAAGCCTTATAGCAATGTCAGACCTGTAGTTAAGAGTTCTGAACAAAGGCAAAAAGGCATTGAAGGAGAAACACTCTGTGACTTGATTTGAAAATTTGAAGCCAGTGTGACTTCAGAGGAGGATCACTGTGTCAGGATTCAACCCACCCATCTTCCCCTATCTTGAGGAAGTAAAAATTTGTTATTGGGCCATGTCAGTCATCATTTACAGAACTAACACTGATACTGAGGAGATTTATGAGAGCAAAAGTAAATGATTTTGACATTTAGCAACTTTCTCTTCCCTTTTAGTCTCTTTTCCAGGTGTGGATATTTCACCTCTGACACAGTGGCTTGCAAAAGCACACAAAACTCACAGAGCATAAATTCACGAAATACTAATTCAGTCCTTCACATTTCTGTGCCTCCAATGGAAGCAGCATGGTATTACACTCTATGACAGTGTAAAGCCCTAATGGGTATAGGTGGCCTTATATCAGCCATGTGAGTCTACAAGGGTGAGAAGAGACCACGAGCAGCCCTATGCTATATACACAGCTTATGTGCTGTACACACAGCTGATGCCATATAGCTACAACAGGCCCATGACAGGTCCAAAAAAGTCAATCTAGTGTTATCTGTGGGAAAATGTATTTAATAAATGACAAAAATTATGGGCCAGCAAAGGAAAAGAGTTAAAAAACCCAACAAAACTCAAACAAGAGGGAGAAACTGAAAAGGTTAGAGCAGAAGACAGAGGAGATTCTCCATGGTGGTGACAGTGGATATTTCATGGTCAAGCAGCCCCATGGAGAGACCATGCTGGATCAGAAGAAAAATGTGATGTGGAAGGAACAACAGAGACAAACTCTTTTGTACTGACTATAACCCTCATTCTCCATTTCCTATTATACCATGACATGGGTAAATGAGATGGGAATAGAAGAGTGAGGCTGAGCTTTGTAAATGGAGCAGAAAAGTTATTGGTTTAACATTGCTAATTTTTCTTTATTTGTTTCTCACTACCTAAATGCATTTTAATTGTCAATAGGTTATTTTGTCCCAAAACAAATCTGTTTTGCCCACCATGGTAATTGAAAAGCAATCTCCCTGCTTTTACCTCTGTCCACAAATATTCTTTTACCTGGCTTTCTTTTTCTCTTATCCTGTTGAGATGAGGGAAGCAAGTGAGTGTTTGAGTGGGAATTTGGCTGTTACAAATAGTTAACTCACTAACTGAAATCAAAATGTTTCTCAAGTACAAGATCTGTTTTATCCGGGCCTGTAAGATCATCTAGAATATGAGGTATGGGGGGTGAGTTGTTAAATGTAGTTTGTCATCCGTATGATGATGTACAAAAAGATTTTGTCCTGACAAAGTGAAATCTCAGTTGATAAATTTAAAAGTGATTTCAACTTCCTTTTTTTTTTTTTTT
>VXBA01005203.1:36585-48023 GCA_013399895.1 Serilophus lunatus | reverse complement strand
TTTTTTTTTTTTTTTTGTGCAACATGCTGCCAAATTGCCATTTTTGATCACTTTCATTTCCATACTGGTAGCCTCTCTGACTCTTTAACTTTGCCTGGCTTCTATTTCCTTCCAAGTTCTGGGTGAACTCTTCCCGATTATTTGAGGGACTTGCTATTTGACATGTTCTTTACCAAGTGATGCTCCCACTTCATTCTCTTCACTGCAGAGTTTTCTTCACACTTTGATCTCAACATCAACTATTTGTTCCTTTATTAGTCACTTTGTGCTTTATAAAACTCCAAGGGACACAATGCATCCAATGTGGCCTCGTAAAACTTCTAATGTTGTGGGTCACTCTCAAAAAAGACCTTTTGCAGACTGCTGTACCAAATATGTTGCATAACATTGTGCATTGAAAGCACCCTTTATAAATTTAATACTGCTGGCATTCTTAGGGACAGGAATAGCAAAAACATCTGAGTTAAATTTGTATTATCAAATTTTAACATCAAATATATAAAACCAGTAGCAATCTATAAAATATCATATTGACAAAAATGCAAGCAAATAATTCATAAAATGGTGTAACTTGGGGGTTTACATTGGTTTGGGAGGCTTACATTGTTTTGGTTTATTTTTTCACCAATAAAAGCTCATATAAAATTTACTTCAAATCCTCCCTCCTAAGCATCGTCAGATAATTGATATTATTATATGCCATCACAAAATAATATCCTTGATTTGCCCCAAAACCAGAAGAAGAACGATCATTCAGTGGTTTAAATTAGAAAAGTGATATATATTTGCAAAGTCACGAGATGCAGAGAGATATAAAAACATAAAAGGGACCAAGCAATCTGAAATCTTTCTAAAACAATCATCTCCTTTTTAAAAGGAAATCAAATTAATAATCAATGGTGTATAGCTGACACAGGGTATCATTGTGATCTGTAAGTCAAAAGCCTTATACTCTCTTTTGGATTGTCCTATGGTACTTCTGATACAGGTATAGTTATGTCCCAGAATTACAAAAAACCCCAAACAAACCACCAAAAAAAAAAAAGAAACCAAAAAAATCCCAAATAAAAAAATGCCAAACTTATTATTGAAAGAGTTGATCTAATACAAGACAGCATCATTTTTGTTGTTTTTCATTTATGTGAACTTATCTGGAAAATCTTTTCATCATTTTTATTTGGAATATGAAGCATTCATGCTAGATGAAATTTTATAGCACAGGGGAATAGAGCAATAAAGCAATTTAAGTTGAACCTTCTGAACACCAATGATGGTTTCATCTATGTACTTTTAGGATGACTGTGTGTATTTTCCAAAATCCTTTACATGTTACAACTTGCTTCACAGAATTACTGTCCACGATACATTAAAATATCTTTTGATCTGTGATTTTCCACATTGGCGTGTCTATGCATTATATTTATATAATTCTTCTCTGCCATCAATAGTTTTTGAACATAACTCAAATATGTCCAAACTGGTGAGTCTACTCTTGAACTCCCAAGTAGGTATTTGAAAAAGTCAGTGATCATTTTCCATTTGTTTCTACACAAACTAAATGGGATGTAGAACTCTTGATGATTTATTAAATGGTTCAATTGTAGTTGGAAATCTTACAGCAGCTGGTCAACAGCTGCAGTGAGCCTCAGCAATCAGTAACTCAGTCTTCAATCTGTTGGAAGGATTCCACTTTATTCACAACTGTGCTTTTGGTTTTTGGTAGGGTGATCACAAAATGTCCAGGCATTTTGTTACATTCATCTAGTCTAAGGCATTAAATAGTCCAACAGCCACTTTCTCTTAACACTGTCTAACTTCTCTGCATGAACAATCCCTTCTTGTTTCTATATTAAGCCCATAGAGAGGGCAAGTGAAGTCATTCATGATGTTCTTGAGTTGGTGTCCATTTAGAATTTGTGAGCTTCTTCAGCATACAATTATGGGCATGGGCCTTATATTTTTTCTCTTCTACATGTGCACGAAATAAACAGGATTGCAACAGTGGGCAAATTATACCCTGTTCCAAGTTACACTAAGATTATATGACTTGTGATTTCAGAAAACTAATAAAAACCAAACAAAACCAACAATAAAAATCACCCCCCCATCCCCCAACAAGCAAACAAAAACAAAACAAAAAAACCCAAACCAGAAACAAAACAGCCCCAACCAAAAAAAAAAAAAAGACTCACTGCTTAATCAGATTTGTGTGTAATTGGGTTTTGGTAGTAAAATCTAGAAAATCTGAAGAACATAGATGTAAATCTGGCTTGGACTCAAGTGAAACCCTCAGCCTAAGTAGAGTTACAAATATTGCTTGAGGGAATATTGCTTCAGCCATGAGAATGGATTTTGGTTGTTCACATAAACAGTGGGTAACACAAACTCGAGCACATTCTCATGTAGTAGTTATACTGTAGCCTCCACAGGCTCTTGCAGAATTCAGCATAGAAATCGTTGCTGATTATGTGGAATTTGTTCTTTTTTAGGTAGAAATTGTATCAGTCACACTATGCATTGATTTTCTCTCATGTGCTGTATTTTATCTAAGAGCATGTGGTGGTATATGGTGTCAGGCACAGCTGATTGGCCTTTGAACACTGCATCTGTGCCCATATCACTTCAAACCCAACTTCAGCAAGTTGAATGATGTTCAGTCCTCAGCCAGGACATACTTTCTCAAGAGAAATTCAGCTTGCTTGGAAAGAAGGTGGTGTTCAGCCACTGGTGACAGACAGTTTATAAATTACTTCAGTGCTTTATCTTTAAAATCATATATTAAAGGCATTGGCTTGATGAGGTTTGGCTCTGGAGCATCCTTCCCTCTTTTTAGAAGTGCTGTAACACAAGCTTGTAACCATTTCTTAGGGGTTGTCTCTGTAGCTTAGCATAAGTTATAAAACTGGATCAGCCAGGCATTTGTCATTGGTCCCAAATGTTATCCCTGAAATAAATCTGTATTTCAGACAGATCCACTTGCAGTGTAATTTAAAAATGGTACCTATGATGGGACAGTCACTGGATCCAAAACTTTTCAGCTTTTCAGTCAAGAAGTCTTCCTGCAGGAAAGTTATAGACTGTAGAGGAGCAGGTGCAGTTCAGGTGTCTTATCCTTTTGCTGGTCAAGAAACATTACCCATATGTGGTTACTCACACAGAAAAAAGTCTGCCAAAGAGAAGCTGTGACTACTTGCAGCATGAGTATGATCTAAGTTTCCAAATCCTAATTCACTAAGTCTTACCAGACCTTTTAGAAACTTCTGGAACTGAATCTGTTTTAAATTATTCTATTTTCAGTGATCATCAGAGTCTAGTCTGACATTATGCACAATATAGGCCAAGGAATTTCACTGAGTTCTCCAGACCACAAATCCCTTCTTAGATCCATCAAACGTTCATATCTTTGTCATGCAACTGCAAAACCACAGTTTGTGGGGTCCTTCCAGGTTGTAAATTTGTGGTTTTAAAACCAGACCTTTAATTATTTAGGTAATAATATGTTTGTGTTAAGACAATGAGTTTTCTGGAAAACTTTTGCAGTGTGCTAAGATTATTTGCTATGGAGGAAGGGAATGAAACCAAATAATTCCTGTTAGAACACCACTTCAATAAAATAATCCTATGCTTGAGCTTTGAAGAATTATTGTCACTCAGTTTTAACACACATTTCCTTTTCATTTTGTAAAGCATCTTCAATAGGCATCTGAACCTGGCAGAACTGTAGGTGAAACAGACTTCTGGATTCACCCAGAATGGCCTGCCGCTTTCCTACGTGACAAATGGGAAGAGCAATGAAAGAGATATGTATACTGCTTTACTTAAAAGTGTATTTTAAAATCTTTATTTCTCCCTAAACATGATAAAACCCCCCAAACATAGAAGGCCATAAATTCTAAAAAAGATAATGCCAGGTGTTTTGAGGGAAAGCTATGGGAACAGATGGCCTTACTGGAGGAGGTAAAATAAAAATTTCTAGATGCTATATTTGAAACCTGATGAAGAAGAGCAGCTGAATCTGGAGGATGGTGCAAGCATCTACCCTCTGATTTGAGTGAAGAACTTGACAGAAGTGCAGAATTGAAGGAATAAGGTCTGTATTTCTTCTTATTTCCAAAAATCAGACTGAAGACTGAGACCAAATTAATAATATAGCCTTCACATGAAGGCTGTTCTCTGACTTTGTGTGTGCTACCATATGTGGCCCTGTTCACAAAGCTTTTATAAGTCTAAAAGCTTCCATACAGCCAGCACATGTAATCTCTACTGCTGGCACCAATTATGGTTGGCATTGTATCCAAACACCTACTTTGCACCAGATCTGTCAGTATCAAAGCCATGAGGCTGGAACTTTTCCTGTGCTCTGGAATACGTTGATTCAAATAACACGTTAAAATTGTAATTACAAGTAACTGCTATATCTGCATGCTTCTTTGGGACTGGATATCACTAGAGACTGGAAAGTTATGATTAGCTAATAATGACAGCAAAGTATACCATACCATACCATGCTGTACATAGGGTCTGTTGTGCAAATGACAAGCTGTATCTTAGGAGCTAAGGGCAGCAGGCTGCTGTCCTCTTCCATGTTGGTCTACGGTTGAAAATGGTAACATATACCTCCTTTTTTAAGGCTATATGTTTTTAACAGTTTATACATATTAAATAAATATGCGTATTATTGATAGGGTTTTAAACAAACACGTACATAAATTATAATCGTATTTGTAAAAAGAAGTCTAGACTGCATGTGGCTAAGTAGACCTGTGAGGCAGATAACTGGTGGGAGTTGTGGAGGAGTACATAAGCAGAAATAAGATGAAAAATCTCACTGATGGTCCACATAAGAAACAAGCAAAATATTAATCTGTGGTCCACACAATATACTTTACTGTTCACCCAGCCACCTGTAAGCAGACTTGATGAAATATATGGGCCAGTTCTTCAGCAGGCAGCTTTGTTCAGGTCTGCACCCTTTCTTGCTCTGCAAAATAGTCCCATATGGCAACAAACACACATTTTGAAGGCTAGTGTGTTTGTGATGTAGTTTGTGCCCCAAAATTATAACAACCATGGAAAAAAACCCATGAATATACATCAAGATATTTGGTCCTCTATGGGAAAATACTTTGAAATGCTCTTAGCAGAATCAAAATTTAACTATAATAGCTACGCAAGTTGTTTTGTAAATTGTTCTGCAGAAGAATGAAAGCTGTATAAGTAAAAATTGAAAAGTACAGTGGGTTATGTATTTCTGAAAATAATTTTAGGGCCTTTAAGACAAGCTGTGCATCTCATTCATTGGTTCCTACACACAAGTAGTCAATTATGTGAAATATTTAAACAAGAGACATTGTCTTTGAAACTTGTAAAATCATTTACTTACAGCTCTGTTTTCTCATATTAGCTTACATTACTAGAAAATGGAAATAAAATTATTTTTACTACAGCTGTATATCCACAGTAAGCAGAAGACGTTGCATTGAGAAAGTGGACAAACTGATGCGAGCTCTTTCAAATTTCACACAAGTGGTAACTGCATGATGTTGTTTGGTTCACATGAGAATAGCAGTCAAAATACTGGCTTACCCCTCATGTCTTGTATTACTCACCTCGCTCTTTTATTCAAAGCTTTCCAGCACCTTCTCCTATTCAAAAGTACCTGCTTCCATGAAGCTTTCCCAGTCTATTTCCTTAAATCGTGCCTCCCCCTGCTGGTTGTGCAAAACAGAATTAAAAAAAACCCAACACATGGTCCCAAAGGTAATTCCTGTGGGAGAATCGCTATCAGTAAGAAGGTAAAGTTCCAGTCTTTATTCTGAAGTAGCAATGGCAAATCTCCATATATGCAGTGGAGGCTCTTGGACCTCCTTTGACCTACATCGTTGTTTATTCAGACAGAGCAGGACCCACTCTCCTCTCAAACATGCCAGCGGTGTTTTTTCCTTCTTGGATTTTTTTGTGTATGTTGTTTGTTTGTTTTGGGAGTGGAGGCAGGGAGGTTAGTTGTTGGTTTTGCTTTTCTTTTTTGTGTGTGAAAAAGGCAGTGTAGTAAAGTTTCCACCTATTTTATAATATTTGGTAAAGTTAGAAAAAACACAGGTGAGCAAAAGGCATTACTTTTGTTCCACATCTAAATGACTGATGACTGTATAGAGACAGAGAGCCTGTTCTACAAGTTAGTGCATTTTCTAATCTGCTTAAAATTTACTGAACAGCCAGCAATTTTTTTCTGTAAAGTCTTAATTAGCTTTAATTGCCATAGGTCTATTTATAAGTATTTTCACCCATTTATCCAGTCTTTCTTTATGCTTACAGAACCACTATAAGAACATCTAGACTGCAATGGTGAAAATGTTTTGCTAATTCAAACATATACAAACCACAGGATGTATAATTTTCAGAACTACATCTACATGGGCTGCAATTTACATTAAATTGCTGTTTTGGTTAAATGGCACCTTAGCTGCGAAGCAACTCTTTGAATAGTTGTTTCTTTAATTATTATTTAATTTTGTGGTATGACTAGTTTTCAGTTAAAGAGGGTACTACTGACAAATTCAATTAAAGGAAAATAGAGGACTTAATGGTCCATGTTAATGATTCATTTCATACATAATATTTTATCATTTTCTGTGCAAATTTATAATAAGCACTTAGCTTGTATTAATAAATGCTTACTTTTAGTCTACATTAACTATAGCGATTAAAATATTTTGCTCATGATATATGTTGATAAATGCTTTAAAGACAATTAGGTCCTTACCTTAAAGTAGTTTTATCAGCACAACTTTGTATGAAAATGTATATTTTCTCATTATAAAAGAAACACAAGAATAGGACTGTAATAACATATCTACAAGCAATCTTGATATTTAAACAGCTCATGATATGCATCTGCTATACCCTGGGAAACAAACTTTTAAGAATTATAGCAATCACTTCAATATGGTTTCTGACTTTATAGTATCTCATGAAGAAGAAGGAGTTTGATAAATCACCTCTTCAGGTATCTGAAGCAGAAAAAATACTCTATTCCACAGAAGAGGCAGAAGTTTTAGCTTCTAGTGTTTCTAAATATTGCGTGTAGGAGTGAAAGGGTGGGTAAGCTATTACAGTCTTGATTTTACACTTTTCATCTTCACTGATGAAGATAGATTGTCTTCTACAGTGAATACGGTCCTAATTTACAAACTTTTAAGAATATTACATACTGTGTTAAGATACCGTGTTGTTCTGGGACAATGTTGTTTTCATCACATTTTATTGCCCTGAGAAATTAGTGCACAGCTTTAAGAAAAGAAAGATATTAGTTTCAATGGCAAACCAGACATATTGTAGTTTTTTTTCTGTAGACTGTTTGACTAGTCTTGTTGGAATAAATTTTGGGGGTTTTTTCAGGATTAAGGATGCAGGAGAGCAAAAAGAAGGAGAGTCTGAAGATTCTAAGAGCAAAATCATGATTCAGAAAAACAAGTATGCACAAAAGTTAAGAAAAGTTGTGTTCCTAAATTGCTTACAAAATCTGTCCATGTCTTGGTGTCTTCTTTATTTACATTTTATGTGGTGATACTGGTTAAGAATTAGGATACGTGAGTTGCAATTAGTTTAACTTCATATCTCTTAGAAGTACTGAATTTCAGTTACTGTCAATTCTTCTATAAAAGGTGAAAAAAAAAAGGTGCCAGATTTCTTCTTTGAAGCAAAAATTTCTTAGATCCTTGCCGGAAGAAACTCTTTACATTGGCAGTCTCAGCCAAAATCTTTGAGGTTTGTCTGAAACTTCCACTACAAAATCTGTTGATACCAAAATCTAAAGTTATTTAAACTTATCAGGAGTAAATAATCAGAATTTAATAATGAAAATAGGTCTGGATTTTCAGAATCAGTGCATGAGAATCATAAATTTAAATTTATTTTCCTTTGACCAAGAGTGATGGTAACATATTTTTCAGATTCCATCAAGAACCAGTGAAGTTGCATTCTTGAAAAATTAAAGTCGTCCTCTATACACTCCAGAGCTCCATATATATATATATATATATATGTTATATTAGTACTCATTTATCCTGCAAGAATATCAGCAAAAGCTAAATGTTCTTTGTCCACGATCTTTTTGTTCCTGGCTATTTCTAGAGGAAGAATATGAAAACCAAGTTTCCCTTTTCAGGTACAAGTGAATAGCCATAGCAAAAAGTAGAAGTAGCAGCAGAAACCAGGTCTTACAAGTATGTGTTTCTCCATATGGGAGATTCATAAATGTAGATTACATATAAAGAATACAAATAAACTGGTTCTGTATGGTGCATTTTCATTTTCTTCCTCAAATTTTACTTCAAATTCCATCAATTTGTTTCAACATGGAGTTTATGATCCCAGACAAAACCTCGATAAGACTGACTGAGCTGATATTATCCCTGAAATGTCACTGCAAGATCCATGGCCTCAGTAATGTTAATTTCAGACAACTGGTCTAAGGTGACCTGATGTGGGGTCTTTGCCTCCTGTAGCTAATAGTTGCTAATCTACTTGACTGAATGGAAGTTGATCGTAAGGCACCTGATGCCCAATGTCAAGTTCACTGAATCACAGCAGAAAGGCTGGGAGAGATGCACCTTATTGAATCCTCTCTCTGTCTGTAGGGTTTAACCCATAAGATAGACAGTAATATCAACTGAAGTTAGGAAGACCATCATTACCCTCATGTACTTCTTGAGGAAGTATTTTAATACACAACTTGTTACTTATGTTTCCCACTTAAAGTTATTCATGTACTGAAGGATTCCCAAGTGTTCTGCAAGTAAGGAAAAAAAAAATCAACTGTCAAGAAATTCCAGATGTTTATTCTCTAAAGTTTCTAAGCCATGGAATGCATACAGCTATCAATTAGGGAGTGAGCCAAACAGGTGACAGTGTTTTAAAGGATTCTTAGGAACTGCACAGACTTTACATTTCAGTGCTGCACACTTGGCAGAGGGGTTATGTTACATTCATAACTTGGTGATCTGGGTGGAACCCTGCTGCAACTGATTGCCAAGTAATATAAGTTAGTGTGAATGTTTATGTGCAGCCTTCTATCTGCTTCTGCTCAGCAAGGAGGGACTGTGGCGGTGAGATAGGCAGCCTGTAGCAGCAAACTCCATGGACGGGTGCATGCAAACATACTCGCCCCTCCTGCTGCAATCATTCTGTGATGATTAACATAAAAAACTGAAAGGCATTTTTACTTCTAATATTGTCCAATACAATCGCAGCTATATTCTCTACAACCTTTTCCATCTGTTTGTGGGTATAATCTTTGGTGTTACAATTATTCAACAGCACAGTTGTTTATTTTGTGGAACAATTCTCAGAAACAAACTTCAGGGGTCAGCAGTGTTTATTGTCACAGAACTATGGATTTCCACCTCTAAATATTTCTTGATATATTTCAATTAATCTTTTGTTGACATGGGTATTCACTGCTACACTGAATATTCACCCTCTAAGGACTGTGAGAGAAGATTCTCATAGTTACTTAAGATACCTATTAAAAGGTATATAAAATTGCATAGATAACCCTATATCACATCAATGTCCTTGAGAAAGATCACTTGGAAATTGGAAAGATTAAGCAAAATTCCCATAAAAGTACAATTTTGCTAAAAATTTTGTCTACTGGAGATGCTATGCTAGGAGACATCAGAAAACATATTGCTAAAGAAAATATAACCATACTAGATTTTGCTACCTTTACTTTGGATGTCTGAATGCCTGTGTTTGAGGTCTTATTTCCTAGGAAAATTGTCTAACATTGAAAAAACACATGTACTTAAGTGAAAGTAATGGGAAAAAGCTGCAATACCTCCTAGATTCCAATCCCTAATCTGTTGGATTATAACAGATTTCACAGACTTCCCTGCTACATGACAAGGTTGTTAGCTGAGTGCTTATATGATCTATGGATTTTTTTCACATTTGGAGTTTGATCTTCTGTAGTTTCCTGATATATTTTCCTTAGCTTACAGAGGGATTCCTGTTATGGTACAGTTTTTCACTTTGGTTTCTACAGTTAGATGGGATAAATCGAGTATTATTGCCAACACGGCAAACATGTTCTGATTAGGACAATAAATAGTGTTTGGTTTAGTTACTGAAAATGCTGCTGTCTCCTGATCTTTCAGATGTCCACCTCCTTCTATATTACTTTGATAACAAGATTATGGCCTAATTTGTGAAATGTCAATATTTAAGTTGTAATAACACTTGGAACCTCACATTTATTTTCCCCAAGACTGATATTGTACTTTACAGAAAGGGATGGGAGCATATCGGCTGTCTTTATCTTATGCTTTAAGGTATCTATCAGGTCCTTAATGTGCTACTCAATTTAGTAAAATTGATTTTTATTATTTTTGTCCAATCATCAGCTTAAGAAAGTTGATTGAACCTGTCTGAATACTCCAACATAGCCTACGTCGTTTGTATAGTAGAAAATATTACCAGTTATTTATTTTTTTAACTGTACAATAAAAAACAATTTCAATTGTTTTAAAGTAGAAAACAGATGTTAGTGAATTTGCATGAGCTAATTAACTTTCTGCAAATACCTCACTGTGAGTTTAGAAAGCCTCAATTGCAAAAATTAGACGTATCAGAAGAACACACTTTAATATGCCCAAAACAAAGTAAAATCATCTGAAATGTGAGAAACATATTAATAGTTATTCAGAAATTAAATTCCATTGTTTTTTATGTGAGCTGCATTCAAAAGAGAAAACAAAAAATAAAGGGCATTTATTTTTCTTTTGCAACTGCAACATCACAAAAATCCACCAAAAAATCTCATGGACTAAATATTAATATGCAAATAAGATAGGACCTCCTGTGGCTGTCCCTGAGAAAACACATAGTGTCACTTTATTTAGTAGGCCTTGCAGTCAGTGCAGTTGTCTAAGGGGGTGAAGTGGAGGTTCAGACATTTTCTTGCAGCTAGAAGAATCTTTCTAGTAAGGCCATGATTCCACAGATAGATCTTCTCCTCTGAACTTCAGTGCATGTATCCAATTGCTGGAACAATAATAAGAACGATGATTTCTCAGGACTCTATGCTTGGATTTTTTTGTTTACACAATTAGTTACAAGCAGGTATTTTCTCTTAACTTTACACATAATTTATGTTTTTCTTTCCTTCTTCCTCCTTCAGTCACCGTTGTCCACTGCTCCTCCAAAAGACCTGCTGTACTGTTTAGATATCTAATGCAGTTCAAACTCAGGAAGATAGCTGCTTAGCTTTTCCACCATCTGTGTTAAGGATGCAGGTATTCATGGCAGGAAGAGACCAGCACTGATATAATAAATTTTGAATATTATTGTGTCATCCAATTATTGTCTCATGTGTATATATTGGATACAAATCAAGATTCAGCAAAAAAGTGATTAGCTGCAAGAAAAAGGGAGGG
>VXBA01005203.1:19172-36454 GCA_013399895.1 Serilophus lunatus | reverse complement strand
GAAGGAAGGAAGGAAGGAAGGAAGGAAGGAAGGAAGGAAGGAAGGAAGGAAGGAAGGAAAGAAACAGGGATGTACAAGGGTAGAAAACCAAATTATTCGATCATAAGAAAAGGAGACAGAGAAAACCCAGTACTAATCTTCAAATATAAGAAAACTGGCTTCAATGAGAAAGACTGCAGATAGCTGTCCATGTTTGTTGACGAAGAGAGGATAATATAGAAAACTGCAATATGGAACTTATTATTGAGTTTAGACACTAGAAAAGACAAAAGAAGAAACAAGCTCTCTCACTGTGAGGAGAGTGAAGCAAATGAATAGATTGCCTAGGGAATTTTTGGAATCGCCAGACTAGAGGTTTTAAAAACAGGATAGACAAATATCTGTCAGGGAAGAATTAGGTACAGCTGGTCCAGCCTTGGGGTAGGAGGAGGCATTGAACATTCTTTCTAACTCCCTTCCAGCCTTGCTTGCTAAGAATCTGTGATATATGGCAGTATTTCCTCAGTAAACACTGAGAGGTTAGGGTTAGGTAGGGACAGAAAAGAAAATCAATGAGGATTTAGCAGTGTTTAGTTACTTTTCCTTCCCCAGCTGTGCCTTTTCCAGGAATATTTGCACCAGGGGAAAAAAAAAAAAAAAAAGAAACTATTATGAAAGCAAGGTTTATGAATATTTTGAGTTGCCAGAGCATAGAACAAAAAATGGAAATATGATATGGGAGATAAGTCAAAAGACAAAAAGGGAAAAAATAATCAGAATCCAAGCAAAGAGACGGTAGCTGTCATAGACAAAGACCTTTATTTCCACATTGGTTTTAATTGTGTTTTAAAAGATAAGAATTTTACATTAATCTTTAAATGTCACAAAAATATAATTCTTCTTTGGGTTACTCTACTCCTTAGCATCTCTCAGCCAGACCCATAAACAACTAAGAGATATCATATAGATGATTACGACAACATTAATGCAAGCATAGAAGAAATAGCGTTTCCCCCTCTACAATTAATAGGCAAAAGTACATAATATTTTGCATCAAAATATGGAAGCTGAAAAGCTGATATGTGTGACTACGTATGTGAAGCTGATTGTATTCAAATACCTTTATTGTAAGGCATATGTACAAATCAACAATGTTAAGACAACCACATTATTTTTTCTTTTCATGAAGTTTGCATGTTTATCCATAGGACAATAGTACTTTGTTCAATATTACAATGCAACAAAACACTTTTCTGTTACTTAAAAAAAAATAAAGTAAATACTCTAAGAGTGTGCCATTGTTTTTACTACATTTTAGCCTGTTACAGATTCTCATGTTTTATTTGATTGGCATTCTATTTTTTCGGTGGGTGAACAAAAACAAAAAAAAGTCACGTCATCCTTGTATGCACTCAATCAGATGTCACATCATAAGCATGCTTCACATTTTCCTCTTTTTAATATGAGGCCAAACAGAAATTTATTTCTGAAACTCATTCAGATGAATGGTCAACAATTTTACTTTATATGGCACCAACTCAAATATTTTAAATTCAAATACTGATTTTTAAAAAGTTGTACAAATTTTACCATTGTCTTTGACAAAGATAGGTTTATTTTCAAGCACACACCTGGAAATCCTGCTTAAATATGAATAGAAAAGACTTAATAAGTGAACTATTTGTGTGATCAGCTCTATATTGCACCTTTTTGCACAGGCTATAGTCCCTATTTAGGGGTAAAAATTAACAACTGGCATATGAATTAATCATTTCAGTCTGTTCTTCATTTTGCATATAAGTAGACACTATAATAAAATCTACAAATCTAAATAAGATATGTATTTTTTGTCTCATTTATGCCACCACTTCACTGTATTGTTGTTTATTTTGTATGTAGGTGAGGAGTCAGTCACTGCAGGTTTTTTTAATGGATTACTTCAGATATGTACTAAAATTATATCAGTTTAAGTAACCCAGATAAAACCATTTCCTACCATCTGCTGCCATTTTCATTCCTCCTTCCCCCTCCCCCCAAATGATCATTATCTGCAATAAATATTTGACTTTTTCACTAAACAGATCTGAAGAATCAACAGTATCACTGGATTAGCCTTTATAACCCAAAATACTCTGATTGCAATGACCATTTTGTTCGATGAAAGGATGTGGGCAAAGAAAGAGTAGAAGAAAGGCATATATGTATCCTAGTAAGAAGAAGAATTTAAATGGAATAAAGAGCACGAATTCTATGATATAATTAAAACATCTCCTTAGCCATTTTCGGCGAAGCTTCACAGCCTACATTTCTACTCCAGTGATCTTGCAACCAGTAACAGACACAGCAAGTTTTGTCAGGAACCGCATTTCTGGGCTGACCACCACTGAAGAATCCACATTCATACGAAGCTGCTCTTGGTTTCTTCACAACTTGTGCTAGACAAGGCTGTACAATCGGTTTCCAAATGCAGTGTTGTTCAGTGCAGTCACATATGCAACCTCAAAGGGGTTATGAAAATGGGACAAGGTAGGGGTCAGTGGGAAATCACTATGCACAGCTGGAGAGAGGTTGAAGTAGAGAGAACAAGGTCAAAAAAATTATGGCATCTTGTTTTCCCATGCTCTGATAGCAACTTATGCAAGACATTCCCTCCCTCTCACACATGGACACTGCGGAGTAAATTGCCTTTTAATTAAAAAGAAGGCGATCATAGCTTTAAAACTCTAATACAGCCCAGTTACAGACCTGAGAATAACGTGTTTGGTGACAGGAACTGTAAGCAGCACTGAATACACTAGTTAATACTTCAGACATGTAATTTTCTCCACTTCATGTTTCTCCTTAATCCTGCTCATTTGTTGGCACTTAAACAAATCAAACAAAGCCCAAGAAATAGCGCAGAGTGAATACTTTGCTGCCCATGTCAGTAGGAGATTATTTTTATTATTTCTATATTTGAAAAAAAAATTAGATTTTTGATATATATAACACAATTTCCCACTGATTATCTTCACTGTTTGCTAATTTCCTATGTTAAAATGGGTTAGCAAACATTCCACAAAGACACTGAAAAACAAAAGTTAGCATAAATGCTGGAATATGCACAAAGGAAAACTGGCAAACATTTACAGTTGTAATGTCCCAAACCAGTTTTATTAACTGCAGATCTGATTTATTTACCCATCCTCTTGTTCCAAGGTCTGTATTTTGTCTCTTTTATTTAGGATGAACAAAGATTATGGAATAGATTGTAAGTGAGGCAAATTATATGTCTGTTTATGGTAGTGTTAAACATATTATATATATGTATAATTTACAGTCTATTCCCTAAAGAGATAGTATCAAACTTTCAGGCATGGGAAAGGATCTGATGAAAATCTATTATCACTTCTTTCAGATGCTCCATGATATTTCATATTATTTATCTGCTAAGATTAATTTTTGTACTGAATCTACTTCTTTCCCATCATTGTGCATTTGTTTTCTTTCTTCTTTTTTTAATGTTCATTGACTATATTATTTGATTTGATGATACCTTCACAATTAGAATAAGTCCAAGTCTATTTGACCAGAATCTTGCATTTACTCTGTAAGCATCGAGACAAAATATAAAGTCTTCTATACGTTTGGGTTGGTTTGTTTGTATGTTTTTTCATTTGGGGAGGTGTGGGTTTTTTGTTTGTTTGCTTATTTGTTTGTTTTAACACATATATATATTTAAAAAAAAAATAGTAGTATTCCAAAATCCATAAGTTATGTACACATTTGCAAATTTCACTACCAAGGTAATTTTACTTGTATATTTTATGAAGTGATTTCGCATGAACACCTTTAGACAAAACTTAAAGTTCTGTTCTTCATATTTTATCTGGGTACTCTCAGCAAAGAGTTGGTTTCAACAATTGTCATTAGATGGTTTTGACTAAAAGAAAATTTCAGCTAAACAATAGAATTATTGAAGGTAGGTGCTCATGAAATAAGCAGAACTACTGTGAAATGAATGAAATGAACAGAACTATTAACAGTATTTGTCAAAGACAGAACTATTATCAGCACTTCAGAATACCTTTTAGCTAAACAAAATTTATAAACTTTAACAGAACTTTCTGCATGGAAGTGTTGTCTATTAAAAAGACTGTTAAAATGAGAAATATATATATATATATATATATTTAATTCTTTTTAAATCAAGAGTTTTAAAAGCCAGTAAATAAAGGAAAAAGCTCCCTCTGCCAAAAAAAAGAGAAAAGATAACCTTAATTTTAATTTCAATTCCATCAGCATTCAGCAGAAGCAACTCCTTAAATCAATATTGCCTCATAAGGCATTTACAGACAAAATCAAGCTGTTGAAAACAGATGTAATTTAAATATTTGATAACACCCCATCTCGTGATCTAGAAAAATTAGTGTAATGACTTCTTACATTTATTTATTTTTTTTTAATACAAAACTGATCATGTTCTTATCTATTCAACAGGAAAAAAATGAAAGGCTAAATCCAACCCAGGGAAAATTTTCTCTCAGTTAGTCAAGTTGCACTGCAGATTCACTCAGTGAGAAGTGTTAGGAAACTATAATATTGCAGTGTAAACTCAGCGTACCTACAAGATTTGTTTATTCAGGTAGTTTTTATAACGTTTAGTTATACTAGAAAGTGAAAAGATTATTTCAGTAAACCCAGATTACTTGACTATGAGTAGAGATCTAGGAACTTTCTAGTTTTTTTTTTTCTATCTTATAAATGATGAGGATCACTGCTGAGGCAGGTAGCAGAGGCTGGGAAAAGCAGTAAGTTACTAAGTGAAACTGCTTTTGGTGACTATTGACATAAGAATTCTTAACCTGGAGGATATATAAACAACACAATGTTCTCTGGCAAGTTTTCTGTGATAACCTGATGGAGAAAGGGACAGAATATACTTCAGCCATTTTGCATGCACAATTTAACAATTATGTGGACAGAGGAAGGATGATGCCTTTAAGTTGCTGGGAATGGTAGATGTTTACAGGCTTTACACATCTACAAAGGAATTTGAAAATCTAACAGTGTGAAATCAATATCAACTCCGATTCTTCTATACTGAGATAAATTATATTGATCACTCTACTGGGAACACACATACAAAAAAACAGAAAGAGAGGAAAGATTCAGAATGCATAAAACAGGTTTTATGAATCAAAATCATAGCACTGGCAATATTGGCTTAAGGAGAGAATGATAAAGGAAGACTATTTCGCTCAGTATGGAAAATTTGAAAAAAATATTTTTATGTATTTAAAAGCAGTGTGTACAAAGAAAGAAATGCAGTAAATTTATTCCAGGTTTCTATTATAGTTGAATAAAAATTTTCAAGAGCATATAAATATTAATTTTAAATAATTATTATAACCAGGAACCATGCTCAGTACAAGTATAGAAATGGTTTGTAATTCTGCCTTTACTTATAAGTCATGTTTTAATTTTTAAATATAACTAAAATTATGCAAAATAAACATTTTGCAGTCCATTTTGCAAAGTATTACAAACATCATAATAAGCTGTGGACGCACACATAGTTTGCCTTTTGAATTTCTTTTAACTGTCAAGACTTCCAAGATTTTGGTTATATTAAGGAGTCAGAATGTAAGAGAAACTTTACACCTCAAATCCTTTGCTGCTACAGTTTTATTTTTAATTGATGTTTCCAGAGTCTCCATGCATTCATCAATCAGATGTAAATTACAGCATGCCTGATTGAGTCTCCTTCACCCTAACCATTCCCTGCTGACTGGCAGTGCTTGCCAACTGCTGCAGCAAGTAAGATGAGCAGCAGTAACAGCACCTCTCCTGTTTTGATAGGTCTTGGCCACCACCAGTAGCATAGAAAACTGCTCACTGAACACCTATTGAACATCTTGAGCACAATTGTCCCATTGAAGAATGCATCTGTCACCCTTGAAAAAGCATGAGACATCACAGGCAGCAAGTAGTATAAAAGAGTAGGTCCATAAATTCAAACACTGTGGCAATTTCAGAGGAACTTCTTTCTTTACTCTGAAAACATGCACAGAAAAATATCTAATCGGTGTGGAGGTCAGAGGCACAGAAAATTAAAGTTGCAGGAAAGCTTTTTTCATACTTAAACCTAGTGAATGGTACTGTAGAGTCAATAAAACCAAAAAAACAAACCAAAACAAATAAAAAAAAAAGAAAAACAACAAACAAACAAAAAATGGGAGGATGGACTGTGCGCTACAGAGAATTAACAAATATGCTAGTTGAAATATTTGAATACTTGAATACAAATTAAGTCCCACGACATTATTATATAGTCTCTACTCTGCTACAATACAGTTCTTATGCTTCATGGGTGCGGATTTTGTGTATTTTAAAGCAGAATTATGTTTAAAGTTACCCTCAAACTGACATACCTCACTAGCTAGACCCAGTGACAAGACTGCCAAGACTAAAAGGCATCTGAAGACATACTGGTGTGAGGTGCAGTGGGGAGATGGACAAAGAGGAACAGTGAGAGGAACGGAGAAGAGATGGTGTTGTTTGGACAAGTGGACAAGGAAAAGCAATTGTGGAAATGTGAGGATCAAAACTTCTTTGTTTTTTTTTTTCTTTAATTTACATGAACCAGTTTAAAAGCAGTATAGATGATATCACTGCATTTGACTGACTCTAGAAGTATTTTCAGAGTGCAGGAATGAGTCCTATGGGCATCACTTACAAAAAAAGTATGAACCGTTCACAATTTCATCATTGTACTGGCCAAAAACAGGCTCTCAGTCTTCACTGATAGATTTCATTTTGTTCTGTGCTTTTCTTGAACCAATATCTTTAATGTAACCTTCTGTTTTTGAGTGACTAAGATTGATGTTCCCTCATTCCTGCTTGTGAACGCGGAAAGTGAGTTCGTTGTTTCTGTGCCTGGCACCGAGCAATGGCAATGGGGCATCCTGGATGGAAAGGCGGTAGCTCTCACAAGGCTCAGGTTTGAAGAGTAGGAGTGGCATCTGAAAGGCAAACACCTTCACCTTATGATAGAGGAAAATCCACCATTTTGGGCACAGAGATATGAATATCCAAACTTCACAAACAATTACAAACATTGTCACATATTATGCAAAGGTAGTCAATTGAATTAATTTAATTTAGTGGTTCCTCTGACCTTTCAGAATTTTTAATGTCCATGAGTGACCCAACAACATTTCTAACATCACTTGTGTATCACAATTAAATAATTATTATATCACAAAATGCACCTTTGTATATTTTTGTGTGTTTTGTAATCTAAGCAGGTGGGAGTGTGTGAGGAAGGAGCAAATGAAAAGTTTCTGTGGAATATGCTATGAACAGAAGAAAATAATCTAAGTGGTCAAATGCTACATGGAAGGAGAGACAAGACTGTTGAAGGCCAATGCCATCGTGGCCTGCATCAAGAATAGTGTTGCCAGTAGGACCAGGGAAGTTATCCTTCCCTTGTACTTGGCACTGGTTAGGCCACAGCTCGAGTACTGTGTCCAGTTCTGGGCCCCTCAGTTTAAGAAGGATATTGAGTTGCTCGAATGTGTCCAGAGAAGGGCAACGAGGATGGTAAAGGGGCTGGAGCACAAGCCCTATGAGGAACGGCTGAGGGAGCTGGGATTGTTCAGCCTGGAGAAGAGGAGGCTCAGGGGTGACCTTATTGCTGTCTATAACTACCTGAAAGGAGGTTGTAGTCAGGCAGGGGTCGGTCTCTTCTCTCAGGCTCCCCATGACAGGACAAGAGGACACAGTCTTAGGCTGCGTCAGGGGAGGTTTAGATGGGATATCAGGAGGAACTTTTTCACAGTGAGAGTGATCCCCCACTAGAATGGGCTTCCCAGGGAGGTGGTGGAGTCACCATCCTTGGATGTGTTTAAGGATAGGTCAGATGATGAACTTAGTGGTATGGTTTAGATGGTTTAAATGGTTTAGATGGTATAGATGTTAGACTGATGTTGGATAGGTTGTTAACCTAGGTAAAGGTTGGACTTGATGATCTCCATGGTCTTTTCCAACCTTATTAATTCTGTGTAGTTCTCTGTGTATTGATAGCTGTGGCAAACAACAGAAAACTGTTCTTCTTCCATCTCTGTCATTGCCCTGTGATAATACTTTCAGCAACACATTTTTCAGTCTTTGTGTCCCTCTTTTCCTTTTCACTCTTTGCATATGCTGTCAATTAAGCTGTACATTCTCCATGGACAGAAGCTATAAGTGTACATCACACTTATAAACAGGAATGTGAATATGACTGTGATGCATTTTATGAGATGTTACTTCACTATTAATAAACTCTGTGACTGCTTGTTTTATCCTCCAGGGTTGCGCGTTTAAGGAGACTCCAGTTTGCTTTGCATCTCCTTTATCCATCAAGGCGGTTAGATTATTCCCCCAGGTCATGGAAGACTCAAGTTCAGATCAGCATGTCCGCCTGAGCAACCTCACTTTCTTTCTGTCAGATCTGTAAAAGTCATGATACCATATGACATTTGAGGATGGGTTTCCTAACATCCTCTGCTGGTAAAGTTGTTCTCAATGAAAACAGCTTTGACTCCAATCAAGCACAAGGCCACTGTATTGATTTCATTGCTGCTTTTTCCTCCTTGATCCAGCAGAATGAAAGAGTAGCCCTCAGAATTTTCCTCTCCTCCTTCCAGGTCATGTCAAGAGCAGAGCTCTCTGAGCTACATGCCTTATCAGTTAGTAAAAAGCCAATGGCAGTGTTTTTTGAATATTTCTAAATGTTCCTTCAGGCACAGTTACTTTACACATTTGAAACTAAAGTCACAAAGAGCTCTGAGTTGCCAGAAATTTGATTTCTTCAGCANCCCCCCCAAAAAAAAAAAAAATCACTTTCACAGCTTTATGGATAGAATGACTGAATTCTTCAGCAAACCATGTTGGGAAAAGAGAGAAATGTCCAGGGACCAGAATTACAGCATTGTGGATGAAATAAGCAAAAATTACCTGAAAAGGCAGGGATGAGTCTAGAAATGAGAAGTCACCGTTAAAGGGCTCAGATTCACTTGAAGAGGGAATTCAGTGTCTAAAAGAGATAACAAGACAGTCAAACCATCAATGTATGCAGAAGAACTGAGTTCACATTTCATAGAAAATAATAGAGAAGGGTTGGGATTGCAACTACTGATGCAAATAAATCCCAAGGCAAAAACATGACTATGACGAAGACATGGGTATGTTGCATAGTGGAAGAGAATTTTATCGACAAGGTCCAAAATCATGACTGAGGAAACCAACTTGGTAATTTGACTTTAAGAGGGAGTTAACTATGACACTTCAACCGCAATGCAGAAGACAGATTACTGGGACTTCAGAGAACTGAATTCTCAATTATCTGACATACTAGGACAATTATAGGACTAAAGAAACAACCAGAGGAAAAAGAAATTAGTAAAGAAGATGTTCTGAATATCTGAATTTTAATTTATCTATTCCCCCTCTGGAGCCTGATTAAAAAATGCATTATTTGAAATAAATATAAGCAGGGTGTGAAATGGCTTTCAACAACAAGCTGTAATTTATAGAAGGAAAGTAAAATGTCTTCTCTACTCCTTAAAAACCCTTGCAAACCAGAAATATCCAGACTGAATGGATTTTCAGATATTCTTATGAAAGCAGAAAGTCACTAACACATCTGTAATTACCAAGGGGCCTATTCTTCATAAAAATTTATATTCTCAGGATGCCCATGTCATCACAGCCTGTTACAAGCAAGTATTTTGCTCTTTTGCAAAACACCTGCATAAATACACAACATAAGTGGCTGTATTAAAGTACTTCTCTCTGAATATGGAAAGGGTTTCTTTTTGGATATGTAAATATTCCCTTAAAAGAAAAATGCAATAGTAGAACGACAAAATGTTTCCATTATGGCTCAAATTTTAAAAATACCACAGTATCTTAACTGTCAGTTTCTTTTTTTCCTTACTTTACAGACCATCCTTCTAGAAGGAGTCAAAGGAGAAATAAGCTGGAACTCAATTGCCTATGCTAGTGAACAACACACAGGTATTTAAAAATGGGTACCTTTCACAGATATCCAGTGTGAACCAGGTGCTTTTTTATGTGTCTTCTTATGTTTCATTAACATAATAAAATACATTGTAGACCTTTTCACAATTGTGGAAGAAGCCAAAAATGGTCAGTAAAACACTGAATGCAACTCAATGACCAGTGAAATTTTCTTCAGGTCACTTGAATAGTTTTCTTTGCTTTACCTTTGGTAAGCAATTGAATGGAGCTCAAGCAGCTACACCTTGGTCAGATACACCTAGGTGTAGCTGGACAAAGCACCAAAAGATAAATCCTGGAATTTTGGTGCATCATTATGGAAGTGCCACAGGTCATCAAAAGGGAAACAGAAGTTTTAGGCATCAGTAAGAATTGTTTTCAGTTGGCCTCAAAACTCTGCGACAACCACATCGCTAAAAGGGAGATGAACAATCTTCTCCAAACATCTCAAACATTTGCAAAGTCAAACATTTGTAATCCTGAATGGTACATGAAGGCAGGGGTCAGTGGGTAGATATCCTTATACATCAGCATCAGAAACAACTTTTTCCTCTGGTATTCCTTATCCAATATGGAAAGAAAACAATCATCATTTTTCAAAGAAAAAAAAAGACCACAAACTAGAAGGGCAAACACCATTAAAAAAAGAAGGAAAATTCTCATTCAGAGAATTCCTCTCTATTTCTAGCAATTTCATGATAGGTGTGTACAGCTATCATGAAACCTTTTACAGCACCTCAGGCTGTTATTGAATGGTTCTTATTATAAACTTCCATTAATGTTCTTCCTGGTCAAAATTTTTTACAAATTTCTTTTTTTTATATATGGATATATATATATATTGATATATATATATATATTTCAACAGTACTGCATTAAGTAAAGGTTAGTTAAAAATATTCTTTTTTCTTCTGACATTGTATTTTTTGTATTGCTGTACTTCTGACTTGAATTAACACATTTTCACTAGAATTTTCCTGTTGTATTCGTGCATTCTTACTGTAGTTCCCATTGTGTCAGTGCAGCTTCTCCTATTTGACTCATTAGTGTCATATATTTGAAAAGGTACTCCACTGCTAATGACGGGAATCTTTCTTAGGATCCACACACTTTTATTTGTGTATAGGAATCTCTGATCTATATTTACAGTAGCTTTATAATTTAACAGATGTTTGGACAGTTACAGTCCCCTCTGGGACAGTACTATGTGGTTTTGAACTATTCCAGAGTTGTTCTATGAATATTTTTCCTCACTCTCTTATAGCCCTGGGGGTCTGTAACAGATGCTAATTGCAGTTTCTTCTTTGTTTTTTGATAATCTAGTCTTACCCAAATTATTCCACTGCTGCCCTCATCATTATTGAATTGTATCTTACTGATTTTCAAGGTTTCAAGCAATAGATAAGACCACATTATCTACAGCTTATACACACAGAGCATAGCTTAAAAGTTTCATATGTGCATATGGAGATGGTGAGAGCATTCAAGAAATAGGGGCTTTTGGCAGAGAACATCCCACACCTCCTGTCCTTTCAGAAATATGCCTTGGAATAATTAGCAGCTTCATCTCAACTTCCCAATTTGCCACAATGCTTTCAGATATTATGCTGCTGCTCCACAGTTTTCAAAAGGGCTTATCATGCTGCATGCAGATCTGTTCTTTAAATCAAATGCTTAAGACATTAATAGCATGGCCTTGAAGTGTTTTTAAACAGTTTATGTTATGTGAAGGTTGCGGACTCGTACAGGTGAAGATGCCACATTTTGTAATGGCACACATTATCTGCCTGTTTTCACCAGATACTACATGTGGCCTGGGGCCATGCCAGAATAACCAGCTTCCTTGCTTCAGAGAGAATGGAAACTTTTCATGAATAACAGCCATAATAAATGCTCAGGTTGCGCTTCATCTCTTAGTTCAATGAAGGCAGAAGGCAGAAACTATTTTGATAAAGTAGCAACTATTCCAATTCCAGAACTTAGGAGTCCAATGGTGAATGAAGAGGCAGACAATGCTATCTATTTATAGTACATTTTGCCTGAATCCCTTCTTTTGTACACAACAGCCATGGTCTTTCATGCAGAACCACTGTAGATGGACAGCTGTGTGTCTAAACATCTGTGATGAACAGAACTCAGATGGGAGCTTAAAAAAAGAGAAAACGGCATCAACATATTCATAAGTTGGTGTGTGAACAATGAAAGCACATATTGTAGGTCTGAAGGAAAAAGGCAGAATCAGCTTGTAAAAAAACCCCCATGAAATTCTCTAAGAAATTCTTTTTGCAGATGTCAGCATAAGCTTTCTGCCTGATTTAGTGTAGCAGAAAACTCAGGAAGGGGACTAAAGAAATTGCTTTGACCAACCAGGTGTTTCAAGGAAGCACCTATAAATCTGAAAATCAAAATTTGATCTTAACTTGATCCAGAAGAGCTATAACACCTCAAAAAAACCCAAAACAACAATCCAAAAAAAAAAAAAAAAAGAAAAAGAAAAAAAGAGAAAAGGACAAAAGTATATAGCATCAGCTCTCTCTTGCTTGTGTATATCAGATCAAGGTTTGCTTAAAGCCAAAGGCATACCGATAATAAACTCTGAAGCTTACGAAGTTCTATCAGTGTTTTTAACTGGCTTTTTATTTGTGAATAATGTATCTTGATGCTTTAAAAAAAATGGTTGATGCTTTAAAAAAATAATAGAAAAAACAAATTTAAAGATTGTGTATTGTTGCCATCACTCTAAATATCAGGTTTTGTCATCCTCACTTGTGTGATGCTAACTTAATTTTCAAGTAGTTCTCATAATACCTAGTAGAAGTGACAAAATATGACTTAAAGGATGTTATCAGCACTTCTCTACTATAGAGAATGATAATGAATCATATAGAACGTATCTTCACTCAAACTTGATTCTTATTATATAATTATCTATTTACATGGTTTCTAATAAGAGAAACCTTTTCTCTTCTTTTCCTTAAAAGACAATGTGTGGAGCTGTAACTAAAAAAATGTGACTCTTGTCTTTCAAGTTTTCTTTTCTCTGTTTATAATTTCCTGGAATACATAGTATTCCACTAGAGAATGACCAAAACCCCATTAGGGTATAATTTCCCCTGTAGGTATTTCCAACAGTCTTCAGTGATTCTGACATGTGCAGAAGCGATTGGATACAGCAGACTCCAGCACAGGGATATATTTGAAGAAAATATATTGTATCAAACTGCATATGCAAGTACATTGCACAGTTCCCACTGTGATGGCTATCTGCTGTCTTTTTCTCTTGCATGTGAGAAACTACAGTAAAAGTTACATCTTTTAGAGTGAAAAAAAAAATCTAAAACTTTATTACCTTAAAGTCAGGGTATAATAATTTTTCCTCTTAAAAACTACGTGTTTTGTTTCAATAATCAAAATATCCAAACCTATGGTACACAAAAATTCTGTCTTATAAATGCATGTTCACTAAGTGAACTTAAACATCAAGAAAAAAAGATTCACAAAATCATTATTTCCAACCTTATAACTCAACATAAATGGAAACAGAGTTATCACAGAGTGGTAACTGAGTTATCTGTGAACAGAGTAATTTTCTCAAACATATTTGATATTCAGAATTAATGTATAAATTTCTGTGAGTGATTCCTGGCTTGATCACCAGTATGAGAACAGTCTATTGTAGACAAAATAATGACAGGATGTAGAGGTCACACATTACGTATCCAGATTCCCTAACCAGTAATTGCAGCACCACTGTGAGCTCAAATGTTACTTATTCACATCTTCTTGCCTTCTGTGATTGAGACAGTCTTGATCAACAAGAGCTTTTAACTAAGAAATAATAGAGTAGTACTCCATTTTTACAGACAAAGGCAAAACTGGCAAATGACAATAAAGAAGATATGCTGAACAATTACCCATTTATTAGCCACTACTAAAGATTTTCCTTGTTCCTCATCTTCTTGCCAAATGCTGACATGATTAAATTTTCTCTTAGACTCTTCTGTGAAATTTCAAGAATGGAGAAGTGATTCTGCCTCTAAAAATTGCAGTATTATCTTCACTGGACTAGGTCTGGGAGGGGAAATATTTTGAGTCCCACGTTTGGGAAGCCACTGCTATGAAAAGGCCTTTAGTCAGTGTACCTTACTGTCAGGGCTGGGCTCTAGGCAGCACATCCACACAACACATTCATTTGGAAGGAGGAAGTTTCCCTCTTCTTTCTTACCATTAGAGCAAAGATGCATCAGCCTTTGCCTAAATATGGGGACAAAAAGGTCTGTCCATTGATAAGCCTTATTTCATATCATTTACAGTCATAACTGCAATGAAAGAATGCTCCAGTGAACTTGTACTTAATGTGAAGCACAGGATGGTCTCCAGCATACAACATTGTGCCCTACCTTGGAGATTTCAAGAGTTTGACAAGACCCTAAAGAACCTGATTACTCTTTCTTTGGGCAGGAGGTTGCACTAGAGACCTCCAGAAGTCAAATCAAACTTGAATTTGCTTGTGACTGTCATCCACACTCATCTTGTGACCAGTAGCAAAGATTTTTTTTGGTTATTGTATAGCTTCAGAAGAACAAACAGAACTTACCTTTAAGAGGTGGAATTAATGAATATGGCAAAATTGATAGCTGCTTAGCTATATCAAAACGTGTCAGACAGAGCAAATTAGATTTATTTACCAAACTTTCATTATGCTAGAATAGGAAGGTATCTTTTATTGATGAGATATGGTAACTTCTCTTAGAAAAGGAAATTATGTAGATGCATAGATCTAGGCCAAATATATCATTAGGTAACGAAATGGTGGCAAGATGCTGATCTTGTGCGGATTCCTGAAACTTGTTTGTGATCCTGGAGTCTATGAAGGGAGGAGGGAGCTTGACCAGGAATCAACAAGTACTCCTAGCACTTTTGCATAACACTTTGTTTAGTACACTCTCTGAAGGTACCTTCAATAAAGGTAAGGCAATGAAGATATCACCATTGAAGAAGAAACTAGAAAACCAAAACAAGATGAAATGATTGAAGAATAAGAGAAGGGCTACAAGTCTTGTTCATAAATGTAATAGTAGGCAAACAATACGACAGAGAAAAAAAATCTATTCAAGGCAAAGCATGAGGATAAGAAAACATATCTATAAAACTAGCTATAACTATATAACTATCTATAAAACTTCAAGGTTCCTTTCTGCTACAAAAATCAGCTTCCAATGAAAATTTTCAATAATATTGAGTATGAGGTGTAAGGGATAGAAGAAAATTTAAGTAGTCTCAACACTGAGGTTGATAACTATTTCAGTGATATTTCATTGTGTTGTCGCCTATTACAGGGCGTTGAAATCAATGATCCAGGGTGCCACTTCTGGTCCTACTGTCCTCCTGACAGACTGCAGTCATCAGGACCAGAAGGGATCACCTTTTTTCTTAGCTGATTCTGAAAGTAGAAACTCTTTAAACATGGAATTTCTTTTCAGGGCTGGTGTACATCTCTATGCTTGCACTCCATCTTGCAAACAATTGAGCAGAAAGGTAGGAAAAACAAGTTAATGAGTAAGGAATTGCACACAAGACACCGAATTGCAAAGGTGCCAGAGTAGAACACTTTCCAGAATTGCTTGTATTACAGAATTGCAAATGGAAAATGATCATATTTTGGTTATGATTTCTACATATAGCAGGTCCTGTAATAGAAAAGGCTAGTTGCTTTTCCAAATGACTCTGTTCAGTAATTCCTTTGAATTCCCTGCTCTTTCTGTTGTTATACGTGCTTTACTGAGGTGAGCAGAAGTGGATGTGGAACTTAAAATATAAACTATTTTTAAAAAAGAAAATTAGAGTCATGTTTTTTCTACACCTGATTTTTAGAATTATATTTCATTCAAGGATAAAAGCTAAGGTTATAGGAAAGTATGTCAACATTACATTTTTCTCCAAGAGCAAAGGGCACATCATTCTGTGCAAGAACATGCAAATGAAAATAAGAGAGCTTATGTTTTCTTTACAGATAATGCACTTTCAGAGCACAGTTCATGTAACCTGAGTATTTACAGGAAAATAAGTAAAATATTGTAGCAGGCCACCAAATGTTTTCCCATGGCTATAGACACTAGAGAACTAGCTTAAACTTAGGAGTTGAAATACAGGTAGGTGAAGCCCTGCCTCAGTGTGTTTAGTTTGTCATGAAACAATGAATCAAACTGCTATCCCGAAAAAACACATTGAAGTCTACAATCTTTCATCCGATATTTGTCCTCACACACTACTCAGCACCACAAAATTGTGGTTCTTATTGCCACATATTTTAAGTGTAATTTTTACAGTTAAATGAGTTAAGCATTGCTTATAAGTCAAAACTGAGACATAACAGGAATCAGAAGAGAGGCCTACAGGAATCACACTGTCATACAAAAAACCCCAAGTGATTTCTAAGTCTGAAATGGATTTCTAAGAAATAAAAATTAAAAGGTAATATGATAAAATGACTTGTTAAAACAACCTATAAATTAGATATATGAAGAACAAGTCTTAAACATAAAAAAAAGAGAAATCTGTTTCTTTTTATCTGAAGGTCAATTAAACAAATGAAGCTGCATGCACAGATGTGGTATGAAGAAAGGTTTATAGGAGTCTTTAACGCATAGCTTGGATTCAGGTATTCTGAAAAATTACTGATTGTCAGACTTTTGTCGAGCAAAACCTATTTTAAAATAAGTTCAAAATACCAAAGTAAATACTCAATGATCTTAAATTTTGAATAATACATAGCAATACCTTCTGATTAAATAACCATTTTGTTCAGTGATTGCATTCAGTTTCCCCAGTTGGTATTTATTGATTACAGGATATAGTCATTTGTTTCTGCTAAACACTTGCCCTTGTAAGTGTAAACATCAAGGACAAGGTTTGCACTCCTCTATTTTCCAGGGCATCAGGCTGCTATGCTTGTTGGACAATGATCCATAACATAGTAGTTATGTATCTTCTGCTGCAAAGTAAAGACTCTATGTTCCTGAAGATTTTATGATACTTAGGATCCTTTCTCTCTCCTTCCTGCAGGCTGTTATCCTATGAGTACTGAAGGAATCATGAATACCCTAAATCTTAATAATTGTATAATAATTTTCAATAAGTGATTATGCAATCTTACATTTGTTATTTCAGGGTTCTTTAAGCAATTAACAATAATTGCTCTTTCAAATTTCTTTGAGCCATTAAGACATTTCCTATTACAAAATAAGAAGAAATAG
>VXBA01005203.1:0-11753 GCA_013399895.1 Serilophus lunatus | reverse complement strand
CCTTCCTTCCTCTTTTCTTTTCTTTTCTTTTCTTTTCTTTTCTTTTCTTTTCTTTTCTTTTCTTTTCTTTTCTTTTCTTTTCTTTTCTTTTCTTTTCTTTTCTTTTCTTTTCTTTTCTTTTCTTTTCTTTTCTTTTCTTTTCTTTTCTTTTCTTTTCTTTTCTTTCTTTTCTTTCTTTGCCATGGCATGAGACTGTGGGTCCCTCAGGTGGTGCTTCGCAGCATGGAACTTGGAATATCTGGGATGTGGGGGCTGATGGAACTGGCCCTGTGCTGGAAACAGGGTCCTCTCTGGGATTTGGCACCAGATGGTAGAGATATGCATAGTCAGAGCTCCCAGTGCCCCTGCTACAGATCTGTCGCAGCTCACATGAGCTCAGCTCAAACCCCTGAGAGGGGAACTTCACCACAGAAGTTTTCCTTTCCTTTCCTTTCCCTTCCTTTCCTTTCCTTTCCCTTCCTTTCCTTTCCTTTCCCTTCCTTTCCTTTCCTTTCCCTTCCTTTCCTTTCCTTTCCCTTCCTTTCCTTTCCTTTCCCTTCCTTTCCTTTCCTTTCCCTTCCTTTCCTTTCCTTTCCCTTCCTTTCCTTTCCTTTCCCTTCCTTTCCTTTCCTTTCCCTTCCTTTCCTTTCCTTTCCTCTCTTTCAACTGGAACGTCGGTGAGAGCACACCCACCTGTAGCTCTGCCTGGGCTGCATCTTGGCAGGGATCACAGCTGCCATCTTCATCATGGCAGACATCTTCTCATGGCCACAAGACTGGACTAAGAACTAAACCCAAGAGATTTCTTTCTTTGTTGTTTTTTTTTTTTTATTTTATTTTTCTACCATTGTTCTGTGTTCTATCATATATAGATAGACACATTTATTTAATAAAAAGCTGTCATCTCTCCCCTGTCTTTTTCATAATGTCATATTTGCAACTTCAAATTGCATAATTGTCTTTAACTCAAGGCACACAACAAATGTTTGCCTTGTGAGTAAATGTTGCATCAAGGCACAAAACAATTTAGACAATCACGCTTATAATAGCTAGACAGAGAATCCACAATAGAAGCTGTATTATATTTATTTCTGAAACAAGCCTTGGTTCAAAAACTTAACATCAAAAATTTATGTTAAAGAAGTGAGCATAATATGCTCAAACTCAAGAAATATAAATTCAAAAAAGACAGTGACAATTTATTAGAATGGCATTTAATATTGTGCAGGAGGGCAACGCAAAAATTAGAGAAGTAAAATACAGATGGTGGATGATTTGAAGACAATAAAGACATAATGTTATGGTAAATATAAATAAAAATTAATATGCTGTACTAAAATAAAAGATATGTACACGATTTCACACACAAACACAAAGAAAAAGAAAACCAACTAAAATCTATCATGAGCAAATAACAGCTATTTTTAGTGAATAGTCCAATTATAAAATTATCAGATTGTAAGTAGAAACTTTCTTACTATCTTTTATTTATTCAAAAATTATTTAATATTTCAATTATTCAAAAATTGAAACATCGTCCAAATGAAAAAAAAAACAAACCAAAAAAACAATAAATCTTGAAATCTAGTTAAAGTGTTAGGACAGAATCACAGAATCACTAAGTTGGAAGAGGCCTCCAACATCATCTAGTCCAACCCTTGCCCTAACACCTTGACTAGACTAGACCGTGCCACCAAGTGCCACGTCCAGCCTTTTTTAAAACACATCCAGGGATGGTGACTCCACCACCTCCCCAGGCAGACTATTCCAATACTTTATTATTCTTTCTGTAAAAAACTTCTGTCTAATATCTAACCTATACCTCCCTTGGCACAGCTTGAGACTGTGTCCTCTCGTTCTGTCAGTTGCTGCCCGGTGGAAGAGACCAACTCCCACTTTCCCTTTCAGGAAGTTGTAGAGAGCAATAAGGTCACCTCTGAGCCTCCTTTTCTCCAGGCTAAATAACTCTTAACTCCCTCAATCGTTCCTCATAGGGCTTGTGCTCCAAGCCCCCCACCAGCCTCGTTGCTCTCATCTGGACACACCTCCATGTCCTTCCTAAACTGAGGGGCCCAGAACTGGACACAGTAAAGCAAGCCTTTTGGACAAGCCAAAAGGATTTTAGTAAATGGCTTCCCACTTACTTAAAACTAATAACATCTTTTTAAACAGTTATAGGAAGAAATTGGTCATCAAAATGATCTTGGAACAAGAGAAATAAAAAGTATGAATTGAAGTATAATTTTCCAGGAAGATTTGGAGAAGTTTGTGGAAATTAAAATCATCAAACTTGACTTGTCGAAAATTGGAAGAAACAAGAATTCAAACCAAAAGACAAGAAAAAGCAGAATTAAAAAACCCATGGATAATACAGAGGGAAGGGAATGTTTGGGAAGCTAAGGTTTCTGAAGGTTAGGGAAGGTTTGAGAAGGAAAGGTTCGAGAAGAGAATGTTTGGGAAAGCTTGGGAAGGGAAGATTTGGGAAAGTTTGGGAAGGAAGTATTTGGGAAGGGAAGGTTTTGGAAGGTATGGGAATAGAAGGTTTGGGAAGGAAAGGCTTGAGAAGGGAAGGTTTGGGAAGGTTTGGAAAGGTTTAGGAAGGGAAGGTTTGGGAAGGGGAGGTTTGAGAAGGGGAGGTTTGGGAAGGGGAGGTTTAGGAAAGTTTGGGAAGGGAAGGTTTGGGAAGGGAAGGGCAGGGCCTTTTGCAGGGGCAAATACTGATTCTCAGAATCTACCAATGTTCGTGCAGATTAAGACACTACTGTGAAGTTGGTGTGTATGTGTATTGCTCTGCCCTGCAGCCATCTCTAGCTCCTGAAATTTCTTTGTAGAAGAAATTTTTGGGTCCATCACTGGGTACTAGACATGTTATTTACTTCTTGACTTCCTCCACCAGCCACCCCTAGAAAGAGGGTAAGAGGTTAGAGAGCTTTGTTCTGAGCCAGGACAGCTATGTTCGCTCAGGACTGTTCTTTCTTGCTGTCTCCTGCCTCTACCAGAGAAAATTTGTGATCATGGTTGGCCATAGCTCAATCCTTGCCCTCCCACACAAGAATAAACAATGTCATCTGCACTGATATCTGCAGCAGACAACCCTCAGGGGCTGTGTGCAATCTCTGCTGGTACCCCCTCAAGCGATTTCTGTTCTGTATGGCATTGTCAGCCACTGATAGCACCCAAACAGGGTCCAGAAAATTGTCAAGTAACTGTTTGCTGCATCCAGTTTCTCTTGCCAGAAGCCATCTCTGGCATCCATGACTGAAAATACTATTGTGTTCGCTTGATTTGGCAATATTTCAGTGGCTGTTGGCAGGGAACAGTATAAGCACTTTAGTATGCTATTGAGGTCCTTTGGATTGATGCAGATCATCAGTTTGCCTGTCTTTCTAACTGCCACCATACTGCTGATCCAGTCAATTGGCCTTGCAACTTTTTTCAGCCACCTTGTTCCATGACAGTTTTAACTTTCACCTTGAGCTCTGCTTCAACTGTCACTACTAGCTTTTTATATATAGCTGATGCCACATCATCTTAACCTTGCAGACCTTAAAAACTCTCATTATCCACAAACCTGATCCCTTGATGAGAGACTATCTTTTAATAGTTAGAAAAGTAATATCTTGTATATGTTTCCCTCATCCTCAGTTAGTTGTGGTGCTTTGACTTTGCAATACACATTCCCATGTTCCAGTAAGTTTTTCACCAGACAATGGATTTCTGCACCTGTTCTGTTGTAGGAAATATCTGAGCCTAATTCTTATTTACATGTAAGCACTTCACAGGTTTAATATGATCCCATTCTTAAAAAAAAAAAAAAAAAAAAAATTAAAAAAAATTCCATAATTTACACAGCTTCACCATGGAATCATATTCCATTTAGTGAAAGTTTTTCTTTGTCAGTTGCTTGTCATTTCTCATATTCAGTTTCTGAAACACATTATTTTCTTGTTAATGCTATTGCACTTACATGCTATATATTATTCAGACCAGCTTCATCACAGGTGCTCACTTTCCTCTTTTCAAGCAAATTAAATGCAAATTAAATCACCAGTGTAATTTAGAATCTCTTCACTTGCATGTATGTGGTCCAAAAATTGTCTCATCTAAGTTCTAACTATGCACAGGGTGACACCACCACCTTGCTCTTAAGTAGGACTTTTAAACATTAGACCTCAAAGTTTTGTAACAAAAGAGGTCAATACCATTATCACAGTTTTATAAGGGTGCTGCGTAGGGGTGAAGTAACTTGCTCAAGGTCATCTAACAGCTTGGTGAGAGCACAACTTAGGTCTTGTGAGTTCCAGTCTGGTGCTTTATCCAGCAAGAAATCCTGACTGTGCTAAGTCTGAGGTCTCCCTGTCCTTGGCCTGTTCTATTAAAACGCTGCACCGGCATTCATATAAACCATTTACCAAGGGTAACATCCATTTGTTCTGCATCAAAAAGCAAGGGAGATTGACACATACATAATCTTTTCCTATGTGTGATGGATTGATCCTTGACTTAGGATCATTTCAGTTGCCTCTTTGTAGTCTCTCCATTACAACAAAAATTTCCCAGGCTTTCTATGCAAGATGAGAATGGAAAGCTGTTTAACAACCTTTTTTCCCATTTTTCCTGAGGAAATCTTTTACTACCAATCCAAATTTGCAACACCTACAGTGTTGAAAATAAAGACTTAAAGCCAATCACTGTACATTTATGTTTGTCAAAAAATAATTTAAACACACGAAATTCCACACAGCATTTTTTAAACATTTTCCAGAGGATTTTTTTTTTTTAAATATCAGCATGGCTAAGAACAGTGAATAATCTTCATAAACAGGTTTACCTATAATTTTTTGCTGCGCATTGGGATAACAATGTCCAAGAACACTTGTGCTCACCAATGAATCCTCAGTAGAATTTCAGGAGCATGAAATAGGCCACCTTTCTAATGAAAACCTAATAATACTTTGCATTTGGAATATATTGTATTCTGAAAACAGCCCTTCATTTGTTCATGCTGCTTGTGTTTGACAAGAACTTTACTGAAATCCTTAGGAAAGGGTGGTTGCTGATCTTATGGGCAGTGTATAAGAACCTCAGCGTGATTCATACACTACCTCTCTTGTTCAGGTGAGGCCTGAAATAGCAAAGAGGTGATCCTCATGTCAGAAAGATCATGTCAGTTTGAAGTACTCCCAGTTACAGGCACACTGCTGATTTCTGGTGTTTTAAAGGAGGGCTGGCCTTTGGAATATTTAAACCCAGGTCAGAATGAAAGACTGCGTATCAGTGTGGTCTCATACAACAAAAGCCCTAAAATTTGCCACTGACCCCATCCTGAAGTTTAGCAAGAACTTTTTTGATCTTGTGCAAACAAATGACAAACCTAGAAGATGCACACAAATCTTTTTCTGAGGTAAAGAGAAGCAGAAATTCTGCAAAGCACATGGACCTCAGCAGAATTCATACCACACCACAGACCACAGCATGTCACCTATGTACATGAACAGAAACTGATTAATGGGCTGTCACTTTATTTGTTGACTGCTGAATTATTTATACTTATAAAGTGTTTAATAATTTAGAGCCGGTATCTTAACAAATTACAGCTGAAAGTGACAAGGGGAAGGTGGCACAAGAGTCTCACTTGAGATCAATGTCCTTGTTCTCAGGGCACTTTGGAACATGATTTCTGCTGACTGTCATCAGCAAAAAAAAAGAAGGGGGAAGTATGTTGATTTGATACTACGTGTTAAATAGAGAGAACTGCATATTTCAGTAATCAAAGGAAAAAAGTTGCTTTAAACCAAAAAGAACATGAAATTACTCTGAAGAAATCTACATTTCCATATGAAATGGAAATCATTGTCTTAAAAAAAAAAAAAAAAGGACTAAATAAAAGCTAATTACAGTG
The DNA here is from genome assembly GCA_013399895.1 of Serilophus lunatus. Classification (NCBI taxonomy): domain Eukaryota; kingdom Metazoa; phylum Chordata; class Aves; order Passeriformes; family Eurylaimidae; genus Serilophus; species Serilophus lunatus. The sequence goes on along the minus strand of VXBA01005203.1, from coordinate 5,872 downwards.
TTTGTTTTTAAAATTTTGTCTCAAAGCATTTTATCCATCTTTTCTTGCCACAAAGGATTTGGATACATATTGATTTTGACCTGCATACCACATCTTTGCAAAAAAGCAAAGTCATCTCAATCCAAAGAGGTTATTTTTTACTGTATCAGGATGGAAACAAAATTACCATCTACTCTATGTGAGTTAAACTTAGAGAGTGCATGAGAAAGAGAGACATAAATTCTGATTTTTAACAAAATCCAAATGCTAACCAACAAAAAGGCTCTCTGAGTCAAAGCAGCTGAAAACAAAATTCCTCTAAAAATCCTCTATATAGGTAAATAACTTTTCATTCCAGGATGGTTTTTCCTGCATAGACATTTTAATAGAAGAAAAAATACTTTAATGTAAATATTCAAAATAATAAATTCCATTCTCTAAGCAGGAATTTCCTGGGTATTAACCCACTTTATTTCCTTTGAGTGCCACAAGAATGCAGTTTCTAGTAGAGTTATATTTTGATGAAACAAAAATTCTTAACAAAGGCACAAGGCTCCTATGACAGAAATTATTGCACCATTGCTGCAGACAAATACATTTTTCAGGATAACTTCTCCAGCAATGAGCACAGTTGCATCTTGTAACCCCAATTCTGCAATGTCCACAATGGAAAAGCAAGCTGTTCTAGCCACTGCTGAATTCCAGTAACACTGTATATCCACATGCAAGATACTGTTCGCCAGTGCAAGACTGACCTCTGCTTGCATGAAGTTTGCTTCAAGCAAGCACCATATGTCTTTTCATCACTGTAGTACAGGCACTATGGCCTTGAACGGTGTAAATCATATCCAGCTCTATCCGTCTCCCCCGCTCCCCCAATATGCTTAGGGGATCAGTGTTTTCTACTTTGACACATGCAGCAGGAATCCTGTAAGAAATAATGTTATACATGCAGGAGAAACTTGTTTTCCCAGTATTTCCCAGTATTAGCTTCTTCAACACCAAATGTGGCTTAGTTCTCTCTCTCTCTCTCTCTCTCTCGCTCTCTCTCACTGTGATTTAATTGCTGTTTATCTCCACAGAGACTTTTATAAGCACACGCTGCCAGCTGGACCAGGATCAGTAGGTAGCCATTACTGGACATTTGGGAGCAATGACTTGAATTAAGGCCAACTGAATCCTACTGTCTGTATTTTCATTCAGTCCTCAGACATAGGCTCAACCTGTATTTCTTCAACAATACAGATTTTACAAGACTACCTGTTCCAGCAGCAAACTTCAGGAAAAACAAGATCTACTCAGCTCTTATTCTGCTAATCCTGCTAATGACTTCAGTGTAGAAACCTGCCCAGATATGTAAGGAATCTATATTGCAAACCTCTATATAGCAAACTATTCTAAATGCCCAGCAGAGAGCAAGTTGTGAACTACACTTCAGAGCTATCCTGACCCTCTGTGTCCTCCCCACAATTCTATCAGCTGTGTCATCTTGAGAAAGGACAAGTGACAAAGATAGTCTCTTTTTCTTTATACCACTGAGCAATTTATTAAGAAAGTAAGCTATATGACAAAATTGGGGTTTTTGTATATAGGTTATCCTATAGAGGAGTTATGTTCACATGAAAAATTGGGTAAGGAATGCTCATGGATGACTAAAATGGCTAATTTTTTTTCTGGTACATAAGTAAAAAATGGATAAAGGAATCAGAAAGTTACCATGAATGACAAATGTTGGCTGGGAATTTCTTGATTTTTTTTTTTTTTTTTTTCAGAAAATTCATTATCTTCAATTGATAATGGATACGGTGTCTTTTGATGTGCATTTTCCACTTCTGAATTTTCTAACATGAAAATGCTCCATTGAACTGTTCCAAGGGCACCAGGAACATAAAAATGGACCATAGCTTTTTATGATTTGATGTGGGGTACATAAAAAGTGAAAAACAGGGACAATTTTTGAAAATGATGAAGAAAAGTCCTATTGAGTTGATGCCCTCTCAGATACTTCATACTCGAAAATACATAATTTCTACATTACCAAACAATATCCTTTTTTTATTTTATTTAGATATTCTAGTATTGATTGTGGATAATCTAGGAAAATGTGTTTTTTTCATGAAGACATATGCTGAACATGTTTCCTGATTTGACTAAGGCATAGACCATTAATCCACTCAAGGTCTTCAACCTGAACTTCAAGATACCCACTGAGTAAGATCTCTACTATTTGGAGGCCAGTTTTGCTTCCCCTCCTCCACAACCAAAGATAGTAAATATGAGCAGCAGGATGCCTGGAACTGACAGTATCAATGGCAGAGTGAAGTCTGAAAGAGCATGGCAGAGAGCTTTATTGGACACAGGAGGTAGTCAGCTATGGCATTCCTTTCCTTCACAATTCACATGATACCCTGACACCACTTTCTTGAAGATAACATTCAAAAATACCCCTGAAGTCTATGCATAAAAATAAAATATCAATTACTTACTTACACACTCAGGAACATGAGCAGGATATTAAAAGGGAATTAGAGAAAATGCAGTCTTTCAGGTAGGTTATTTTCTCTGGAATGCAAACTCATAAGGAATGTCTGGGGTTAGTATCAGCCTAGTGGAGATGAGACCTGGTCAGGAGATGGTACAGAAAGCATCCCAGACTGACTTCTCACTGTTTCTTTGAAGCCCATATTTCACTTCCCAGTACAGTACTGTGCATGCATATTTATGATTTAAAATCCCAGCAACTTCTCAGCTCTACTCTGCACAACAGAAATTTCAACTCCTATGCGAAATCTTAAACCCAAGGAAGACAATGGCAAGATCCTTACTCACTTCTTTGGGAACAGGAATTCATCCATGATGTCTTGTTAGTTCTGGCAGGTTTTCAGGATTCAACATGCTTTTTGAGATGAATCAGTAAGCAGCCTACTGCTTTCTTACACTGTACTGTGCTTCAAACAGAAATAGTGTTGCACTGCAAAGATTCTATTACCCTTGGCAGACAATTTTCTCCCTTGTCCACTCAAATGCAACCCTCTATCCTTTACTTTTTTCCTACCAATACCTTTCTATAGAACAACATAAAAATTGTTATTAAAAAAAATCAATGGTCTGCTATCATTTATGGCTTATGTTCAAAAACTGTGGTCATATTCTCCCTTTTGGCCCAGACTTTTTTCCCTGTTTCTGCACAGGTGCTTTCCAAGGCTTCAGAAAGCTCACATGAAACCTCTGACTTTGATATAATTTCCTGTGTTAGTAATCTTTGTCCACTGATTTTTTTTAAATTTTTTATTTTTATTTTATAAAACATTGTTTCTCCTGCTAAGACTTCTAGACAGCAGCATTATTAAATATTGGAAGGGGCAAAGCACTTCAGACTATGCTGTCAGTAACATTTCTCTCCTAACAGAAGGTAGAATTTGATGACCTAATAAATTTCCTCCTATTTTAAACCCTTTAGACTTATGATGCCTCAGTTTCCTGACTGGCATTTGATAAATTTGTGGCACATAAGAATATAGAATAAATCTTCAGTGACCGATGGTATAACATAGTCCTGCTTGTTAGATGTGAATAATTTTTTTCAAATTATGTTTAACTTGGAGTGATAGGTGATGTGGCAAAATGTTCTAAAGGAAAACTTCTTATCTTCAGTGTTAGTTATTATAGCAAGTAATATCCTTTCTTCATGTGGCTTAAACATTCAGATGAACCAAATATGTTTTTGCCTTTTGAAGAGGATCAGGGTTTGGCACTCCATAGCAATGCAATGTGGACAGCTGGATCCTCCCTGAAGCTGGGCGAGGTAAGCTGGGCAGTAATGAGGCAATGAAAGACATTTGAGAAAAAATATATCTCATTTTGGAAAATAAGAGAAATTATTCATATTAACGATAAATAATTGTTCCTTTTTAAAGTTCAAATGATCAGGTCTGAATTTCTCATGTAAAAGGTCACTACTCCTTCAAATTCACTGAGAATCGGCATGAATAACCCTACTGATCCCATCTCTAGGCAAAATCCAGAAGCTCCAATGTAGGTCAGAAATGAAAAGTTCTACCGAAGCAGAAATCAGTGAAGTCCCCAAAGCCTGAAGGTCTAGAGCGAACCATGGAAGGAGGAGTGGATTACATGAACTCAGACTAGACACTTGGTCCCTGCTGCCCTGTCCTGCTCTGTGACATTAACAGGTCAGACCACTTGGGAACCAATGTTCTCTGCTAGCTGCACTCTCTCTTCCATCACTTCTAAAACGACTTTCTTTCATGCTATGGAAATCATTACAGGACTACACCAGCTAAAGAAATTATAGCATCTAGAGGGTGTCACATGCACATGGGCCTATCCAATACTCCATTTTGGACATAATTAATTAGTACCTAAGCACACAGTCAGAATTTGGCTCTTGGTTACAGCTGTAGAATTAAGTAGTGAGAGCTTAACGAATGCAGGCATTTGAGTTCCTGTACATCTCTATTAAAAGTTGAGCACAGAAATCTATCCAAAATTATGTAACAACATGGTAGCAGAGATTTCTTTTCTTTCTTCTTTGAAGCTAGAGAAAACCAGACACCATGTAGCATAGGGAGTTACTATTGTAATTAGCCTTTTTTTTTTTTTTTTTCCTGAATGCTATAGTAAATATTTTCAGAATAAAATTCAATGCATAATCACTGCTGGTCGAAAAATTACAGCTGTTCTGGAGAAGACCAATGTACACACCAATCGCTCCTGTAAACTATTCAATATCATTTAGTCTTCTTAAAGTTGGTTTGTTTGTTTGTTTTTAGGGAGGGTTGGTTTTTGGTTTTGTTTTTTGCCAAACTGAGTATGACTCAGTTCTTTTTCATGTGTTTTAATTTTTCTTTTTTGTCTTGCAGCTAAATCTAGATAGACTTCTTACTCTCTCTCTCTTGCAGTATAATAGTAAGTTGACAATTCAGTTCAGCAGCTAAGATGTCAGTCAGACAAATGCTCAGGAGAAGATATGAAGCAGGCCACTCCAAATTCTGGCAAATTATTTCAAGACTGTTGCCAAAATGTTTTTCAAGGATTAAAAGCCTTCTCAAAATTAAAGTAAATAACTGGTACCTCACATGGTTGTAATTAGGAACAGGCTCAAAATTGTCTGTGATATTATTTTAAAAAGTCAATAGGTCTCGCCATGATTATATATAACAAAGAAACATCATAAGCAGGAGGTAGGAAGAGTATACTGCTCATCAGAAAGCTTAGTTTTAATGTTAATTATTAAAACATTTTCTTGTTCATAATAACAGAAAAGCAGGAAAAAAGGAAAAGAATATAAAAGGCCAAAACTGTAGGCACATCAGAACAGGCATTGTGTTATGAAGAGACTATGAAACCTGAAGGAGACTTGCATTTTTTCATTTTTCCATTTTCATGGCTGGGCAACAGTTGTGAAGAGAAAAAAAAGTACTTTTTTTCCCTCAAAATATCCTTCCTGGAATGTCAAGAATTGACAACACCAGCACAAAGGGAAATGATGGCTGATCTCATGGTTCTACAGTCATCCTCTTGCAGGCTTCACTCAGCAAAAAAACCCCTTCAGGTCACACAGTCCTTTGGGGGCCATGCATTAAAATAACTGAGTTATATTCACAGTCTCTATTTGTCCCTCCCAGACACCTTTGTAGTGGTATCAGCATCCACCTCTGAGGAGATCATTTTCTCATTCCATCCCAGCTGGAGGATAAATTCTGCATTCAAATTATCAAGGCGATGGCCAGTTAAAGGACAAAAAATAGCAGCAATGAAGCAATGTTACCATGAAGGCATGTGGAATAGTCAAGAAAACATATAGGCTGACTTTTCTTTGGTATACTTAGTTTTGTCTATGGGCAGATTGCCACAAAGGGAAAAAAAAAAAAAA
>VXBA01005201.1:0-79445 GCA_013399895.1 Serilophus lunatus | reverse complement strand
AAAGAAGACAAAAAATACTTTAAATACAGAAAAAGACAGGTTTTCAACAAAAATAGGGATTTTAGTTTTTTAGCAGAGAAGACTCAGAGCAGCTAACAAAAAAGGACTGTTCAGGTGTTCTCACATGCTCCTAGCAAGCATATCCTGACTTCCAAGTTAATCAATGACATTCTGAGTCCTACCTTAGCCTTGCTTACTTGGTCCTAGGCAGTTGATTGAGTCCACTCTGAGAAGTAACTCCAGCTCTCTGCTCTGAGTCTCTTAAACACAAACTGCTCCAGGCCCCAGCACTCACACAAAGGAGCAACCCCTCTGCTTCTGTGCCACTGGGGTTCACCTTCCTCAAAACTTTTTAATAACACAAATTTCTAATGGTCAATTAAAATTAACACCATGCCTCAAAAATAGAAATGGAATTAAGAATCACTCAAGCACCTTGTAATATTCTGGAGTTTTTAATCTAATACCTAAAAGCTTTGTGCCTTGAAGGGAAAGGGCAGAAAAGCCAAAGAAAGCCAAAGAAAGTTTGAAATGGAGAATTAATGTCCGCGTCCTTTTAATTCTAGCACCTCTGAAAAAGTTACAAACTACAATAGTAGAAGTATGTTCTTCATATTGATGTTACAAATTATATTGAGATTTTAATTTTTTTTTTAATTTTAAGGGCTAGTATTTTGTACTGAAATGCCAGTCAACTGCCCGGCTTCCTAACACATACTTGTTAAAGAGGACAAAGTCTGTTCTTGTCTGTTTCTCCACAAAATATGACATCTTAGTGGCACTAGGTTTTTCAAATATTTTCTTTTCTGATAAAAGAAGTAATTAAAAACAAAGAAATGAAGTTCTCTTTTAGCTTTATTACTGCCTGTGAGCTTTTTTTAGCTTTTGTTGTTCTGCTAGAAAAATGAGACAGCAAGAATAGAATGAGAATTGGCAATGACAGAAAAACAAAACCAGAAAAATCAGCAGAAATAAATATAAAATTTGCTAATTTTTAAAAATGCTTCCACCTAATTAAGTTTCAAATTATACAATGAGGATAAATAATACAGCCTTAACTCCTGTAACCCTGCCATACTTTGAAGTCACAAATGGATGGGAATAAATTATGCTTTCCCCGGGATATGCAAAAAGTAAGGAGACCAGCCAAATGTCCTTTTTGTGGATGAGCATAGGACAGACTGATGAGTAGAGGACAGCAGAGCTTGTACAGTAAGGATCACTGATAATATAATTAATATGTGTGCAACTGAAGGGAATTGTACATTATCTTGATCTGCATGCAAAAGGTACCCATATTGATTCAGGTTTTAGTAGTGGGTTCTTTTCTACATTTGTTTCTTAAGCAAGCTCTACGTTTCTTACTCTTACCTAAGACTTGCATCTAGAATGGCTGTTTTGCTCTCTGACAGGCCATTATAAAATTCAAGGGCCAACAGGAATAGAGCATAGACTGCAAAATGAAATTTTGATCATGATACATTAACCTGAATTATAAGTCAAGACCCCTAATTTCACTGCTATTGTAACTCAGAGTTGGCCTCCTGGAGCAAAGAACACGTTTTTGTTTCGTTCTCTTCTCTTTTTTGGTACTTATTTGTCCGTATTCCCCTCTGCAGGGATGTCTTACTGTCTGTAATTATCTAATTCTAACCAGAGACTCTGTAACAAACAACAGAACATCAAAGGTGACTAAAGGAGGAAGATCAAACGGAAGTTAATCAACCCAATCAAAGCAATTAGAGGACATAAAAAGGATCCTGAGAGAGGGAAGAGGATAGAGCTGGCCCACCCTAGCTGAACAGACCTGTAGACTTGGATCACCCTGGAAAACATGGATGAGTTGAGTGAGGTCTGTTGATAGCCTTAATCTCAGACACACCCTCTTACCTCTTAGTGTATTTTGGTATCTGACCTGAAAGTTTGAGGAACTGGTTTATCTTTCTGGTTTATTGTTTTTAAACACAAGCATCTACATGAAAAAAAATCTTCTGAATGTCCCTTTAAAGTATCTCATTACTTCTGTTTTTTCAAAGACCTTTGTTAAACTATTGTCATCTGCCACTCAAATCAAACTACAGCGAATTGATTTTGCTACAGAAAAGCTGCTGCGTTTCACTGGAAGCTAATGCCATGGCAACTAAAGCAGACCATTCCTATCCCAGATTGTGTCATACTGGTAAAGTTGCAAATGAGGTTTGTGAGACATCTTGTTCGAGCTAGTCACCTAGGCTCACACTATTGTTAGTGGGTGAGGAGTCATTGCCAAAGGGCAAGACAGGTGATGACACAACCACTGAGATGTTGGCTGGAGGGAATGTCTCAAGGCCACTTGGCCTGCCTCTTGCTCAGACAAGGACTATTGCCAGCACGTCATGGCTTCCTCTAATCAAATCCTGAGACTCAGAAAGACAATTCCCAGCATCTCTGTCTAACCCATGCCAGTGCCACATTGCCATCCTGGTAAAAAATATTTTTACAGGATATCCAACTTAAATTTCTTAAACCACAATTTACAACCATTGCACCTATATCATTGCTGTTATATCATCTGCCACTGCAAAAAATTCCTCTGCTTTATCATTTTTTGTAGTTGCTCTTCAAAGTGCCACAGGTTACTGCTGGATCACAGTCTTAAGCCAACTTCACCAGATGAAAACAATTCCAGACCCTTCAGTCTATGCTCACAAGTCATGGACTCGAGGCCCTTGGGTATCTTGGTGTTCCTCCCTTCTAGGTTTTTGTCATCCCCTCTGATCTGGTGAGCCCAGAACAGGATGTGTCCTTCTAGGCAGGACCTCACATGCACCACATGTGGAGGAAAGGTTACCTCAATCTGCTGACTATGTTTTTCTCAATGACACTCATTCTTTTAAAATTAAGAGCAGAAAGCATCTACACTGTTCTAGAGTTCAGTGGCATTTGTTCAACAGCTCCTCTAGGGCCCTTCCTAGCACTTGGTGTGCTCATGGCCAGGGCAGTGGGGCAGGGCTGGGCAGCCAGGGCCCATCCCACCTCCCACCAGGAGCAGGGCAGCCAAGAGGCACCGTGGCCACCCCAGCCCCAGACATCAGGCACCTCCCTGGGGACTGGCATGAGCCAAGGCTGGGTCATGATTTTGACCTGTGGACTGGGTTTGGGATGAGGCCCATGAGGAGACTCAGTGTCCGACACAGTTCTGGGATGACTAGGCAGGGCTGTGGGGATGGACATGAGCTGAGGCTGGGCTGGAAATGACAGTATGCTTAAAAGTGGGTCTGCTTGCCCTCACAGAGGCCCTGGCCTTCCCCACAGCAGCTCCCTCTCCTCAGGGACCAGCTTCGATCCTCCCAGACTGGCCCAGCACCTCAGCAGCCAGGGCTCTGGGCTCATGGTGCCCAGGATCCCTACAGTGCCCATCTGGGAAATGGGCACAGTCCCAGTGCATTCATCTGCCTTCAGAGAGGGCATTGTTTTTTATTTATGTCTGTAAAATGTGGCTAGTGGCTCTGATCCTGTCTGAGGCCTCTAGGCACATCTGTAGTATAAATCATAGCCTGGAATCTCTTCTGCATGAGGTATTTCCTCAGTGTAGTCAAGGGATTAAACTAATAGCACCCAATTTCCCGTTATGCTGATATTAAAAAAAATTACTCTGTGGGAAACCAGGAGCTCATTGGTTCAAATACATTTTCCTTTGGGAAAGTCTCTGCAGGGGAGTTTTCTTATATTCCTTTATCATTACAGGCAAACTCTCCTATTGTACTTTGGCATGCTATGTTTTCCTATGTTTTAAGAGGCTTGCCAAAGAAGGGCTTAATATTATTTTTTATTTTTATTCAGTATTTTTCTTACCATATAATTTAAAAAGCCAGAATGATAAAAACAGGCTATCCTCTTGTGCTATTTACTTTTCAAGACTTACTTCACTAGCCAGTGCAGCTTGATAAGTGTTTTACCTCCATTGTGTTACTTATGAGATTTTTGTGGAACCAGAAAAAAAATGCAATTAGGTCTAATAGATCCATTTTCACAGTTAGTAAAAAACCAAGCTTATGGCATATTTTCCTAAATACCAGATAAGGGGTTAGGAAGGTCCATTTCCTGTGGCTGCACCTAACAAACTCTCCCTTTGACAGAGAAGACACATTAAAATGCACTGTTTGAGAGAACAGAAATATCTGGCAAATGGAAGTTATACTGGCTGATTGAAAATATAGTAAGCATCTTTCCTTGGATATATACACAAGCACCGGGTGGCCTGGTAGAAGCAAAGATTCAAAGGCAATTTGGAAGAGAGCCTTTTCTTTTTCTTCTAGTCCCAGGAATTTGTTATTATAAATAAATTAACAATGCATGCTCAGGTGTCTGCAAGTCAACGGGCAAATAAAGATACCTGGCACAATCCAATGCTAGGTGCACTCTTGTTCAAACTTGAAAGGAACCTTTTTTTATGAGGTAGCCAGTGAAGAAATAATTTCCCCCACACATTCATATTATATTCAGGAAAGAAGAATGGCAGCTTTTAAGGATATCAACAACATCACTTTCCAGCTGAGAGAAAAAAAGATTTGTGAGTCTAGGTTCCATGGAGACAAGACCCTCAGTCTTCTTTTCTGAACAAACATATATCATAAACCTTTGAATGTCCATGGTCAGAGGAGAAGTTGTATTGCCTCTGGCTGATCTGGCTATGAAGATGCATGAGGTATTTCAAGAAACACATATCTGAGTATAGCCTGAGCTTTCCTGAATAGTTGAGAAAAGTTTATGAACAAGCATTTGTGAATTTTAATAACTGAGTTTAGCACACTTACTAACATGCCATCCAGCTACCCCATGACATACACTTTGCATATATAATAGAAGTAAAAGGCAAGATTATATACTTTCAAAACCAGTCTGAGTTTTGTTTCTGCCTTTAAAAAAAAAATCAGATATGTTTAATCTTTAGATCCCTGTGCTTGTATATTATAAAGAAAACACTTTGAATATAAGTTTCTATGGTGTTTTTTTCATTAGCTATTTTGATGATCTCTATCTCTTATCTATGACTCTTATTGCTGACCAAAATGGTTCTAAATAATAAACTAGATCATGATTCTATGTCTGCCAAAGTCAATGCAAAGTATTTCCATTGTCAGGTAACTGAAGATACATTGAAATGTTTTGAATGCCTGATTTTATATCCAAAGATGAGATGTTAACACGGAGATCTAGACTACTCCGAAGAGGATTTGAGTGCATATGTCTTATACATGAATTTTTAGCAAAACAAAAGATAAAAGTATTAATAATTTGATATTTTAGGAAGCTTTTTTTAGTACTTCCACAAAGCCAGAGCTATAAAACTAAATAACTGGTATACAATAAAGCCAGCAAGTGGCAGTATTTGACAAAAATTTGAGAAGTAGGTAGGAAACTTTTAAAAGCAAATAGGGATTCACACTATCTAACTATGAGGTAAACACTTCTAGTAGCATTCAGAAAGAAAGATGTCTCATTTCCAGCATGCTTTTTATTTTTTTTCCTATGTCAATCCTTCAACTAGAGAAATTAGAAACAGAAGACAATTTTCCCATGGATATTTATATACAGGGTCAACAAAAATGACCCTACACATTTTATAAAAATTCTTCTATGAAAACTGGCTAAGAATAGAAAGATATATCAAAACCACGTGGAAGTCTTATTTATCAGAAACCTTCTATGCCACCAATTTAGAATAGTAAAAAGCATACGATTGTTAGTTTGGAAAAGACCTTTAAGATCACTCCATCCAACCATAAACCTAACACCTCATACTTCTGGATTCAACGGAGCATGAAAAAAGTTTAACTTAAGCAATTTATGAGGCATTAATATTATCTTAACCAAGAGCCTGGAAGTTGCCTGTAACAAAGTAAACGGCAAGAGCATGTTAGAGTTAAATTGCTTAACTAGAGTGAAAATATCTATGCTCTTTTATTCTCACTATCAGAACTACATATGGAGCACAGGCAGGTACTTCTAACGTATAGCACAATCACCTAATCTAACAAGATGCCAAATAGTAAAAACTTTTCAGAACAATTTACATTTCCTATAGAAAACATAATAAATTTTAGCTATGTACTTTATTTCTGAAAAAAAAAAAAATCATCATAACACACCAAAATGACACAAACTAAAATGCTACAAATATCCCAGTTTAGTGATATCTCTGTATTAATGTGTTTAATTGTCTAACCTCAGATGTTCTGCAGCTTTCAGTACAGGCACTGCAGGATGACAGATTTACAGCCACCAAGATGCTCTAATGAGTGGCATTTCCGCAGCAAAAACTCACTCATGCCAACACTTGCACTTCGTAGGTCAAAAGTGCCTGAGGTTTTCCTGGGCCAGGAAACTAATTTGATTTTCAGATTAAGACATGCATATGTCCCAACACTGATTACAAATTCAGAGAAGGAGATACACATAGCAGCTACTCGCTAAATTGACATTGTGGTGATGAACTTTTAAAGTTGTTTACTCTGTAAACTCTTTTCCAGTTCAAACTGGTACCCTTTGCCATAAAACAGCTGATGTATATGAGTTTCTGAGCAACTTAGTGTGTTGAAAGAGCAGACTAAGCCCAGCTCTGCAGCAGTATTTAGAAATGAACCCAGTTTAGAAGTTATCTAAATGGTAAGAGTCTTCTAGGTGTCTCTGACTACCCTAGAAACTCAGAAATCATACTGATGGCTTGACAGTAAGCCTCCCCTATCTCCAAACACAGATTGAGCTTGCAAGTTCCCAGTGGAACAGCCTCCAGCTGACTGGGATGCTGAAGGATGTTTTAAAGGACTCAAGACTCCTTAGAATATGAAAAATGCTTCTATATTTCCATTAGCTAACTCCCTTTTTAAGATATAAGCAGCCATGTCTTGCATTGGAGGAAACATAGTGACTCATGAAAAACGTAGTCAAAGTTAATGACTCCTCTCAGTATATTTTGACTCTTGACTCATCACTTCCAGGCTCTGATTTTCCACATGAAATGTTCGACTTGATATTAAATAAAAGCGTGCATAAGTCATTCCCTTTTTCTTGGGCTAAAACCAAGTCTTCACAGTAAGATTTATAACACAATTACAGAATGGGGCAGGTTGGAGGGGACCACATTGCACAGGAATTGCATACAGACAGTACTTGAATATCTTCTGTGAGGGAGACTCCACAACCTCTGTGGACAACCTCTTCCATAAATTACTATAGTTAACTTTTAGGCAAGAATAGCCTCTACATTTTTCCTTGAAGACAAAGGGATTCGGACAATCCTGTAGGAGTGCCATGGCTTATTTCTGGGGTGGAACTGAGGTTGCTGACGCCTATCATTTATAAGAGAATATGCTGTTGTTAGATCTAATAGTTTAGTTGTGATGACTGTTATTGTCATCACAGAAATGACATGACAATACTCACCTGGCAGTCAAAGTGTGGAGGGAGCTGGAGAAAGGTATCAGTCTACTTAGGACCTGGCATCACACAAGAATAACAATGTTAAAAATCTCAGAGGCAATCTAATTTTTTTGTTCTCATTCAAGATGCATTTTTTGAAAGTGTTTAGATCATGTGAACTGTGGCTGCAACCATTTTTCTTCTAAGTGACATTTTAGTGGTCCTCTCATACCTCCTTGCCATTGTACCCATCTATACAAAACCAAAGGAATGTAATTCAGGGCAAATGGTTTTCCTGGTTCAGCAGTCAAAGTTGCAGCATTCACAGGGGACAGTCCAAAAGGTATGCACGTGATTATTTCAGACCAGGGCAGAAATGGAACTTGGCTAGTAGGACTTGCTTCTTCCCACAAGTTTCTTTTTCCCCTATCTATTTTCACCTCATCTTTTCTCCTGTTCTTTCCCCTTCTCCTCTCCCCTCACTTCCCCTCGTTTTGCCCACCTTCTCTCCTCTCCTCTCCCGAGGTTCAAGCTGCCGTCCCCCTCAGGGGGTGCCTTCACCCTCTCCCTTCCCTGGCGCGTAGGCGAGGACCGGGGAGCAGCAGCCCCCGGCGGCAGCCGGAGCCCCGCACTCCCAGCCCGGTGCCGGGGCGCGCGGAGCCCCCGCGGCGGGGCGGCCCCCGCCCGGGGCGGGACCACCGCCGTCTCCTCCTCCTGCCCGCTCTGGGGAGGGGATCGCCCCGCCGCCGACTAGAGCGGCAGCCGCGGCCGGGAGCGGAGCGGGCGCGACGCTGAACCGCTCAGAGCCCCTCTCAGCCTCCTCACCCTCTTGCCCCGCAGCATGGCCCGGCGAGAAGCGGCGGCCTCCCCCGGCCTCTGCCTCCTGCTCCTGCTGCTGCTCCGCAGCGAGGGGCTCTTCCCCCCCGTCTCCGCGCAGCCCCCGCCACCGCCGCCGCAGCGCGGGAGCGTGTGGTGCCCCAGCCGCTGCCTCTGCTTCCGCACCACGGTGCGCTGCATGCATCTGATGCTGGAGAACGTCCCCGCCGTGTCGCCGCAAACCACCATCCTGTGAGTAACCGGCGGGGGCTGCCACGGCGGCTCGCGGGCCGAGGCGGAGGGGGAGATGAGTACCTGGGATGAGAGGCGCTGGGGTGGGTGGCGGCGGAGCNGTGGGGGGAGGGGGCCGGACCCGCGGCAGTGGCTCTGCCCGAGGGGCCGGGGCTCCTCCGCTCTGCTCCGGGGCTCCTCGGTCCCGGAGTGGCTCGGCGGGGATGCGCTCGCCGCCCCCGTCCCCGGCGCGCCCCTGCCCGGCTCTGGCGGCGCGAGGGTCGGGCGGGTCTGGCTTTGCGGGGGTTGTGGGAGCTGGATGTTCTGGTTAGCCTGGGGGGGGTTGTGTCCCAGCTTAGTTCTCCCTAGGATTTCGCTGCTTCCTTAATATCCTGCTTAAAAGCGTATTCAGTCAGCAGGAGGATCGACAGGCACTTTCTGCTCGGTTCTGAGGCATGGTGGATGTACGAGCAAACTGGGACCCAGAACTTGGGCTTGCTGAAAACTAACTTGGTTCAAGTTTCCGCAGAGATTTGTGAGCATTATTTAATGGACGGTTTTTTAACTCGGCCACAAATGTGTCAGTTGAAGTGCCTGTACATTTCTCTGTAGGGTCTGGTCGCTGGTTTGGGTGGGATTGTATTGGTAATAAAATTCAGTATTGACAATGGTTGACATTTAGTTTACGTTGATTTTACTGAAATAGTTACTTTTCCAGCCATATTTCCCTATAATAAAGGCAAAGCTCCAAATGAATACCACACGCTATTTTGTTTTGTGGCTTACTAAGAGGATTTGTTCCACTGACCTGCTTATATGTTACTTGGGCTCAGAAAGCTTTTGGCACCAGCCCTGCCCTTTTCTACACACATGCAGCCGTGGAAGCTGAGTAGAGCTTGGCCCTGGGAATTTTCTGCGAGGCCTCCTGTAATAAATTAACTTATGACTTTGTCAGATATTTTCAAAAGACTTCTATAAAGCCTTGCTGTGTTTCAGCTTCCAAGTATTATTTAATGTGAAGAGTACAGTCATTTAACATTAGCCGAGTCCCTCTTTGGCAAGAAGCGCAGGCTTTTGGCAGAATGGGATTAGTCTTGCAGTACTTGTAAACCTTTTAGGGAACAGTACAGGAAGTGGGTGGTTAATGTTTCTTACATTTGAAACAAAGTACATTTACAGAACACCTTTTGCCTTGAGATTACAGGAAACCGTGTAAAGCTAGTTTTGTGGATCATCTTAAATTTAAAGTAAAATAAAAATAAAATCAGAGTGTAGAGTCAAGTCTTAATGGCTTAGTTTCATGTTAAACGTAGAATAGTCTGCAACAGCAGAAACTATTAGATTAAACTTTGCCAGGGTGGAGCTCCCCTTATGGTGGGTATTTATAATCTTGCAGTGAGTCAGAAGAGAATGTGTGAACAATGCAAGCATTATACACATCTAACCCCACTAATATATCAAATTGTCTTTTATCCCAAATCTGAATTATCATTCTGTTATAATGCAAAATGCAGTGCTGCGGAAGTAATGCAGAAGAAGTTAAAAACATGTTTTCAGCTTGACAAAGAATGGTAATTCTCAAAATATGCCTGTGGATGGCCAGCATTCTTCAAAACCTAATGGTGGCCTTACTTATCGTCTAGTGAAGGGTTTTATCCTTTCTCAGCAACTGACTAGGGAACCGTTGTAAATAAAATAAGTGGTATTATGTCTGTAAATACTCTATTACTCCTGCTGCTGTGAATGGGAAGGCGATGGGTCAGAAGGTAGTCAGGCGATAGGAGTCCTTGGGACAAAGAACAATGGTATAATTTATTTAGTAATAAGTAGTTTGAAGGTACCAATTATACATTAATAGTTTATCAGTTACATATGAATTACCTACTTTTAGCTGTAGGATATACTATCAGAATAATTATTACGTGTTTGAGGTATTCATTGAATTACCAGACAGTTTACCACTTGTGTTTTTTTACTTATCTGCCATGATGAACTGCAGTTCCACACGGCAGTTTTACACTTCATGGAGGTAGCCCATCACCCACAGAGGGCTTTTTATGCTCAGGAATAGTTTCTTTTTTAACCATGAAAGTAAGAAGCTATTTCATTTTTCATCTCTAGTTTGACTCTCAGAGTTTGTGTTTCATGTAGAGCCTGTATATGAAATGTATTTTCCTTAGTAGTGGTGTTGATAGTTAGATAATTAAAAACAATGAATTAATTTAAATTAAACGCCTTCCCCTTTAAAGCACAAACTTAGGAAATCCTGCAAAATGTATTGCTGATGTGTTAAGTCCATTTTTACTGGCATTGATATATTCCAAACTCTCATCTGTTTTATTTCTTCTGTGTGACATAGATTGACTATGCAAAGTAATTTTGTTAAAAAATAAAAAAAAATCACCATAAGTTTTTCTTCACTTATATGTATTTTACTGAGCATTGGTTCTGAAAAGCATCCCAGTTTGGAAATCGACTTGACTTTGCTGTACTTCACATATAATTTGTTACATGGATTAAACCAGCATGAGACCCAGACCCATGGTACAGCCAAATGTTTTTCCCCACATAAAAAAATAAGTCTACTCCTAATCTCAGGCTCTCTTTGGAAAACTGCTCATAACATTACTAGTTGCTGACCTTGCCAGTGCTACTTCTGGCTGTACATTTTCTCACTCACTATTGCTTACCCCACTTTCTGGCACTTCCTCCTTTGCTGCTGGAGGCTGGGAGCCATGGTTTGGATTGCTTCCACAGGGTGGATTCTGCCACCTTTGAAGTAGCTCATGGAGCCTTGCATGAGCATATGGTTTCACCCAGAATGGGACTGTTACCTGGACTCCTTTTAGGACCAGGGCTAGTATCCTGGTCAGAAAGTCCCGTGCTGACTTCCCTTAATAATAGACACCCCTCCCCAAAGTGCTTTGAAAAACCACTTCATGCCATAAGTTTGAGTGTGGAAATTTCCTTTCATCTCTGACTAAATATAGTGTGCTCACGTATTTATAGAAGTTGCTGAAACATATTTGTATTAGGCCATTGAAACAGCTGAGGAATGTAAAATTCTAGTTATGGTACTATTGCTGACTGTTGCTTCCCATAAATTTCCTATCTTGCATGTGGAACTTCTGTGTTCTACAGCAATTTCTATTATATGGTGTTGGAAATTCTGACAGGAGTCCTTTGAATATTGATGCAATATGTTGCCATTTATATCTTCCCTAAACATGACCCATATACAAAATGTCTACAGGACTAGTTATACTTACTCAGACCAATACTGAAATTTTTACGCAGTTTTTTGTGGCAGCACCTCATTGCTCTCTTGTTTTTTACTAGCTGTACAAGCATAATTGTGTTCAAAGAGTCTATCAGACTGAACAAGAAAAGAAACTAATATTCTGTTACTAGCAGAAAAGCTAAATATTGACAAAAATATTTGCCACAAAAGATAGTGGACTTGATTTGCACTAAGAGTGGCATGCAAATTATTGAGGAGAATTTTTTTTTTTAAATAAGTCACTCAGTATTTGCTATGGGTAATTATTACTTTAGCCATTCTGCATGTCTGTTATGAATAAAATGCCTTTTCAGTACATAATTTTAAGCAATCAAACCTTAATAGAACTTTTTAAGTTGCAGGCATTTCAGGAGAGTAGCTTTTGGAGATAGTGAAATGAAATAGGAAGGCAACAGTCTGTGCTGCTTGTTACTGCTTTTGTTACATGATTCCAACATATTCTAAACATTACACAGTTTAGGGCACTGTACCTATTTATTTATTTATTTATCTATGTATTTTAATTTCTGGTTTGTAGTGTAAATGTCGGGGGAAAGGGGAAAATGTTAGTTGTTGAATTCTATGATGACTTTCTAGATAACTGAGTAAGAAGTATTCACATTTTTTTTGTTATTTCCATAAGAATTTTTTGTGGAATCTATTGTACATTCATAATGCCAGAGAAAAGCATTATTGATGCTTCTCAAGTGCATTTATCTTAATACAGTTAAAAAAACCAGACACTGAATTACACAAATGACACATCAGTTTGGAGAATACACGCATTACCAAAAATATAGGATAATGGAAGTTTAATGACACTTCACATTTCAGTGTTGATTTGTGATAACATTATGCCTCCTAACAGAAGTATTTAGGGAAATGAAATGGGTGATATGCATGGAGTCTCTCAGTGCAGAAGTCTCTGAGCTATCATAGCAGAAATCAAACTGCATGCTCTTTTCAGATCTGCTGTTTGAAACGATGTATTGTCAGGCAGCATTTTCATCTAAAAAATACAGCATCCTTACTTTCAATCAGATCTTTGAAACCCTTTTAGATAAATTCCAGTACATTAAAATTAGAACAGTAAATAAGCACACTACAACACTGTGAAGGACAAAGGATTGCAGCCTCAAATCTGTACTGTGAGGAAGCTTGATCACTGCTCTGCTGAAAATCAGTTTGCATATAAGAGTCAGTTAAGAGATATGACACTGGTATAAGATTTTATTCAAGACGCAGGGATGTGTACATACTTAGTTCTTTTCTAAAAAACGAACAGATACTGAAGATTTACTTGAAGGGTTTGAAAATAACTGAATACCGACACAGATCTTGACAGACTCTTAGCTGAGCAGCAAACTGCAGTAGGTGCCAGTGATTATTTGCTTAAAATGACACAGAATGGGGGGAAAGCATAAGATTATTTCAATAAAAATTACCTTAGGTCTTTGCTCATAGAAATTTCTTCTATTACATTATGTTGATCTTTTTTCACATTTCCTTCTATCTTCATAGAAATTTTATGAACAAGTACAGAATTCAATTTGAGATTAACACCTATATTTAGATCCCTATCCATAAGTGTTTACAGCCATATTTGGTTTGAGAACTTACCTTCTAATTAGTAGCAACTTAGCTAGTACAGCTCATAGTGCCTGGAGCAAACACATCTCACTCAAAAGGGGACACCTTCATTTGGGATATTAATTTCTAGCCTCAGGCTACCTTCCCAAAAAGGGTCCAGGTCCCCATTGGGCCTGTGCCATACCTGTTTGCTCTCAATAGATGTCTCAGATAGTCCAAGACACTTGTTGGACAACTGAATTAAGCTCCTACACTTTTAGTCAGCAAATTAATTTGTGCCTTCTCCAGCATGAATGTGTTTACTAGAGTTCTGTTGACAATAAAAGGAGTCTAAACATCTGTGTGTGGATGTGGATATTTTTGTCTAAACAAAAGCTTTAAGTATTTTTCAGAACAGAACGTTTTCCTAGAATTTTCAAGAGAACAAAACTACTTCCGAAAAGCAAACTAAGAAGTCATAAACAACAAAAAATCCTAACTTTTACAGTATGTAAGTAGCTATAAGGAGAGTATTTTCCCTCTGGTAAGCCGTGTCCTCTGAGTACCAGCAAATCAAGTGGATACTGCAAAAGATACCAACCCTCCCAAGCAAAGCAGCAGTGCAGGGTATGTAGGATGTGAAGCCTGCTAAAGCCATTCCCGGGCAGTCTCATTGTACCGGTGATGGAATGAGCCAGGACCAAGGCATGAGTGTGTTAAGGAGACATTTGCAGAGCTTGCAGAATGTGCTTGGTCGTTAGCAGGGGGCTGAAGGGCACAGAATTGATAGTGTTTGACATTTACTGGGAGACATGAGGCAAAGCTGCTGAAGGCTGCAGCAGAAGGACCAAATGAGTCTTCAAATCCCTGGAGACACTAGTGGGAAAATATTTTTGTGATTTCAGCAGTATGTTAGCCCTCATCAAATTCTTTGTGGGAGAATGGGAAAACATATGGAACAAAATCATACCCATAATTTCCTGCAAGTATCTTACTGTGTATTTAACACACTATCATCAGAGGAATATTGTCATCTGTTACAGTTAATACATATAATTCCTGGGTTTCATCTTTTTTTACTAAGATGTGATTTGGACTAGTAAATGCTTAACATTTGAGTGCTAAAATGCTAAACATGTGTTTATTTACAAAAAGATATCCATAATGAATAGAACCAAATATCCATTTGACCTGATATTTATAAACAAGTAGACAGTATAGAGCAGCATATGGTGGTTTTATCTCTAGAATAACTTGTAAATAGGGATTTTCTGGGCTAAAGGTATTTCCATATTATATGTTCACCTTCATGTATTGCTCCTCCACAAATTGTTTAACCTCTTTTTTTCGACTAGTTTAGCGGTTAACTTACACTCATAACTTTCAGTGACAAGGTGTACTACAAAAACTATATGGTGTAAACTGCCTTCTTTTGTTTGAAGCCTGCAAGCTGCCAGCTTCACTTAATGTCTTCCATTTCCTCTACTGGAAGAGTTGGTGAATACGTGATCCCTCTCTATCATCTCAATGCCAGCCATGATTTTTTGATCTTTGATCCTAAGCTTCTCCATTCATTTCTTTTTAAAGTTGGAGACTTCTCAACGAAAGGTCGGTGTTCTTAACCTCTGATCATCTGGACTGCTGCTTCTCCACTCTACTGTGTTTTGAGGAGAGGGAATTACAACTTCCCCCAGAATTTGCATGGGCAGATCTGGTATGTGGGCTAACTGAGGATTTATAGAGCAGCATTAGGGTAGGCTCTGTTTTTATTTTCTGTTCCTTTTCTAATAATTCATAACAGAATATTTTCTTCCCTTGAACTTCTCTTGTATTTGTTTGTTTGTTTGTTTTTTCCTAAGGGACTAATTGAGGGTAGCTTAAAATCTTTTGTGGAAGTAGTAATAATCAGTTCCAGTCCTGCCATTTTACTTGTAAATTTTGGTTTTCTCCATATACATTACTTTGTATTAAAATATGTGTTGGGTTTGCATTTTACTAGCCATTCATGGATTGTGGACAGGTCCTTCTGCCATTTTTCCTAGTCAGGCTTCATTTAATGGATGAATATCATAAGCAAAACTTTGTCCTTTCTGTTGTTCATCACCCTTCCACTTAGGAATGAACTGAACAATGCAGAACTCAGCACAGCTGTCTGTGGAACTCTACTGGTGACCTTCCCCAATTATGAAAATTCACCATTTACTACAAACATCTCTTCATATGCTCCTCTGAACTGTGTAGGGTATTTGCTTTATAGCTGTTTCAAAAGATTGTCTTCTGAGTCCCAAAGCTTCAGGAATTTGGACTGTTGTCAGCACAAGATTTTTTGGTTTGTTCTACTGAAATGTTTTAGAAAGCCATAAAGATAATAGATCAGTGGATTGTTTGGTATTATTGTCTACATCCTCAGTTCAAAATCACAGTTTTAATATTTTTTCTGTCTCCCTGATTCTCTGAACAGATAGTTTCAGTGCCTCTACTGTTACTCAATTTTCCCAAACAGCAGCACAACTGAAAAAATGACAAGTTAAATGAGTTTTCATCATTACTTTGGGGCATGAGGGACACTGAATAAGAAATTTTAGTGTAGCGGAGACAAACATGAGATTACTCACTGAAAAGGGCAAGAAATGGATGCTTGGACATGAGTAAATATACTCCTTCTCTTGCGATTCCCAAAGGCAGCTGCTGGAAAAAATAACAGGTTGATGCCTATCCCTTGCATCATCAGGAAAGTCTGGATGTGAGACACAAGCAGTGTCTCACCTAAAACTGTGATAAACACAGGCTGAAGAGAAAAACATGACTAATAAATATTTCAACCTCCTCCATTTTCTGAGTAACTCTTACTGACTTCTCTCCCAGGTGAGGTCAGTGCTCATTAAGAGATGTCATGGAGGTGTCATTAGCCGGCAGAAAACTTGGTCATTTAGATTAAATAAATGTTAGGCTGCTTTTATGTGCTTATGGATTTGCTTGTAAATAAGCTAATTTTAAATTAAAAAGTCGAAATCTAGCAGAAAAGAAAAATAAGAAGTATAACCAGTAAAGAGAACAGAGTTTATGAAGATAGAAGGAAATGTGGAAAAAGATCAACATAATGTAATAGAAGAAATTGATGTTTCTATTTAGACATGAAAAACTAGCAGACAACTATTCAGAAAATAACAAAAGAAATAGTGCATTATGTGTAAAATTGCATAATATTTTAATTTTTTAATTAAAAATGGCATTTTACAGGAATATTTTCTTGTGTATAATAGATAAAATGAAATTCTAAATCAATGTTTTGAGACTCCAATTCTATTTTGAACAATTGAAAAGCTAAATTTTCATCCACCTTGATTAATCTCCGAAATAGGTTTTTTTCCAGTTATTTCTTTTTGGATTCAGATTTCTGAAACTTTTGAAGTTTATTGTAGTTTGTTTACAGATTTTTTTCTCCACTTCATATATTATTTTGTTACCAAATATTTTGTACACTCTAGATCTCATCTTGCAAATGTGAACTTATGCATAGCTTTGTATACATGAGCAATCCCCAGGCTTCTGATTCTTCCTGCACTTGGACATTTGCTGAGTCTCTTTCTAGCGAGTCAGAGTGTTTACAGCTTTATAGGATAAGACTTCACTTACAGAAAAGTTCCATTTATAAAGATGACATTTAAAATCGACATCATACAATCTAAATATTTATAGTTGCTTGTCCTTTTGGAGAAATCCATGTATAAAAAGAAGGTAATGTTTTAAATATGTGTGTTTATGTTTGGGTCTAAATACTTATATATACACATGCTATCCTATTTTGTATATAAATGTATACAGATATATTTATACACGATAGAAGGGAAACAACTGAACCAAATTGTCTTTATCATTTGTTCCATTTAGATTTGGTGAAAAAACCCAAACCAAAACAAAAATAGCTTTAAAGACTTTATTATTGCAAATATGGGCAGAGTTTCAAGACAATCCACGGAGACGGTGCAATGACAGCTGACTGAACTGGAACAGAATGACTCAAAATATTTCCTTTTCCTTCCTTTGCTTATCAGGCTGCCAAATTTGATTTGTTTTTGTTATGGCATCATTACTGCTGCTAATGAGAGTCAAGGGATTATTTTAAACAG
The DNA here is from genome assembly GCA_013399895.1 of Serilophus lunatus. Taxonomy (NCBI): domain Eukaryota; kingdom Metazoa; phylum Chordata; class Aves; order Passeriformes; family Eurylaimidae; genus Serilophus; species Serilophus lunatus. The sequence goes on along the minus strand of VXBA01005201.1, from coordinate 62,018 downwards.
CAAATATTTATTGTAAATAACAAGTCTTCTCAAACTCTTGAAAAAGACACATGAGGGAGAAATTGATCTGAGCTCTCAGTTTCAGGTCTTTTTGTTTAATCTGTAATTAAAATGATAAGCAAAGATAGGACATTAAAGACTATGCAGTGCCTAGCACAGCTTCTCGAGCCATGTGAAAGTTTTTAGAATGAAAAGTGTGAAGTTTTGTGCAATGTAGTGTTCTTTCTTCCTTTTTTCTGAGCTGTTTTTTTTAATGCTTTACTAAGCAAAACAATGAACAAATGTATTTAACTCCAAATGAGTTTTAATGCCTGTGACATTGCTCCCTTTTCTTTGTTTTGCCTCTTGGATTTTTTATTCTCTTTCCAATTGCCACTCCCCGGATATTTCGGAAACATTTTCTTTCAGCATTCTTTCCCCTTAAATCACTTCTTACAACAGTCTGTTCATTGTCTGGTTGGTCTAAGAAAGAAAAAATATTGCTTGGTACACTGTGCTGCCTTAACTAATGACTGTTTTTTGGTAAGCATGATGATGATTGCTATTGCAATGTATTAGCTAGACTGGTGGATTCAATAGCATTTTGTTAGCCATATTGCTGCTGATTTTCTCTGTTGGAGAAAAAGCATAGAATAAATGAGTCCATGAATGCTTGACTTCTCTCTAGGTAGTGTGAGCATCATAACTGCCCACAGCAGTATGAAATTCAGTGCAGACTTCTCAAAACAGTTGATTTCAGAGGTCTTATAGCCTCTGTCCATAGTCCACCATGCTCTACAGAAGGTAAATATTTTGCTTTTATAAGACTTTGGTTGCCCATTTTGATATAAAATTTTACTATATAATATTAATAATAATTTTACTACTTTGAGGCTTCTATTTAATGATTGATTATGATGATAACCAGATTAAATCAGTCATCAATATTCAACTCTTTAAAGCATGTCTGAATGAATACCTTGTAAAGTTTTAATGGTGAGAAAACTTTTTTCCCTAAACTTTCAAAAGTATTTTGAAAAACATGGGGGATATTTTGTGCTCTGGTGCACAGATAACTAGTGAGCCATTCAAAACTGAAAACAAATGCAATGAAATGCCACATTGTATTACCTGCTAAGGTAATGTAACAAGCTGGAACCATCAGTATGCTGGTGTGACGTGTATAAGAAAGTGCAATTGATACACTGATGGGAAGCTGCCTTTCAAAGCAGGATGCCTTTTAAGAGATGTTTTGTCAGTTTTTGGGAGAATGACTAATTTGGGTTAAAAAAAAAGGATTTGGTTAGATAACATTTTAATAAATTCTCTGAGCAATTTGAGAGGTAGGAGTTCGTTCAATTTATTTTTTATAAACATAAACTGAATCAGAAAATTCAGACCTTTGACTTGGGTAACATCCTCAGTCTCCAATAAAAAGGGCCTATGTATTTGCTTCAAAATGTCAGTAAAAGGAGAGATTTCCATCAGGCAAGAAGAACTGCAGAGTTGCAACAGGGCAGTAGGAGCAGTGAGAGCAATTTGATTTTGTGAGTAGATGGTTTCCTCTGACCAGATTCAAGTCATTAACTTTCTGATTTAATTTTATTGCCCTGGGAAAAGCTTAAGTAAATGCAATAGCATTCATGTGGAGGGGTAGAATCAAAATGTTTGCTAGTTAGACTTTATAAAGCTAAAGCATGTTTTATTTGTAGATTGAAGATATAGTTGTCAGAATTGTAAATAATTGCTACTAGACAGTTACTAAAGGTCTGTGAATACCTTTCTTAGTATAGAAACTTTATTTAAACCAATTTTTAAAACACAGGATATTTTTTTTCTGAGTGCTCCATCAAGAAACTAAATCACTTGAAATTTTTAAATTTTCATACATATGGAAACAATCTTTCTTGATTCAGTAAACAATAGTTTTGAAAATTTAGCCAGAAAATCCTCTAATCCTCCCATTGTGATATGCGAATTGTCTGAGGAGTTGTATACTGTGTCACCTTTGTGTTCTTTCCTGAGTAGATATTTTCTTTTGACATCCTCTATTTTAATTACACATTTTACATACATCTCGCATGTGAACAAGATTTGAAAAGAAATATGTAAAAATAGTCTGAGACACAATATTCATTAGAGATTTCCAACTGAACACTTTGTCAAAGTAATTAAGAGGCAGAAAGCAAGGTTTATACAGAAAGACCAAAACCAACCCCAAAACAAAACCCAGCATTCAGTGTCAACCTTTATACTGGTCATATCTGCATAGAAGATCCAGTGATAGGTGCTAGATAGATCTATCTTTTTAAAAAACTTGTGAGATTGCCAAACACCTCAGAAAGCACAGGGGAAATTTTCCATTTTTAATGAAATTACAATGTGAATACACTTACAGAGCAGATATAAGAGGTAGGCAAATAATGTGTGTACAGCCCCCACACTCAGGTATATCATATAGTCCAGTTTTATAACTCCATGGCACATGTTTATAATCCCTTATTCATCAAGGAAACAAATAAGAACTAATAAGAGCAAACTGTGGTTTACCAATCACCATCAACAATATCACATTGAATTCAAACTAGTTTTTTCTTTTCAATATGGGTAAAATTTTGACTTCCTACAATACATAGGACTCAATAATATCTGTGCAATGCAGATTCCTTAGGTAAGAGATTTTCATTATCTTTCATTTACTTTTTTTTTTCCTGTGGATATCCAGAAAAACTTGTTTCGCAATAGTGCCAGCACAGGGCAAGTGCCTGTCTTGCATGTCAGGCATTTTCTGTGACAGAATTTGTATTGTTTTGTTGGTTGGACTTTTAAAATATCTTTTATTTTTACTGGTTTTGAAGGCTGACTTTCACTTTTCCCCAAAAGGGTATGTAATTATTCAGTATTCAGTCTTCTGGATAGTGTAAAAAAATGCTTTTGAAAGCAGCTAACAATTACAGTGGAAGTAATTTTTTTTATTTTTTAACTTTAGAGATAATTCGATGTGATGGTTGATGCCCTTAAAATAAATTGCTTTTAAGATCTGAACCCATATGTAAGAAATTTCTGATAGCATCAAGATTTGAAAAAATTTTTGAATGCCTTTGTGGATTAAAAATTTATGAGTTTGTTTGGGGTTTTTTGTTGTTTTTTTTTTTTTTTTTCTTCTGGGTTGGTGCCTCTTTCATTCAGTAAATTTGTTGTTTTCAACTGTATAGTGATAAAGCTTCAGTATGTGTGAAATGAAATGTCCATTGAGCTCAGCCTAATCTTAACTCTGATTTGGACATGGGAAGGAATTGCCCCTCCAGAGAGCAGAGCCAGTGTACAGCCTCTCAGGAGAGATTTCAGCCACGGCACTTCTATGGTAGCACATCCCATACATGAGGAAATTTTACCAGTAAAAATTTTTGCACTTAAGTGACTAAGTGCTGAGGTTATGGTTTGCACTCTTCAGCCTCTTAAATTCCTCTTAAAGTATTTGTGGAAATCCCAGCCATAAATTCACATTTTTATGTCTTTGGATCAGAGTATATTTGTATGTTTGGCCAGTCTTATAGCAATGATAGTTTAGCTGTGGGTCCAGAGGATTCTTTTTCAGTTGAACTTAAAATTTCATGATTAATATTTGTGGGAAAGAATGTTTCCATTGGATTTTAAACCACATATATGGAATGGTCTTAGTCAAGTGGAATACTACTAATTTAAACATTTCCAAGAGATGTGTTTCTCAGTAGCAGAAACTTTCTAAGAATCTTTTATTCAAACCTGAAAAGTAATTAGTAGATGGATCTGCTTTTTTGAAACTACGATTTTATTTAAAAAAAAATTTGGCTGCAAATAGTATTCAAACTTTTTTTCATTTACTATCTGGACTGTATATTAAAAGAAAATAGGTAGTCTAATGTATTTAAGTAACTGGTCTATTTAGTATATTGATACTAGTATACACCTACTTGTTTTGTTTCAATTTTCTTTTTTAATTTACAAAGCAGAGATTGTACTCCTTTGCAATTAAAAAACAAACAAACAAGAAACCAACTCAGAAACACCCCGTGAGTGCTACTTGGCTTTCTTTTGGTTTCTGGGTGCCAACGGTAATTGCTCATTCCTGCCCTTGGTCTTCTCACTCAGTTCTCATGGTAAGCTGAAAAATAAACAAGGGAAAAACATGTGGTTTCACTCTGAATCATTTCCATGGCCTGTGGTGTCTGTTGGCCATTCAAGTTAGCCCTGGTGAAAGAGGGTGGAGTGGCAGGTGGCAGGAGAGGAGCTGCCTTCCCCAGGGAAACTGCTAAACTGCCCCTGGGGCCAACCCAGACCTGCCCTCAGAGAAAACCATAAAAGTAAGTTGAGTTTGTGATACAGCTTGAAGGGGTAGGTTTGGGCACACAGAGAACTGTTAATGCCCCTGCTGAGACCTTGCAGAAGAAGCCCCCTTCTACTTTCCTTCTTTGCCAGGGATCCACCAGCCCTGCTCCATGCTTCCCTGGGCCTGCTGGTCCACCCACCCACCCACCATTCTGTCCTGCTTCAGAAATATTTGCAATTTTAGTTTTCACAAGTTAATTTTTAACTAATGTCCCCTCTCTTCAGTTGTCATGTTAGGTATTTATTATTACGTGGATACTTTAGACCATCTGATATTCCTCAAAGGCAGATTTATACTTAATTTAATACTTTAGAGTTAATTCTAGTATTTTCATTCTACTTTGGCAAGAGTAATCAAATGTTTGAACCTTTCCCCTTTTTTTACATGCACACCTGGTTGAAAGCATTGTTCTTTCTGTTTGAGCACTAGGAAAGACCTCTTGAGAGTCCACATTAGCTATGATGTGTTACTGGGCAGCACATGAAGTTGCTCTCCATGTGGCCCAAATGGTATGTATATGGCCTGGCTGATAGCTAGTTTCTATGGGGTGATGAAAGCAAGGATGTAGATTGGAACATGATCAAAATGGAAAAATCAGATTGAGTTATAACTTTAAAAATTGCATTAAACTCTGAAGAATAAAGTAGTACAGAATTGTCTTTGCTTTTATTCAGAAATGAGCTTCTTTGCCTTAAGAACAACATGTGTGTAAAAACATTTCTCTGTCTACAAGTGTTTCATACTTTTTTCTGGTATCTTTAGTATTGTATCAACATAATGAAATAATTGCAGAGATATTAAAAAGCATGCTTTCTAATTGATTATTGGCTTAATGCCGCCAATATTATGACTGCTACAAAGATGGTGTGTCACTTAAAGCAAAATAGGTGTGATCTCCTGTGGCTACTGGAATTTAAAATAACTAACAAACACGTGCAAGATTAGTAACACTTACTTGGAAATTTCAGACACATCCGTAAATAGCAGCAGTCCAATTTTCCAAGCTTTTTTTTAAGCCGGTCAATCAATTTAATTTAAGAAGGGAAAGAAAGAAAGAAAGAAACATACAGGAGAAGAAGTAGGGATATTATTTATTTCAGCTTTACTTTTGCAATGTGTGATAAAAGGAGATGGGAGTTAATTTATTCAATTTACGGAATATAATAAAAATGTATAAAGCATATTTATTATTGGTCTTTTATTATTCTTTTGATGCATTCTGTAAGGTAACTAGTTCTCTAATGAGTAGTAGCTTCAAAATTGCTTTTTGTTTATAATTTTGATATTTATATGAGGATGGACATGATGCAAGAAAAGGGAAGGAATAATCTTTGTTCCCAGAAATTCCCTTCCCTGAATGTCATTCAGGTTCAATGTTTCCTAGTAGCCACTTGCATTGCTTTTCATAGGGAGAAAGCAACTTCTCCCAAGAGACGGGAACGGCCAGTGGCCTGCCCACAGGCTGTCTGCACTCGTGAGGAATGAGGAGATACATATCAGAGGAGTCTTGACATAGCCCTGTCACTCCCTGTTCAGAGTTTGCTTTGCCAGGAGCAAGAGGAGCTGGAGGCAGAGTAAGAAACTAATTAACTTATCTGCTATTGCAGTAAAAAAATTATTCCAAGAGCTGCAGCCTCTTCAGTGAGGTAACCTGGGATTTTCCCATGAAGTGGAAGGAAGAGCTGTTAAGCTTTGTCTGAAACCAGGAACCCACTCTGCGGCTAAGTGAGAGTACCTGAATTTTTTTGTTGTTACTCCTTATGCAAGCCAATAGTGCTTTTCCTATTAACCCTGAAGTGTCCTCAGCATTCTACCAGAACAACTATCCAGATACATTCTAACAGCACCTCTAGGTCTGTTTGCATCTGATTACAACCGTTTTGGAAATAACTGAGAATTACGTAACGGTTGGAAATACATTCCAACAAAATCTGCCTAGTGTAGGGGGAAGAGTGATGCATAGATGTATAATGAATAAAGGCTTTGAGTCAAATTTGTGTTATTTTTAAATGCAGTAATTCCTTCAATTTTCCACTTCCTTTGGCTTGATGTTGATCCTGTATTGCAAGACTTCTTTTTGAATTGAAGGAGACAATGTGGGCATTCTTTAATAAGGTTGTCAACATTGTAGATGCTGGGTGCTATTTATTGGTATAATAAATGTAATGCAAGCTCATATGCACTGCATCAATGAGGCTGCCTGCTCTGAGGAAAGTCCCTAAACCTGCATTCGTGGGGAGATCACATTTACATACTAGGATATTAGTTTACCTGCCCAGTTTGTTACTTCTTTCCAAGACCTCACTCTCAACCCTGTTTTCAGCTGTAGGATCTTATGTTGCTGAGAGCTCATTGCCCTCGGCTCTCCACTGACACTCTCCCAGAAAGATGCTGATGTGTCAGAGCTAGAAAGAAGCTTAAGACACTCTGGTAAAGCACAGGTGATTCCTGTATATCTGTGCATATTTTTCCTTATGAATATGCACACTCATTTGCTTGCATTGCCCCTGCATCCATTTTCCTGTCAGTAAAGACAGAAAGAACTAATCTGCTATAGAACAAAATCAGAATAATAACAGAATTGTGAGTGTATTTTCCTGCCCACCTATGTTTGAAGTTTAATGAATAATTTATTTATTTTTACATCCTTTAAGAGTGTCTGCAAAAATAGTATGAACTTCAGCCTTTGGGCTTGTTTGGACTTAAGAAAAATGATCATTCCTCACTTAAAAGTGTTTATTTCTAGTAAGCAGAAACTGAAGACAAGCATGCTCAAGCTGGAAGCAGGGTGAGACTATCCCATTTTTAACAGTGAAGATAGTTAACTACTAGAATGACTAGCAAGTCATTATGTTTTGCTTGAATCATAGTTTTGAATCATAGTTTTATATTTTTCTCAAAGGCATGGTTCCGGTCTGACAGCAATAATTGCCTTAAGACGGGAAATTTTCTATTGTTGTGTGACTTCTTGCGTGAAATGTCATGGATGATAAAGTTTTTGGCTTTCAGTTCTTTCCTCTGAGAATGTAAGTATTTCATGGATATAGAGTTTAGACTTAAGCGTGCCTGTGAGACAGAGAAGTGCAGAAACATTATTTACTTTACAGCGTGGTAGATGCAAGGAAAAAAAGACTATTTTTTGACTATAGCATAAAAGCAGAATTTCTGTGGGTTTTTTCATAGGAGTAATACACAGGACTGTTAACTTCAAAAGCCAACAAAACTGTTAATGCAGTTGTTTCAATGGTTCATGGTATGCCATAAACTAGTCAGCTTCCTTTTTTGTGTCTCTAGCCCTTTATAGAGGAGAAATGTTTTTATTTAAAAGTGTAGTTGAAAAAAATAATATTAAGAAGGAAACAAGGTTGCACCTCGAACTGTCACTGATCTTCTAAAATTATTTCAAGTTATGGTAGTTCTTTACAGTACAGGTTGTGCCAAATGTTAGTTCATGCTTTGCATGATCCAAAACCTTAACCACCATATATTTGTGTTAGGACAGCACACAGGCTTAGCTGTTGTGCTCTATTTTATTGGGCATGGCAAAAACGCAGGACCAGAAAAGAGCCCTTTCCCAAGGATATTTCTGTGAAGAATAATCAGTAATGAAACATATGGCTGTGCTGTCAACAACTTTTTAATTGTTTGGTTTTAGCAATAGGCCCCGTGACAGGAAAAAAGGCAGACTTTGCCTTTTCTTGTTATTTCTCAGACTGCAGAAACATTACTTTTCTTTGAATTCTATCATGTTGTTAAAAGAATGGGAGTTTGGTTGTGTGTTTTTGGTTTTGTATTGTTGTTTGGTGGAGTTTCTTTAAAGTCAGCATGAGAATTAGAAACAATTATAAAAGAAAATTTTAATTTCAAAATACGTTATTTATGCATGGATTTTAGAGGATTATGGATTTTCATGGATTTTGAAGGACTCTGAATGTGGATGAGGCAAAGAGCCATGATCATGCTAGTGTAAAATTTCCATGTATAAATCTTGACAATTAAGCCTTCAAGCCTAAAACTTGGAATCAGCACGTCCCACTTGAGTCCTATTAATGGCGCTGCGTTGCTGGTTGGAAAAATTGGCAAAAAGGCAGCAGAGGGATCTACAGACTTCGTAAGACAGTGCTGTATTTCATTTCAGTGAGTTCACATTTAAATGTTTTCATTTCAACTCTAGTGGCAAAATAATTCTTCATTAAAACAAATCCTCAGCTCTTAGAGAAGGATGTATCATAAGCTCTCCGTCTACTAACCTTGTATTTGATAAAATACAGTTTTTAAGACTTGTGAACATAAAAGTCCCTTTCAACAAATCTTACATATTTGTGCAAATCATGTGTTATTTCAATTAAAAAAATTGATAGATGGTCAAAAAGTCATTTTTTATTACTTTTCTTATCATAACAATTTTTATGTTTTACCGATTAAGGTAAGTACTTACAAAAGTTCTTTATCTTGTTCTACAGCTTTCAATATTTTTATGAGCCTACTGTTTACTCTTATTACTGAAATTAACAGTATACTAAATATTATTGACTATGATATCCCCTCACCATCTGAGAATGTTTTATTTTCCCATCTAAAAATGCAGTGGTTTTATGTGCTGCATGTTCATGTACAGATAATAAAAGTATCTCAATGTAAATTAGAGAAAATCACATATTGCATCTAGTATTTAGACTGGAGAAGAACTAATCCAGAAAATGAATTGCCAAGAAAATTGAAAATGAACTAATTTTGTTTATAAAGGTAGCACTAGGGTAAATTTTAAAAACCAGGCAAAAAAAAGATCTCGGTTCCTCTGGTATTCTAGCCAATGTTACACTGCTAGCAACAAGAATTGCTTTAAGTAATGTTATAGCTGCAAGTGGGATTTGGTTTTATTTTTTTAAAGTGGTGGCTCTGTCTTTGTTTGTTCAACAAAGTGACACATTTTTTACAGGGCAGTAGTTAAAGCAGCATTAAAGTGCCATTGACATCATCCAGTTACTCCACTGACTTGATTATATAACCTCTTTTGTGCAATTTTCATGCTCTGCTCTGTTTGAATGTTTTTACTATGCTGATGGCTGTTTTTCATTTCCTGCTGGGATGACCTTGAATAAAAAAGAATAAGAATAAAGTAGACATAAGCAATGTAGTCTTGCTGGCATTTGTGGATCTTTTGTTCTGTGTTGAGAAACATAGCAGTTTGGTGTTTATGGTATAGATTATTTCTGCTGGGTAGTAAATAATCTTCAATGGCTAGAGGAAAAAAAGAGTCTTATTTTGTTCTTTTGAATTTAGCAATGGTAAAGTGATCCAGTTATGACAGTTCTTACCTCATTAAAACATCTGAAGAACGCTAGGCAAATAATGGCCATTCTTTTACTTAAATCATTAATTTAACCTATTAAAACTAATAGATCTTCCAGGTTCAGTATATATCACACTGCTGAAGGAATTTATATTTTTTCCTTTTTTTCACCTCTCCTTACCAACCGGAATTTCATAATTCTCCTTACAGTTGAATAACATGAGTGCATTATCTTTCATATAAACACCTTCTTCAGACTGTTTATATCACTCAATATCAGAACATTATGACAGTGAGAAATCCATAATTTCAAAGTAGTTTGTGTTATTTTTGCCACCACCTACTTTTAATTTGTCAAATTAAAGTAGTGAAAATTATATTACCATACACTTTATGATCACATATAGAGAAGGAGGTTTAGCTTTAAATATTTTTCACTGGACCTTTTAAAGTGGCTACGTTTGAGGCAGGGGTTCAACATTTGAGAACCTGTCAGTTTTTAAGATGCTTAAGACAGCAGTGTCCTTTCAATTATTTCAATTTTGCTGCTGTGGTGATTTTGCATAACTGAATTTAGGTTCATTCATATCCTAAATCAATGCTGAAGTACTGGTTTACCTTGAAACAAAGTAATGAGATCCTTACCTTCACTGCTAAAAAAAATTGTTTGGTTTTTTTTTCCATTGGTAAATGCTTTAGTATTTTGCGTTTAAATGAAGATCGATGAGAAGTTATTAATGCGTCGACATCATATTTGAAACATCAGTGTATTATATGACTAAGCTGATGTCATCCACATTGTCTTTTTGTTGTCCAAAGACATATACAAATATCTCAAATATTATTCAATTTAAAATATGAAATCAGGTGCTTTTATATGTTAATACAAATGTGGGTCTTCTAAATTTGAGTTTAAATCCTTTTTTCTAGTTTGCCAGTGGTAAATCTGATGCCTTGGTTTTATTCTGTGTTTACAGATACTGGTCTTGGAGACCCTTGGATGTTCTAGTATTTTCTTTATTTTTGTTTCACTTTCTTTTCATGTACTGTTTCTTAGAATGAACGTGTGAACATGATTTTTAATTTGTGATACTTGAGAGCAATATGCTGGTAAATATTTCCCAGAGCAAATATAACAAATGTAAGTGTAACTTGGTGATTCAGCTGTTTTGTTCTTTGCATCTAAGATTATAACGCAAAGTAAAAGGATATTTTCATTTTTGGACAAGGAAAACTTATGACAAATGCTGGAAGATTAATAAGTGATTAAAGATATCTTCTGAAGTTGGGAAGTACAGATTATGTGAAATAGAAGGTCTACCCAAAAAGTACTAAGACAGTTTTGTGTCAGAGAATTGTTTGGAGTTAGTACAAGTAATGAATGCATGGCTAGACTAGTTGTGTTTCTTCCTCAGCCTCAAGAGCGAAAACAGTAAAATATAAATGTATTATAAAAGATTTATTCTTTAATATTCTTGCTTTGATCTTTGCCAATTTTAAGAGGGCTATAAACAGAAGACGAAATTATACATTGTACATAAAATTTTCTTTTTGGACATAGAGTTCTCTCAATAATTAAAAAAAATTGTCCAAAGCAAACAGAGTTGTCTGCCCTATTTTAGTCTTAGATTTTGGAAATATGTTGATGATTCTAGCTGCTAGAGTTGGAAAATCTTTCCTTATATTGAATTTTGTAAATCTTATTGTTACACCCTAGAAAATGAGCCTTAAATAAAACAATGTACATTTTTGCTTTAATTTCTACTCTGTAGCCAGGTAGATCGAAATGGATAACCAATATTCTGAATGTTTTCAGCTGTCTTTGCTTTTATGAAATATTTTATTTATTGTTCTGAAAGCTTTTACAATCAGATTTAAGTATGCTAGTCTTCATAAAGGCACTGTATAATAAAAAACTTGTATGGCCTTTAAAAACTGTGAGATTAATTGTAGTTGTGGTACTAGCTTGGAAATTTCTGTAATTGCAGCTTTTCTATAAAAAATGTGACATGTTGAGTGTTTTTTGTGAATGCCCTGCCAGTATGTTTTGCATGCATACACTATCTCCCAAGATAAATGTTTTTACAGTTTCTATATCCATGTTATAATTGGCTAATTATATGTGTATATATAGAGAGAGACATAATTATGGAACAAGCAGTAGCTTAACATGCTGTATTTTGGTTTTACTTTTTTAATTAAAGATCCTAAAATAATGGGTTTGTGTCATGATTTTTTCTGATACAGACTAAAATTGAAAAAATGAAAGTCATTTTTATTATATACTCTCTCTAGTATTGGGGATGTTCTCCAAGTGGCAGGGTACCCAGTCTGCAGACAGAGGTGAGAAGGACATGTCTAGTGTGGAGCAAGCAGAGGAGAAGCCCTGATGTTTTTCCTGCTGCTACTCCAGCAGTTCTTCATAAGGAATTTTTCAATTTGTCCTGCTTAGGACAACAACTTTTGTAGTAGCTGCTAAGGAGTGCTTATTACTTGGCATCAAATAGGTCTTCAGTGGAGTTGATGACTGGGTGTGGCCATTTTGGTGTTGAGTATCCAGGATGAGATGCAAAGGCAGCCACCTTTTGAGGCGAGTGGTAAGGGCATGCAAAGTCACCTTGGTAGCCCCACTTTAAATCCACTGGTTTAAAATAGATTTTTCTGAGTTTGATGAAGCAACAGAATCTTTAAAGGCGAACCTATGCAAGAAGGAATCCGAATTAAGGTTATTAAATACATGAAGTCTAATCTTATATAAAAGTAATGAAATTATAAGCCTTAGCTTTCCACCCTATATGTTGCTTTGCAATAATTAGCAACTAAAAGAATAAAGGAAAACTGCACTTAAGGCATTTTATATAAAAAAGTTACAGTTTTAATTTCAGTTCATGATTTGATCTGAAGAAAAGCAATCCCTTCTTTTAAAGGGATTCCTGTGTTTCAAACAGAGTGATAAGTAACTACTTGACTTTTCTTAAAAGTTGCTTGATGTTTAAGGTCAATTTTTGAAAGATTTTTTTTTTGTTTGGAGTGTTCCCGTCATGATTGTCATATTCCAAATATTTATTAAGGCCTTTAGAGTTTGTAAAGTATTATTTTGTAAACTTGCAATGAATTAATATGTCCTAATGTTACCTTACCCCATCAGGATGTACTAACAGAGAACATACATCTTTCATTGTTATACACTGTTAGTGAAAGCTTTAAACAGGGTGTCCTGAAGTGCCAGGAGCTGCCACGGAAGCATTGGGTCTTATGGGACAGTAACAGCTGTGTAATGTTTTTTTAATATTTATGTATTTAGAGGTTTTCACTGTGTTCAATTAAATAAAATTATTGTTAAATGTTAATTTTCAATGCTAAATTGAAAATAGTTAAGTATGAGCATTCTAAGGAGAAATGGATGCAGTTAGTTCAAATAAAGAATTTATTAGGAGCAGAATTCATTTTCATCCAGACAAAAAGTATCTGCAGCACACTTCTCATTTGATGCAGAAAATGAAATAAAATATACAAATACTGCATTTATTTATATGTCATACCTCTAGATCTTACAGATTTTTGTACAACCTTGTTTGCATAACGGCGCATAGGAAGCTTTCAGAGCTACTGTGTGTGCACACCCTCTTTGCTTGGCACATGTCTTGATCCACGGCTATTTGCAGTGCTACGGGACCCCAGCCGTTCCCAGGCGTTGGAATGTGAATCTTAGGGGCTTCCAGTTGCTAAATTGACCGCGTGCTCCCTGGCACGTTCTTGGCCCACGCAGCCTTGCACTCTGCCGAACATTTCCTGGTCATGCTCCATGGATTAACACAGAGCAAATGACACGGAGCCAGGAAAATAATCCCGAGAGTATTCAGTATAGTTATCATCGACATATTATGTTTGTGTTATTCAGGGAAGACATAATACTTCCAAGTGATGGGCTTAGCTTCTGTGGAAGTCTGTATAGCTAAAGTGTATTTTTCAACTTGAGTTGTGTTGTCTAGCTGTAATTCTAAGGAGTAAAAATTTTCACTTTGAAACACATAATAAAGGAGACAATCTGAATTAGGAGTTAAGTGTACTAGATTTTTATTTGAGAAGTCGAATACATGACATCTAGCTTTGGATTGTTCTATGAAAGTTATGTACCCTAAAACCCCATGCCATCATCACAGGTGTTCACATTTCTTTAATTAGTTAATTCATTACTAATTAGAGGCTAGAAAGGGAAGATAATGACAGTCAGCAACTGGGGTGGACTCCCTCACTCTGCTGGTTTAACCTTTTGGTGCACTCTGCTTCGTTTATTTGCAGCAAGTTTGTTGAGCCCCAAAACACAGCAGACAGCCAGGAAACAGTCAGTGTGTAAGAACAAAATGGGGAACGATGAAAAAGGTGAAAGAGAAATGAAGGGGTAGGGAACAGGCTTTTGTGAGTGTAAGTCATGTGGCAGTATGGTTGGGCAGGAACTAGTCAGAAAGAAAGGGTCAAGAAACCTCATTGTGCTGATTTCCCACACATTATTTCAGCAACATGAAGTCCCTTTGAAGATCTGCACCATAATCGCCTGCTTGAGCTACCTGTACTCATTTTTCAGTTTAATATAGTCCTTATTCCTGCCATTCACTCTCCAGTGGGATGTTTCCAATTGCTGTTGGGCTTTTTCTCTGAGTGCTTCTGTTCCCTTAAATGCATTCTGTTATCGTGACCTGGATATGGTGTCTCTGCCATGGAAAAATGATGTTCCAAGCCTGAGAAATGGTGCTCCTGTTTAGAATGGAATGTCTTGTTTTTTTCTGTGACTGTGTGGCAGTGGTGACTGAGGTTTTTCTGCCTTTTTTTTTTCCTTCTGTCCTCTACTGAAACTTTAATTGAGTTTGAAAGGACTGATGTCTCTGTGTTCTTCCCTGTCTTATTATTGTACAGTTCATTTTCTCAAGGATTTATAACTTCAGCCTTGTTTCTAATTTCGAGCATTGAGAGTATTTGCACCTATTCCAAATTTGTAAGCTTGTTCTTTTCTTCTACCAGCCTTGCCTTAAAATATTTAATAACTTATGGCAGAATTCTTCACAGTTCTATTTGATGCAACCTTTCACTTCAATAACTAGTTTATTTTTTCTTTTTAATTTGAAACCTTAATTTACAGAGATTTGTGCTAAATTGTATTTCTCAGGTTTGTTTATGTGAAGAGTGTGTATTAAACCCCTTAAACTAATGTATGCAATGTAAACTATTTCTTCTATCCACTTGTCTTATTATCTTGTTATATGGAATTATGACAGTTTGACAGAATTTCTTCTTAAGTAATCTACAGTGATTATGACTTCACAACTTTTATCTTCTGTGTATAAGAAATACCTCATGAAGTATAATCATATTAATTTAAAGAACAAAAGAGATTGAACATACTTTATTTGTGAGCTGCTTTACCCTTTATTTTTGGGGATTTTATTCTGAAAATCAATGAAAATACTTTGAACAAAGACTTAGAAATCTTACTTCCTTTGAAGAAGTAGCTCCTCTTTGAAAGAATGTATGAAAATCGTAATCGTACATTTTAGTAAGGTTAAGATTAGGGGTTTTTTCTCCAATTTTCGCATGCTTGTAGTACTAACTTTAAAACTTATAATTTTTATAATTAATTTTACTTCAGACACCAAATGTACTGTGTTCTTGTGTGCTGTGTTTTATTATGGCTCCCTTTTTTGTGCCGAAACTACTGCACAGTGTAGGATGCTGAATGCTCTTACCTTTGTGCAGAGTGTAAATAAATGGGTAGAGTTTCAAAGATGATGTGTTCTTCAGTTTTAGCAATTTCATATAAGAAGGGCTCAAGTGTCAGTAGTTGACATAAATACCACTATACAGTGATAGTAAAATAATATAAATTGCTTTGACTGATGTTGCTAATCCCTACTTATCCTATTGGTAAGTAGAGCGCAGAGTACGTTGGTGTGAGACACTGGATTATTATTTTAATTATTGGCTTGGACCAACTCAAATGTGTGTGTGTGTAGGCTTGGGGAAGGGGCAGATCAAATTTCATGAAGGTAGTGCCCTGTTCCATACCCCAGCCCTTAGGAGCCTCATTGGCCACTGGCACACTGGAAGCACTGCCCAGCCTCTGGATTTCCTTTCCCTTAATCTTGTAGTCCCTCATTCACCTGGGTGCTCTTCTGGGAAACCTGTTCATTTTGCTTATCAGGCAGAAAATTATGTCCTGGGTTTTTTTTTGCATGGGTTTATTCATGGTTAAATCAATTTCTGAGCTACTGGGGATACAACAGCCAGACATGGAGTCATGGGAGGACAAGAGGTGAGCAGAGGTGGAAAGCACTGCTGCCTGCTTTCAGCAGGGAGGTGTGAGACTAGCACAAGCATGGTGTTTCCCCACGTCCCTGCACCACTGCCATCTCACTCCCTTCCCTGCTTGCTCTGCAGTACTTCTTGAGAAAATTGGTTTCCTCCTTCTCGAAGAAGTTCTCTTTAAGCTATATATATAACGAGAAACTGAAGATGGAAGAACATATAAAAAACTAATAGCAAGTAAAATTCAATAAGGAAATATCTGGCTTCAGGCAGCTGGATTTACAGGCTTTAAAAGAAGGACAATTTACGGCATTTAAGCTTCCTTACCCAAAACTAAAGAATGAAGTAGCATAAAGTCTTGAAAACTCTTTTTTTTTTTTTTCAGTTATTTTACCAAGTTAATTTCTGATGCAAATTTTTCTGTATCTGTTTATTTATAAGTATTTTTATTTATTCTGTTATTTACAAGCAACTTGTAAAATACAGAGACAATTCAATTTAGTGAAAGAGCCCATTACAAGTTGGTTCACTGTGGAAGAGAACATACTTCATGACAACAGGTTTAACTTAGATACATCATTCAGCATTGACTACTGAGGCTGGATTTCATCAGTTCTCTGCTTAAACTTGTCATACAGTGTTTGGATTTGTTTTGCTTTGGTCAAAAGCTATGGTTTATAGACAGATGTTGGCCATAGTCACCACAGAAGACTGGTGCTCAGTTTGTTTTTTCCTACTAAAAGAATTTATAGTTTTTTTAATGACATGATTCTTCTTTTTCTATTCTACAGAGACCTAAGATTTAATAGGATTAAAGAAATCCAGCCTGGAGAGTTTAGACGACTCAAAAACCTGAACACTCTGTAAGTTCTTTTTCAACCCTGAGACCGTTTCCCCTTTTGATTTAATATGATTAATTTGATAAATATGTAATATTTGCTCACTTATCACAGGTAAGTAGACTCATAAATTTGAGGTCTACTATTTACACGGGTGAGACAAGTGGAGCTTATGACGGTGTGGTGGTTTGACCTGGCTAGTTGCCAGGTACCTACCAAAGCCA
Organism: Serilophus lunatus; assembly: GCA_013399895.1. Lineage (NCBI taxonomy): Eukaryota > Metazoa > Chordata > Aves > Passeriformes > Eurylaimidae > Serilophus > Serilophus lunatus. The sequence continues at coordinate 45,014 of VXBA01005201.1, read as the reverse complement.
CTCTGTCACTCCCCTCTGCAACTGGACAGAAGAGACAGAATATAACAAAGGGTTCATGACTTGAGAGAAGGACCAGGAGAGGTCCCTCACTGATTACTGTCACAAGCAAAACCAGACATAAAATGGGGATGTTAATTGAATTTTTTACTAACAGGATCAGAGCAGGATAATGAGAAGTAAAATAAATCTTAGAAAACACCCCCACCCCCCCCCACCCCTCTCTCCTTTTCAATGGTGCAGGAAGATGGGAAATGGAGGTTATGGTCAGTTCATCACAGATTATTTCTGCTGCTGCTCAGGGAAAGGAGTCCTCCACCTGCTGACTCTGGGGTCCCTCCCGCAGGAGACAGTCCCTCAGGAACTTCTCCAGCTTTCCCACAGGCAACAGTTCTTCACAAACCACTGCAATGTGGATCACTTATCCACAGAGTGCAGTCCTTCAGGCACAGGCTGCTCCTGCATGTTTCCCCTACAGGCCACAAGCCCTACCAGGAAAACCTTCTCCAGCATGGGCTCTCCTCCCTTTGGGTCAGCAGGTCTCTGCCAGGATGCTGCTCCAATATGGGCCTCCCACGGTGTCACAGCTTCCTTCAGGAATCCACCTGCTCCAGAGTGGGCTCTTCCACAGGCTGCAGGTGGATCTCTGCACCCTTATGGTCCTCCATGTGCTGCAGGGACACAGCTGTTCCACCATGGTCTTCACCATGGGCTGCAGGGGAAGTCAGCTGCAGTGCCTGAAGCACCTCCTGTCCCTTTCCTTCTCCACTGGTGTCTGCAGAGTTGTTCCTTTCGCATATTCTCACTGCGCTCTAATCTGACTAATTTCCATCTGCACAACATCTTTTTTTTTATTTCTTAAATATGTTGTCACAGAGGCATTACTACCACTCCTGATTGGCCTGGCCCTGGCCAGCGGCAGGTCCGGCCTGGAGCCGGCTGGCCAATACACTGTATTGGGCATGGGGGAAGCTCCCAGCAGCTTCTCGCAGAAGCCACGCCTGTAGCCTCCCGATACCACAACTTGGTCATGTAAACCCAGCATAGACCAAAATATTTGAAAGCAAAACTATATCTGTCAAGATAAAAAAAGGAAAATATTTACATATACATATTTTATTAACATACTTGAATTTAATTTAATGAAAAATGCAGACCTTTATAATTTTTTTCTACACAGTGCTAAATTGCTTTGGGGGAATATCACAGAATAAATGTGCAAAAGTGTCACAGTTGCAAAATAGCTGACAAACTAATGTTTTTAACTTTTTCATTCTAATGTGCTTTGAGGATGGCAGGATTTCTCTTCTTTTATATATTAGCAGGCAGGAGGAGGAATTAAGATGGACAGTTACTTTTAAACGTACATAACTTACGATTGCAAATGCGACTGTTTCCAAGAACACAAGTACTACGTTAACTGAAATGCAATAGTGATATCCATGAGCTTTGGATCACTATTTTATCTGCAGGCACATAACAACAAATGTTCTGATACATCTTATACTCTATAGTCACACCAGAAGAAATGATGCCAAGATGTTTTTACTAGCCATCCATACTTCCAGTCTACTTTGATCACACCTCTGTTTGCAGTTGATCCCCTGTTTTGAATTACAATTTTTCTCAGATATAAGCCTCGAGTTTTAACTGCCCAAATCAGTGATCTGAGATTCACAACTCCCAAATAAAGAGAGGAGACATTACATGTGAATTTCCTTTTCTTCAAAAAATCACTGCATGAGAGATGAGTGCAAATCTATGCATACAGACTGTTGTTTTCCTATATGATGTAAAGGGCTCAGTACACAACGTAATGGTAAGAAGCATCTAGGAAAAGTCACTTTAATTGCCTGCTGATGACAAGTTTTTTTCAATATAATTTTTATCAATTTGAATCTGATATAGAGACTTGAGACCAAGTTTTTTCCCTCCATTTACATCCGAGATACCTACAGAAAGCCATATTAGGTGTGATTTTTTTGTATTGTTTTTGTTTCATTTTGTTTGTTGGTCAGTTGGTTGGTTTTAAAAGTTTTCATACTGTTGTAGTTTTTTGGGTATTTTTGGTTGTTTGGGTTTTGTTTGTTCCTTTTTTATTTAAGTTCTGTCTGATTTTTTTAGTTTTCACCTGCAAGATAGTGGCTGAGCAGCTCTACGAACATAACTTTTTTCCTCTACCAGTTTTCAAGGGGGGAAAAGCATTTTCCACTTAATATTACATTGCAGCTGCTTTTACACTTTTTCCCCCTTCTGTTTCTGTATATTAAAATAAATGGCTGTTTATTTCTTTTTGTAGGCTTCTAAACAACAACCAAATCAAAAGAATACCTAGTGGGGCATTTGAAGACCTTGAAAATCTGAAATATCTGTAAGTTAAATGAATGTAACTTAAGCTCCCAATGTGTAACAAAGCAACAAAGCTTCTACAGTGGGAAAGTTTTTTAATCTGAGATTGCGATTTTTCTCCTGACTCACTAAATCAGGAGATAAGCAGCTCTGAAAATCAGTGAAATTATTTTTTGGAGTGAGGGGCAACTGTATTTCTCCAAGTAGTTGCTTGTAAAAGACTGATACCTGTAGGCAAGACATTTTAGAAGACTTAAGAGTTGCTGTTCACTGTATGGAAATTAAAAGTTAATTAAAAGGGGAAATACTGAAATGTTTAGGAAACCACTTCTTAGAAGGTTTACTGAAATTTTCACTCAGGTACTTTTCAAGTTTGTGTTTTGAAAAGTGGTTTAAAAGCAGCTAGTCCAAGAGTTGTGTCTACAGAAGCTTGTAACTTAAAAAGTTTTTTTACTATTCCTAAATTGTTCACTGAATGCAGTAAAAATTCGTAAGTGAAAAAGTCAGTCAAACCCAAAACACATACCAACATACATACATATATACCAAATATACCAAGTGTATTAATTACCTGAATAAACAAAAAGCATCAAAAAAGTTATTTTTATCTGTGTAATAGACTAAAGCTGCATAGTAAGTTGCCATGGATCCTCACCTTTGGTCTCTGGAGTCCACTTTGTAATGCCATTTAAAGAAGCTTCACTTATTGTCTTGGAGTATTGATTGATCATTACTTGAATGATATACAGAAAAAATGGTCACACAGAGATTTCATTGCTTTGGAAACAATTTAGAAGCTTAATTTTCACAATAGTTTTCAAGAATGCAGTCTGAATAGCTCTAAGGAGGTGGGAGAATGGGGAAAATAGCATAAATTTGTGCAAATGCATTACCTGTTTTTTCAAGCTGTTTGATTATATTCCCTAGTCTCTCTTTGTTTTGTCTTTCAGTTAATAAAATTATTTAATCTATATGCAATAGGAGGGGAAAGAATATTCAACAGACTGTCACCAATGAATGGTTAAAGTCCATGATGATTGTATTTGTTACAGTATGTGTTTGTACAGTGGATGTGGTAGTGTAGTACATGAGGTTTACTGATTGAGGATGGCTAAGCTTCTTTCCATAGTGAGCAACTGTACAAAGATTCTTCTTGGTTCTTATTAGTTCTTTGTTTTCACATGCTTGTCTTTGCATAGCTGTAGTAAACCTGAAATAAAACTCAACTGGCCAGTGTGTTCAGTGAAAACTCAACTGGCCAGTGAAAGAGGGAAAAGAGATAAGTGAACTGTGATCTGTTTTCATATGCATGCAGTAGTGTTTATCAGTATATTGTTAAGAGGAAGATCTTTTGGTTTTCCTGTTGTTCCCTGGAAAATTTGAACATATAGTTCAGTATGGGAGTTTATCCAATTGCAGAGAGCTCTTTAAAGCCATCCCTCATTTCCCAAAAACTTTAAGAATTTTTTTGCCTTTTTCAATGGCTGTACAGCCTTGAAAATAAAAATTGCTGATACTGGTCAGTTTATCCATACAGAAGCTTAAATGTAGCAGATGAATATCACTCAGCAGTGAAAGTTTCAGCTGAGTAAGTACATGCTGACTGTATTCTGTGTAATGAAGGAAACAAAACAGAATATTTCTTCCCAATAAGGTTGTTCAAAAATTAAAAATACTGCTCAGAATGTAGTATTATAAAATCAAATCATCTAGAATAATTGAGGCTTAGTATGTCTGATCCTATGGATATTTGCAAACCTAATTTGTACTGCTGTGTTTCATAAAATGTGGTTACTTGTGTTCTAATGAGAATTTGTGTACTGGATTGCAAGTGATTCTTCAAAGGTATAATTCACTGACTAATTTTAGAAAAACCTATCGTTTCTCAATGGCCTTCATTTAGAAAAATGTGAGTATATATAAATATAAAATCTATAACAATTAATAAACATGAATACATAACTATGTATAAAGTATTTGCAACTATATAATTATATATAAAAAATAATGCAGCATATTTATTTTTTTAAAAAGCCAGTTTCTGAGAGATAGGTATTCAGATCCATTCCTATATGTCAGCTGAAGAACAGGTTTTTGCTTTCAGACAGAAGTTTTTTCATCAAGGCCCTAGAATTTTTGAGTGCTTCTTTGAACTCTTTCTTTCTGAAATTGAGCTTTCAGTTTTATAAGCAATGTATGTTTTCAGAATTACCTGTTTGAAGGATACATTTTGACAAAGAGTAATGATATTTTCTCAATTTCCTGTGCATTAAGAATATTAATCATTGTAAGACTTGGATTTTACATTATAAAAATAAAATTATGCACATACAATTTTTGAAACAAAATTTTTGAGGTTTTATTTTCTCATTCTTTAAGTAATTGAAATTTTGACAGTTATAAAATCATGTTTGAATGATTTTGCTGTGCTGTTTTTAGTAATAATTCGTTGGATTCATATATTAAAAGTTGGAAAAAAAAGAGAGGTAATTATTGTTGTTTTGCTGTGAAACCAGGAGGGTATTTTTGTTTTCTGCTTTTCTGCCTTTCTGGCCTTCCGTCCTTTTTTCATATACCTCAGTCTTGGCAATATTGTTCTTTAGTAAGCTTCCCAACCTTATAATATAGATGCAGGCAAATTTGTGGAAACTTGGAAGAATAGTCCTCCCTGACCCTGAAAGTCAACAGTTCATTCTCTAAGAGAGAAGATAATTGGGAGCTGAAAGTAGACACACACTACCATTTCAGCATGTAGAATACTAAAAGATTTTGAGTTAGAAGTTAAAAAAAGAAAGAATTTAGCAAGGAGATATGAAAATATGTATAAGCTATTAAAGAAACATTTCCAGATAAATGGAAGGTACTTGGTATTTACAGAGCAGTGAACAAGAGGATAGTGTGAAGGAATTGAAAGAAATAGAAATAGAGAATGAAATTAACTTTGTCAACAATATTGACACCTGTTCACTTAGTATGAAATGGAGAGATGAGGAATCAGACATGAAAGTATTGCCATAAGCGTATGGCAAATGGTAATTAAGACTGTATGAAATGTGTCATGTCTGGAAATACTAAAAGGAAGCGTGCAAGTTTGGTTTTGTGTCTTGTGAATAAAGTGATATTGGTGGAAAATGTAAGTTTGCCTAAGTGCTGAGTTGCTGAGCTCACCCTTCCAAAATGAGATCAGGTCACATTTCCTTCTCTGCCTTCTACCGCTGTAGCTGTCATGGTCATGCAACTTTAACCTTTGAACACCTCCAGTGACTCTTCTCTTTGCAATTCAGGTTGCTATTTCCACCGCCTCCTTTATGATTCTATATAAATATCTGTTTGCTGTGTTTATTTACATGTCAGATTTAACTCTGTGTGCCTGATACTGACGTTACTTTTTGCCTTTTTTCCTCTCCAGTTCTATCTGGACCTTACTTTCCTCAAACCACATGATTTTTAATACAGTCTATTAAAAAAAATCCTCACAGGGGATCTAACAAATTTTAATTAAAGCTATTTCCCCCCGTGCTCCCCAATTTTCTGTTACCCGGTTAGTTATTTGTCCCCAATACCTAAGTATATGACCAGCATAGTATCTCTGATCTCTGTCAGCTTTGCTTGCATTTCTGGAAGAAATTCCCACTCTTTTTCTTAACACTTCTGAAAATAGCTAATAGTAATTGCTAGAAAATAATTTCATGTCTGAATAGACTATATCCCTTTGTCATCTTAATCCACTGTTTATTCATCCTTTGTAAAATTCTAATGGTTCAGTTCTGTAAGAGCTTTTAAGTAAATTAAATGATAAATTACTTTTTCCCTAATTATACTGTAAATTTGTTTCTGATAAAGTAATTAAATTTTGAAAATGTTTATGTTTAAGTTTACCACAATATTTACAAAACTTGTATAACAAAATATATCCCCAGTAGCATTGTAAAAAGACATCAATATTTTTGGGGAGTGATACTTATTTGTATTCTGTAATCTCTCCATTAGGCAAATATTTATGTATCTTTCTGTTAATATCCTTTGAGACAATGAAATGGAAGTCTGGTTAACACAGCTGTCACAGGACATATATTATTGTAGCCCTGGGGTTGCTGTGGTTTCTCTGTGAAGGGAGGTCATGATGGACTGAGGTCAGCTGAGTGTCCTGCAGCTGAGGGTTTTCTGATCAGAATGGAAAAAGCTATTGTTTAAAGCTGAATCCCAAATAAAGTCCCACCGCAGTTGCTTGGTAAAAGCTCCAAAAGGGGACATGAAGGGCTGTTCCTGTCCCTGCAGTATGGTGGTAAAAGCCTGCAGTACTACAAAGTCATCCCAGTCTTCCTATAACCCGCCTCTGATTTTCACTCTCAGCCTTCTTTTGCCTGCTGAGAGTAAATAAAAGTTACATGAGTGGCTCTATCCTGGTAAAGCTTTTTTTAAAACTTAATTAATTTGTACTTCTTTAATGAAATTACTGAAATGTCCACAAGAAGTGTTTAACTGAGGCTGGTTATCAAAACTGTCTAAGCCTGCTTTGTTTTTCTGGACTGATCAGAAATTTAGTACTGAGGAATATGACAAATTTCTACACTGTTAAGTGGAGTATACTAAGAAAGATAAATAACACTTTAGATGTTCAGGTGAAATTTTTAAGGAGTGAGAAGAAATAGTGCATTTTAAATCCTCATGGGAAAATAAGACAGACATTTAATATCATTGAAAGAGGAAAATTAAGAAGAGACAAAATTGTAATGATTGTGGTCCTCAAATGAATTGGTAAATCTGAGTCAAAACAAATATTTGAATACTCATGAAAAATTTTCTTTTTCAAACAGAATAAAAGCCAATTGCATGTACAAAATGTGTAATACATCTATTCTCAATCTTTTCAAATTATTTTTAAATTTTTACAGCAATTTCATATGACTAATTTTTTTTTTTTGCTTAATTTGTTAATAATTTTGAACATTTAAAAAAAACTTCAGAAATTTTTACTTCCTTGTTATCTCTTCTTAGAGGAACTCTGCTTTTTTTTCTGATGCATATCTATGTTAATAAAGCACACACAAGTCTCTGTATTAATGTGTTGGATTCTCGGCAAGCAATGTATTGGAAAAGTTAATTTAGACTCAAGGGAAGGATGCTACTCCATTTTGTCCCCCAGAGTTATCATTAGCTGAATATCAATTACCTTCAACTTCTTTCCTTGTTAGGGCCTATTGTGAAATGTTGCCCATTGTCACATCAGTGTAAAAACTTCCACTAACTCCAGCAGAGCTAGTATTTTTTCTGTTGCATCCAAGAAGTTTGCTGTTTTTCCAGTAAGTTGCTGAAAACTGTAATAATAGGAAAGCCAACACCACTACTAATAAGATGCCTGCTAATAAAGTCATTTGTGGTACAAAGTCTCTTCATCCCCTTTTCATAAAAACTTATGCCTGATTAACTGAGTTTCAAATCATTTGTCAAATAATTGTGAAAAAGTTCTTAACCATGAGCCTGTTCATGTCCTAACACAAAAAGAGTAACAGACACTGAACCGCCTGAGTATTTTATTTGCTGCTTCCATGTAGGAAATGCAGACATCAGCTAAACAGTTTGATTTTTCTTCAATACTCCCTCATATCCTTGCTGTTAAGAGCATGATGAACGTGAGCATATACATTGATCTATCTTGATTTATTTTAATTCTGTAGAAAAGGTATAGACAACACATGTGATCATACTTGTACTCGGCTTGTGTTTATTATGTTTATATTGCAGAGTACCAATGGGGACCTAATGTCCATTTTCTATACAGTGATAAATATACAATGCTGCTTTATGGATGCAATACCAATATTCTAACTTGTATTTTTTATAAATATACAAATCTGACACTATTTGTTCTCTAAGTCAAGTAATTATTCCATTGTAATTTGAATATTTGTACCAGTATTCAGATGAGATATTTTAAAGCAAATAAGAGGCTAGTGGCATCCCTGGTGTGTTCTGGTAAAGGCATTTCTGATGCAATTCTGTCCCATTGGATTCAATTTATTTTGACTATTGGCAAACCAATGAAGAAAATGAGGGACAAAAAAAACAGTAAGCAATACTGTGAGCACTGGGAAGCCCAAAACCATCCTGGTGACAGCCTCAGGGCCTTCAAGGCCCCATATGTTTATCTTTCCTGGCAGACATTTGGGAGGAAATATCAATGACATATCATTTTAATGCTTTTAGTTTTTGTTTTGTATTTTTTTCCTAATATATAGTTGAAAAACTGTCTTCACGTGTCAACTTAATTCTTCTTTTCCACCTTCATGTAGCTCTTGTTTGTGTACTAATATTACTGATTGTTTCTTGTTTCAGCTATTTGTACAAGAATGAAATCCAGTCAATTGACAGGCAAGCATTTAAAGGACTTGCCTCTCTAGAACAACTGTAAGTGCCTCTTCTCTTCTGTGCTGTCATCTCCATGGTTCCCCTGCAGAGGAACAGTGCACGCCTTGATCCGTACATCCTACCTGCATGCTCTGCATGTCTGCACTCCCTGGGTTGTTGGGCAGAGAGCCCCATAATCATTTGCATGTGAAAAAACACAATTGATCTCTGCATCAAATTCCTCATTTCTATGTTTGTCTTTTATTTGTGATTTGCATTCTTGGTGTCCCTGTACATTATTACATAGCTTTGACAAAGGAGGAACATAATTGTGGAAAATGTTGAAAACTAATGTGTATTGCTTAGAGAGAGATCCTGATTTCATTTATATTGGCTTTATAATATCACGATTCCTTTGACTGCAGCGGTTACTTTGTTTTATGCAGCATAACTAAATCTGAATTAGGCTCTTGAAGTTTAATCCAGTTTTGTTATATATTAAAATAGGAATAGATTTTTATATTAAAACATTACTATTACTTTTGTGTTAATCATTATGACATGTAGATGTTTCAAAAGTAAGAAAGCTCATAATTTGTAATGTAAATGTTTCAATAATGACCTCCAGAAAGATTAAAATCATACTTCTTTTCCTGTACAATTACTGAAAAATAGTTTCTATTGAAAAAAAATGAAAAATGCAGTCCTTAGTATGACAGAGCTCGATTGTATTGATTCCATTAAGTTCAACTATATTTTGTTTTATAATACAAGAAAGACATTGAAGTGCTGGAGTGAGTCCAAAGGAAATGAATGAAGCTGGTGAAGGGTCTGGAACACAAGTCTGATGAGGAGCAACTGAGGGAACTGGGATTCTTTAGCTTGGAGAAAATGAGATTCAGTGGAGACCTTATTGCTCTGTATAACTACTTGAAAGGAGATTGCAGTGAGTTGAGGACTGGTCCCTTCTCTCAGGTAACAAGTGACAGGACAAGAGGAAATGGCCTCAAGTTGCATCAGGGAAGGTCTAGATTGGATATGAGGAAAAAAAATTGTATGGAAAGTGTTGTAAGGCATTAGAAACAGGCCGCCCAGAGCAGTAGTGGAGTTACCATCTCTGGAAGTGTTCAAGAAATGCCTGGATATGGCAGTTTGAGGATACGGTTTAGTGGTGAACATGGTGGTGGTGCTAAGTTGATGGTTGGACTTAATGATCTTAAAGGTCTTTTCCAACCTTAACGATTCTGTGTTCTGAAGGCACTGCTATACATTCAAAGAGCTGTAAATGCAAAGGTGATTCACAGCCTGACTACCAAGTAAGAGTAGTAGACCAGTCAGTTTTGTAGGATATAAATTTGTTAGGCTGAATGTAAATTTTTAAACTCCTGAAAGGTATCAGTATATTACAATTTTTCTATATGTACCAGTTTCCTTGTTACTATAAACCTCTAATGGATATTAGTGGACATAAAACATGTCTGAAATAAAATGACACTTCCTACCGGTACAAAATCATACATGTTGATTTTAGAGGACAATAGATGCCTTTTGAAGGAAGAGCTTCTAGATATACAAAAGTTTTAATTATAATACATATATAAATATAAAATTTCTTTCCTTAATGCCTTTCTTTTCCTCCTCATTTTACTCTAGAAATGATTACTGCAGCATTGTGACAGCAACTGGTAGGGCTTACTTGCATGCTAATAGCAATTCTTAATTTCTGTATAGAATTTGAAATGCTGAGGCCCATTTATTGAATTACAAATATTTCCAAAATTATGTTCTTCTCATTACACAAGCCTGATATGCTGCAAATGGCAACATTTGTCCTTTTTTTCTCTTGCTCTCTTTCCTGTTGACCTATGTTATGATTGAAAACTTAAATCACTTTCAAACATTAACACCTACTGAATGTACTTTTCCACTAGGGTGCAGTTAAGCCTCTGCCTGCGGTGATACCACGTTGTATCAGTTTAAGCTCAGACTTTTGAGGCATCAACATTATTCTGTATGAAATTTTACACAGAGTTTGAGTCTCATCTGTATCTGTGAAGTATGGAAATGGAGCTTGGCACAGTCACTGCTCAGTGCCTGCCTTTGTGTCATGGCAGCACCTGTAGCTGGTCTGGTGAGCTGCCAGGGCAGTGCAGGTGTTTCCCCACTGCGTGTTTGTCAGAGGGCTCACTACTTTTTAGAGCCCTTCTCCTGGGCAGATCCTACACAGAAGGCTTGCCAAGTGGGAAAATGGGAATTTGGGAAGCCAGTGTCAAGCTTGGAAATAAATTTTGTGGACAGTACTCATTGAGATTTTTAGTTTATGAGAGATTTGTGCTTTATACATCTTTAGTATAAAAATAGGTTCTGGCTCTACAGAGTCTGTTTTATCACATTACCTTTGGAGAAAGATAGTTGACATGTTACTCTTGACAAAAATGTTTCCAAGAGTCTTAACTTCAGTTTCACACTGTATCAACTACTCAGTCCATATTTCTGCATTTGAGGCCTCTGTGGCTTCAAGTTATCAAACACATTTTGCTACTGGATGTATTGACTCAACCAAATGCTCTTCTCAGTGCTCAGCAGAGTTCTCAGAAGTACATACTGTGGTCCACATTTCAGGGAAAGACTTGTTTCATAACAATTTCTTCCACTCCAATGAAGCAGAAACTGATAGTTGTTTTTTTAAAACTATTTGAACAGCAAAGAGAACACATTTCTGGTGATTGTTATTGTTCTTTGACAGAAACTAAATATCATTAAATTTAGGAGGCGTGTTGCATGTATAAGGGACAACACCCCCCCCCCCCAGTATTTACTGCAGCTGGCAAGTTTCTCCTTAAACTTCTGTGGCAGGCGGAATTCTTAGCTGCTGATGTAGTCAAAATAGCTTTTCCTTTGGAAATTTCTGCCAAGGGAATAAGATTTTTGAATCAGATCTTGAAACTCCTTTGTGCGAGAGTAAGTTCTAAAAAAATTGGCAGTTTTAGATACTTAAACACACTGAGCCATACATCTTTCATCACCTAACTTTTTAGTCATAGGCTGGACAGGAAGGGAATTTTTTTTTTTTTTTTTTTGCTTGTTTCTAATTATTTTGTCCAGATATTTAACACCTTATTCTGTTCATAAGTTGCATGATAAAGTTCCTCAGGACTTTTGGAGGTCATAATTTAAAGACCTGCAAAACCCAACTAACTTGTATAGTCCAACTAATATGAAGCCATTAAGAGCATTTTCTAGCTGGACTTCATAATGTGATTTTTTGAGCTGCTTTAGCATAATATCTGATGAGGTAAAGTTAACTGTTACAATGTGCTTCAGCACACGAATTACTGTATTTGTACCTGTGATGATTTGAGGTTGTGAACAAGGCAAAGTTTATAACAAAAATATTTTTTGATTTGGTTGGAAAAACTAGGACAGTTTTCAGGCACATGAAGTATTCATTACATTTGTAACTATAGTAGTCTTGAGTACCAAACAGCCCTTACGAGCTGTTGCTTTGAGTTTAGTGGTGTATGCTTCGCTTAAACCATCTGAGAGAAATGTTCTTTCTCTTTCTCTCTTCAGTAATTTCACCTCTGATTCATGGTCCTGAAGAAGCAGTTATGTGCCTCCGTGTATCTGTTTTTACCAGCATTATTTGTTGTTCTGATAAGAAGTGTTACTTTTGCCTACAAATCTTGCCTTGTCAATGCCAAAGAAGTACAAGAGATTGTTGGGAATATGAAGAGACATGTTTACAAGAAGCTCACAAAGCATAAAAATGCAAATAGTGTTAGCAAAGTTAAAAAGGAAAAAATCCCTTCTGCCTGCACAAGAAGAAGTCTATGTAATGTTTTCCCAAAATCAAAGCTGCATCAGAAGAAGTGATAAACCCTATAGTTGTGCCTGGCTTTTCCCTTTGTCTTCTTTCACTGCAGTGATCCCCACCTTGCCTTGCCCCCTCCCAGTAGCTGCTGATGCTGGGCAGGTGGATGAGCAGAGCCTGGCTCCTGGGAAGCTATGCCTGCCCACCTCGCCGCTGGGCCCTGCCTGTGGGGCAGGTACCAGCCTCATCCTCCCAGTCCCCTTCCTCAGGCTAGACCTGTGAGGTTTCTCTTCTCTCTGCTGGCAGTTCAAGTGAACCTTGCGGGAAATACCTGGCTTTGAGATATCTGACTTTTTAATTTATAAGAAATTGGCCAGAATTTTCAAAGGGAGATTAAAACCTGCAGTCCACTGGTGATGGACTTCTTGTTTCCTTATGCAAGCAAGATCATACTCTGTGCTCAAAACACTCTGTGGCCATGCGTTGCACTGGCAGTAAGAAAACTTAACACTCTGATGTGCCTGATCATGTCTGTGCTGATTTATTGGCTTTTTTTTTGTAGTCCCCGTTCACTGCTCCCTGGCACTGCTCACTGGCCATGCTCCCTGGCATTGCTCACAGGCTGTGCTTGGCCATGCTGCTGCTGGCGGGGGTCTGGGAGGCTGCCAGGCACGTGCCTGGCTTTCCTACTGCACACACCTTCCAGAGCTCCCTGCAAGGACTCTCTGCTGTAATCATTGCTTCTTCCAGCTTTCCTCTCTCTGTTGTGACTATTTGAGTCAGATCAGGGAGTAGAGCACCTGCAGTGTTTTAGCACAAGCAAATTCTCATGTCCTCGACCTTTTAATGCTGAAGGATTGATTTTTCAGGGGATATTGATCTCTTAGTTGTTCTCTTTGTTTTTAAATGGTGAGTTTTTTCATCAGACCACAGTGAATTCTGTATGTGCACATTCTTCAGATGTTCCTGAGTTTGTCAGAGGTCGAATAGGAAACTTTAGGGCTTTTGAATACATTTGGATATAATTAGGATTCAAAGACTGTAAATCATTTTCACAGTTCCTTGTGCCAGTCTTACCTATTACATCTTGTGTTCTCATCTGCAAGGTTACGTAACGCTCCACAACATAGTTAATGATGGAATGATCCTGCATTTGCAGTCCATTTTCACAGCAGTTACAGATTAATAGTCTGGTTAATTACCTTGTTATGCTAACTTTCTCAGTTTTACAGGATTAACATCTGTGTAATATTTGTTACTGTCCAATATAAATAGCTTACATAAGCATCAACAGTGCATCAAAGAGAGTACAGCTGTGATGGTTAATTGTAGACCAATTTCTGGGAAGTGCTTTGTCTAAAGTAAAATTAATCAACTTAGGTTTATATTACAAATTTTACTTTTGAGAGCATTCACGCCTTTAAATGCTAGAGTTCATGGACTGGAGAACATTACTTCTCAGCATCTTTTGAAATTTTCACTTGCTGAAACAGACAAAGTTGTCCACTAAAAATGTTATTCTGTTGGAAAATGTAACTGATTTCTGAACAACCTGCAACATTTTTCTGTAAAAAATAATTTTTTGATACATTCTTTTAAATATGCATAGCAGTGAAAATCACTCCTGGCAGGAGTTTTCAGAATATTATCTTCAAAGCATCCAAAGCAATGTATGTCAAGCAATTTTTTTTGTGCTCATATATGATTACACACATACACACACCCTCTATATAGTGGTCTGCAAACCCTTTTTTGTTTGTCATGTCTTGTATTTCTCAGATTCAAGTATGAGATTCAGATGGTAACAGAAGTGAAGCTGGTAAATCACTACTGCCATTTAGATCTTTAAACACTGTGTAATCAACAACAAATTCTTTAAAATATGTCATCTTTACTAGAAAACTGTTACAGTATTTTTCTTTTTGTTTAACATATTTTCAGGTATCTGCACTTTAATCAAATAGAAACGCTGGAACCTGAATCCTTTATTCATCTTCCAAAACTTGAAAGGCTGTAAGTTTGGGGTTTTTTTTGGTAAGATTCAAAAGTCAGCTTGCTTCTTTGTTTGAATTAAATTGAGTGTTTGAAATGGGAAAATTTTATCTTTATCATTGCCATGGATTATTTTTAATCTGAATTTTTTACTGTAATGACTACACAGTCTTTGCAAGAACACTTTGGTGAGACTGACCTTAGCGGCATGCATAAGTGAGCATTGCATATGGTATATTTTACTATTGCAAAACTATTTCCCAAAGAGCTGTGATCAATGTTTGGCCTAAAATGTTAGGAATGAAGAACTAGAAGTAAGACCCTTCTTTGTAAAAAAAAAAAAATTCTCATTTAAACTCCCTTACTTTTGGATACTTGTGGCTTCTTATTCCCCATGGACACAAGTACAACTTAGAGGCTACTTAAAACAATAACAGCCAATAAGTTGCTGAAAAAGCTTTCTTTTCCATTTTTTTTTTCAATTTTCTAAGATTACTTTCTCTCAAAAAACTTATAAAAGAATGAAAATGAAATTATTGCATCTCAGAATCTTAATTATTACCTGCATATTTCTGTGTTTTAAACAGATTTTTGCATAACAACAGAATAGCTCATTTGATTCCTGGAACGTTTAGTCACTTAGAATCTATGAAGAGACTGTAAGTAAATTGAATTATTATTGAACTAAAGAAAGTTTCAATAACCCAGTTAGACTTTATCTCTTCTTGCAATATTTGTCTTCCTTGCAAACGCCATTCATGGTTTAATTGTTTTAAATTAAATAATAAGCTGTTCTCCAGTTGTTTACATGCATAGATGGAGACCATTGCTTCATACCGTATTGCCTTCAGTGGCTGACTGAAGTTTATTTCCTGAATTGGGATTATTTGTAATCACGTGGTCTTCTTTTATAGACTAAATAATATATGAATTGTTCTTTGGGTTTTGTTTTGGGTTTTTTCCCTCCTCTTGTCTGTGTCTCACTGGATAATCCTTCTATGATGTCTTTCAATATTTGATTATTTTGGTAAAATTTTTTGGTTTTTGTCCTTATCTAAAGTTAAAAGCATGGTTATAAAATGGTGCTCAATGAAATAAGCATAAATAAGAATATAACTGTTTCAATGCTTACCGCTTATATACTTCAAGCAACTGCAGAAGCCAGTTTTTCTTGAAATAACAGTATCTGGGAAAATTAGAGGGTTTTTCATCCCTCAGTAACATTTGAAAACCTGAACTGAATAAGAGTACCATAGTAAGGTGACTTTCAGAGGGTTTTCTGTTCTTTGCTTTAGATCTGCACTGATGTAGGATAAGCATTCCTTAAATTATCTAAGATGGCTATTTTGAGAAAGGCAGTCATGCATTCATTCCCCCCTTCCCATGAGGACTGCTGAGGCTGTGCTATGCAGTGAGTCGCAGCTTTACCAGGAAAAGAGATTGCAAGGGACGTCACAGGAAGGTGGTTCTGTTGGGTTAGTACAGTTGTGAAACCATACCCCCAACTGTAAAAAGCAAAGTACATCAAATTTTGATGATGTATGAACCTTACAGTAATAGTTGCTCCATTCATGAACCCTTCGATTCTTCCAGGGTTCAAGTGAAACAGAAAGGGAGGGTTCTTCATTTAATTCCTCTGTAAACGGGAAATTTAATAGTGGCTACTACTGAAAGAGGATACTGGGCTAGACTGACCTGGTGTCTTCTGGCCTGGGGTAACTTATCCCTGAAAGTCACACCCTGACTTTTGTGTTCTGGATTAAAATCTACCAGTAACATCTGATATACTGGGAGACATTTGTACAGTGATTTTTAAAATAGTTTTTCTTGTTCTTGTCTGATTTTCATAGAACAGAGAAGAAATTTTATGTGGGCATTTGTGCAAGAGGTTTAGAGAAATACTAAAAGACAAAATGATCAAAAATTTTACATCTCCCAAAGATAAACCAAACTGATGTTGCTTTGCCATGCAATTTTATTTCCAGTATAGATGTAGATATATTTAGATTAGTATAGGTTTCTGTGCTTAATAGATTTTTCCTATTGAGCCCTCCACTGGAAAGTATAGTGCTCAGCGTTGCAACACTTCACTACTAGAAAAAAAGTCAACAGAATTTATGAATTCTCGTTATCTGCAATAGGCAAATGTTTTACCAAGTTACTGACTCACTGAACTCAATGAGAGCTTAATGCTGAAATAAAACTGTGGGTCTTTGTCTCATTTATGTGATGAGCAAAGTGAGAAGTTGTAAAAATGTCTGAGTAGCTATGAAGTTGCTGCAATAAAGAGTATTAAACAGAAAAAATGTAGGGAAAATGGCAAAAGGTCCTTATTTAAGGTAAGTTTATGTAACATCTAAATAAAACTTGATTTGTTCATTGAAGGCTGGGGTTAAAAAAGTATCATTGTTTACATGTTTACCATGATGTTTAGAAGCATTCTGTGATTTTTACAGCCTATGCAGTAAAATTAATAAATATTTTTCTAGTAAAGGCTACCAGAATGCCTATAAGCAAGTAATCATCACCTGCATTGCATTTTGCTCATTGTCTGTATTCACAGATTAAGTCCTTACTCCATTTGCAGAACCAAGTTGATCCTAGCAAAATAGACAAAGCTTGCTAATTAACTTGTGGCTGCCTCTTGTTTTGTGCAGGCGTTTGGATTCAAACGCTCTTCACTGTGACTGTGAAATCCTGTGGCTGGCAGAGCTGTTGAAGACGTATGCAGAGTCAGGTAATGCTCAAGCAGCAGCTACCTGTGAGTATCCACGCAGGATCCAGGGAAGATCAGTGGCCACGATAACACCAGAAGAACTGAATTGTGGTAAGTTTGCCACTTGCTGATGGCTTCTTGAATGAATTACACATATCTACACTGTATTTTTTTGTTAGAATTTATTGTTCTGTCCTATTTGATAACACTGACCGCCTTTTGTTAATATTGGTTATTTCCAGAAATCTCTCTTTGTTCCTTCCCCATTTTTGTGGGCTTCTAAGAGGATTGATTGCTTTTAGTCTTCAGCCTATTTTTATTGAAACAAAGCCAGGTTTGAAATTTCTCCTTGAGGAACTAATTGTGATTACCCTGAAGGGATTTATTTTTCCTTTTTATATTTCAGTTTTGATCATAACAGGATTGTCAGCTAGGGTCTTTTAGTGTTGCATTAATATTGTTTGTTGTCCTTTATTCCATTGTGTACAAGGGAAGGGAAAGAAATAAGCTTTAATGAACTGCTCCTTATGACAGTTTTTGCTGTTAAAACTATTGTTGATTTTGTTGTAATCCGGATTGGGCCACTGAAATTCTTTTTTTGCTCAAGGAGTGACCCTCATAGGTGCTGAAATCCTCTGTTACCAAGTATTAATGGATTAGCACCTTTGTAAGTCTCTTTTTGTCTGTATTCCTTCATCATAGGGTGGCAAAAGCTTGCCCCATAGGCAGCCTGGGGCTCAGCCCACCACATCTTGTATTCTGAACTCAAAATACAGATGTGGATTTCAAACTTTCAATACTGTCTCTCAGTATCCTTGTGGAAAAAATATCCAGCCCACAGCTGGATAAACACAGCATGCAGTGTGTGAGCAATTGGCTCATGGATTGATCACAGAGGGTAAAAGTGAATGAGGTAACATCAGACTGGTGACCTATTACTAGTGGGGTTCCACAGGGCTCCATCTTAGGCCTTGTGCTTTTGAACATCTTCATAAATGACTTGGACACAGGACTGGAAGGGATACTCAGCATGTCTGCAGATGACCCAAAATTGGGAGGAGCTGCTGACTTTTGCAAAGGCAGGGAGGCCCTGCATTGAGACCTCAGCAAATTAGAGGACTGGGCAATCACCAACCACATGAATTTCAACAAGGAGAAGTGCCAGATTCTGCACATGGGATGGGGCACCCCCAGATGTTCATACAGAATGAGATGCTAGAATGCAGTGCCATGGGGATCCTGGTGGATGGCAAGTTGAATATGAGGCAGCAGTGCCCTGGCAGCCAAAAGGGCAAACTCTGTCCTGGGGGGCATCAGGCAAAGCATCACCAGCTGGCTGGGGGAGGTGATTGTCCTGCTCTGCTCTGACTGGTGTGGCCTCACCTTGAATATTGTGGCAGTTTTGGGTACCACAGTATAAGAAAGATATTCAGCTGTTAGAGAGTGTCCAAGGGAGGGCAACTAAGATGGTGGAGGACCTTGAACAGAAGCCGTGTGAGGAATGGCTGAGGTCACTTGGCCTTTTCAGCTTGAAGAAGAGGAGGCTGAGGGGAGACTTCATTACAGTTACAACTTCCTCATGAGGGAAGGAGGAGCTGTAGATACCGATCTCTTCTCTGTGGTGACCAATGATAGGACCTGAGAGAATGGCCTGAAGTTGTCAGGGGGAGGTTTAGGTTGGATATTAGAAAAAGGTTCTTCCTTCAGAGTGTGATTGGGCACTGGAACAAGTATTTCAAGTATGAAATAAGATAATTGTCCTTTTGATAATTCGTTGGATGTAATTCTGATAATGAGAATTATGACCATAAGCATCTACAAGGTTCTTGAAATAGTACAAAGGGGATTTGGTGCAAGAAAATTCACAAGGCCTCCTACCATCTCTCAGCACATCTAAGGAGTCTGAATATGGGAACTGCAGGAAGCAAACTGTACAAATTATTTTGTCGGAGGCAGGTTAGGCACTGATACTTATCTACAGGAAGTTATATTAACTGGCACTTGTGCTTGCTACTTTAAAGTTTTTCCTTCATAGGCAAATTGGGTCTCTGTTTAAATAAATAGAACAGCCACTTTAGAACCTGATACAAATTTGCACAATCTATTTCCAGTCTGCTGAAAGGTCCTAAGGAACAATGGAGGAGGTCAGAAATCCCATGGTCACTTTTGTATTGGGAAAAGTACATTTAACCCTGATTAAGCACATACATATTTTAAGTTAAAACATTTCTGAAAAATGTTTTTTTTACAAGATGTGGAGAAATCGTTTTATTTACAGTTTCTTTATACTTTTAAAACTAGTAAAAGTTTCTTGTACATTTTATTGTTGATACAGAGAGGCCAAGAATTACATCAGAGCCTCAGGATGTGGACGTTACCTCA
This sequence comes from Serilophus lunatus, assembly GCA_013399895.1. Lineage (NCBI taxonomy): Eukaryota > Metazoa > Chordata > Aves > Passeriformes > Eurylaimidae > Serilophus > Serilophus lunatus. The sequence goes on along the minus strand of VXBA01005201.1, from coordinate 25,416 downwards.
GGGAATACAGTGTACTTCACTTGCAGGGCTGAAGGCAATCCTAAACCAGAAATTATCTGGCTTCGAAACAAGTAAGTTTAAAAGAGGAAGAGAGTAACTTGATGTAAATACATTTGCCTTGTCTGTGTGTTTGTGTGCATGCATGTACATTTCTGAGTTCATATCCACATACTGAGGGAATTGTTACAGCAGAAACATCTTAAAGTTAGCATATGAAGTAATAGTGACCTATATCTTTTTTATTAGTAGATTTAAATAATTAAGAGCCAATAACTTTAGAAAATATTATTTTATTGCTCTAACACTATTTGTAAGGTGTTCAATTTCAGGAATACATGCAAAGCTACTCACACCTGTAATACTAAATCATTTATGTATAAATACCAGGCAGTCCAATGTGTACATGTTGCACATACAGTCTATGGATTACTTAGTGTCTGCATATATTTTGAGGCAGAGCAAAAGCTACTTTAAAAAGGACTTCAGCTGGATAAGAGTTAGGTTTCAGAAGAGGTCTTCCTTGATCCCCAGCTCCTTGAAGGTAGTAGCTCTCCTTCAAGGTGTAGCTCCATTCCAGGAGAGTAGAGAGGGATCCATTTCCAGGCTCCTTAAACTGGTACATGGAGTGCAGTCAAGTATCATAGGATTGTAGGGTGATTCAGTTTGGAGGTTTCCAGTGCAGCCTTCTGCTCAAAGCAGGATTATACCAGGTTGCTTTATCCAATAGGATGGAGGTGGCACAAGCTGTTTGGGCAACCTGCTCCATTGCTTCCCCTCACTGCTTAGGGGATGGAAGGAAGGTCCCATAAAGGATGACTGTCTTTCAGCAGTGCAAGAGCCAGCCTGCTGCAGACTGGCTGCTAAAGCTGTGCCCGGACCCTGGCTCCCTCCAGCAGTGTTGGACACAGCACAACTGAACCAGCCACGAGCAGCACATTGTCCCCTTTAAACTGGTGTGAATTACGACAGACATGTGAACTGAGTTTATCACTCACTAATTGGACTTTGGCTTGATAATGCTCTTGGAGAGCATTATTGGAGAACCTGATCTGGAACATAATTTCCCTCACATTTTATATAAACCATTTTAGTTTGTCAGTTGCTGATAAAATGGAATAATGTAGAGTCCTGGTTCTGTACCTTTTTGCTGATGTCAATGAGAACCTCACGTGCAGCAATGGTGCAGAATTTATGGAGTATGTCAAGAATAGAGACTTGAACTTGGATAGTATAATTATTTCATTAAAATTTTCTTTGGTTCATGTACTTTTTATAATAAACAAGGAAAACATGTATTCAGGATACACATATGAAAGAGTTTTAAGAAGAAATTTGAGCTTGAAGTGTGGGATTATTGACTCTGGCTTGTTTCCTGGCTACATGAATGAGAGCAAAGTTCTTTGCAGAGTAGTTGAATATGGCAAGATTTCAGTCAAAAGCCGTCGACCTGTTAAGCAGCATGTTGAATAGATCAGTAGGCTGGGTTTTTATACATAGGAGGTGAGATCTCATCCCTCTTCCATGCTTTCTTCATCATGTAGTGAGAGGTGGACTGAGAAACAGTTCCTGTAGTAAAAACCCCCTAAGACTTCTTAGTTAATATCACAGAAACACATTCATGACATAACTGGAAGACCTGATCTTGTATCTTAAACCAGTGCAAATTATTGTCAGGTTCAATGAACAATCCAGGCAGAGGTTGGCACAAAGATGGTTTTATAGCAACTAACCTCTCTCCTAGTAGAAAGCGTCTTGAGTGTTGAATTCACATGATATACTTCCAGTGGAAATAGTTTAAATTTCTTTGCCAGCTACAACAGCCGTAAAGGAAAATGAGACCAGGTATGTGTATTTTGCTCACTTTTCCCCCTGTAAGCTTTTACTAAGAAAAGTCTTTTGGCTTTTTATTTTGAAGATTTAACACTTACATAAGGAAAACTTTCATTTTTTGTTTTTCCTTTTCTTCTCCTTAGGAGAAAATTTAAAGCTACATTATTTTACTTAACAAATTTTTTTTTTCCCCAGGTTATTTTGGATGATTTGTGCGTTGAGTTTTATTATTTTGCAGTTTTCTGTGCTTGTGATTTAAAGGTTTAACTCTAGCAGATTCTTTTCTTCACAGTAATGAGCTCAGCATGAAAGAAGATTCCCGTCTAAACTTGTTAGATGACGGTACATTGATGATTCAAAATACTCAAGAAACAGATCAAGGCATTTACCAGTGCATGGCAAAAAATGTGGCTGGAGAAGTGAAAACTCAGGAAGTTACTCTTAGATACTTTGAGTCACCAGGTAAAGAACATCAAGTCTGAATTATGCATTCAGGTAGAGAATTGTTTTGCTAATAAGATTGCTTAAAAATAAAATGCTTTGGCTCTTGTATGTTCTTGACATTTAGATTTGTTGTGTTCGGGCATCTTAAGAACTAAATCCACCACTCATGGAAGCTTCAGCACACCCTGTGTAGCCCTCCTTGCTCAAGAGCTTTTTATTTCTGTCTAGCCAAGGCCTCCTGTTTGCAAGCACAAAATTCCTGTCCAGGACTGTAATGTTTTTAGAACCCAAACTTTTCTGTGCAAACATTCTGTTTTGAACATTTGTTTTCAGGGAAACTCAAAATGTTACTGCAATGACATTTACTTATGTACTTGGGAGAAATTACTAAAATGTAGCTTAATCTGTTTTGTGTTTTCGTGCACTTATGGCAACTTTTAGCTAGTTTTTTTTCTGAGTCTCAGTGTCTGTGCCTCTGAAGAGATCTTTATAAAGATTAGCATAGGAGAAAAAAGTGTTTCGAAATTATTTTAATGGGAGTTAAGAAAAACCACCAGTGTACAATTATGAGCTTTTGGTTTTTATCCGTTGATGTTTGTGACTGCAGTTAAAAAGTTTGCGCTAAGATTAGAATTATGCTGGAACAAAGATATTAAAAACCCCCTTAGACATCCCAAACTGTTGCAGTATTTGGCTAAATTAGTGCTATGTGAGCTAAGAGTTGTATTTAGGCACTGCTGTTTTCTCACAGCTCGGCCAAGTTTTGTGATTCATCCACAAAATACCGAAGTGCTGGTTGGAGAGAGTGTTACGCTGGAGTGCAGTGCGACTGGGCACCCTCAGCCACGAATTACCTGGACCAAAGGCGACAGAACCCCTTTACCAAATGACCCTCGCATCACAATAACTCCATCAGGAGGACTTTATATACAAAATGTAAAGCAGGAGGATAGTGGCGAGTATACCTGTTTTGCAACAAACAGCGTAGATAATATCCATGCGACTGCGTACATCATAGTACAAGGTAATTAACGTTAAACTAGGAGTGATGCATTACTTGAAATTGTGTGGATTTATCTTTTCTTGGTATTAACAGAGCCAACCTAAAATCATAAGTGTTTTTACTTTTAATTACACTATTGTTCATGGGAGGGTTGCTATACCTTTCACAGAGTAAGCTATTACATACTATTTCCCTGAAAGTTGTTTCATAGATTATTATCAAAGTTTGATCTTTTGAAATGTTTATTTCTTATTATGTTTTGTTTGCATGGAGGAACAAATAAGCAGCGTTAATTTTTTTCTGTAACAGGCAGCCACTGGAGTACTAGAAGCTATAGTTCTGAATAAAAGATCTGTGCTTTTGTAGACACTTCAGCCAATATGAGAACATTTTCTGATGAGTTTGATAGAAACTATCATTCTGACAGTTGAGGCATTAGCATAGCTTTTCTAAAAAGTAAAAGTCAAAGTACTCTAACTTACTGTGATTGCCATAATTTTGGTATTGTATGTCAATACTACAATTATAAAGTGTTTGAGAATAATCTATCAAAAGTCTCCTGTGTATATAGATACTATGTTTTGCAAATACTTTCATGCCGGAACTTTTATTTACAAAATAGTTTCAGTAACCTTTAAGTTTGCTTCTATTCTGTTAAAATTTCTAGGCAAACAGTTTAGGTTGCAAATGCCTTGTTAATGAGTTCAAAAGCTATACAAAGCAACTTATCTGTATGGTTTGCTCATTTATTATTCATGAATAGAGGATTGTGTTTTAAGAGCTGAACAAATCACTTCTCACACTGATAGTGCACAGTGTTACTGTAGAAACTGGCCCACACTCCACTTTCTGCTTTCTGACAGTGTATAGAAGAAAATAAGCAGTTCAGAATGGTTTTGACTACATTGTATTTTCCTCACAATTTAGCTGAGGAGTTTGAGAGAAAGAGAAGAAAGTATTTTTAATCCAGGGAACATTCTGTTTAATTCTACAAGTCTTACCTTGCCTCTTATTTTGGATCTGTGACAGTACATCCTATATATCTTACATCAGCATGAGTCAGGTCATAAGGAAGATGATCCTTTTGCACAAGTGGCTGCCCTAACTCTCTGCTCTGTAACAGTCACAATATAAAAGAGTCCCGTTAGCATCTCTCTTCCCACCAGCATGAGCTGTTCAACTCACACAGGAAATGGTACATAATTTCAGACAGTCATGCATTTTTCAGGGTTTTTTTAACTGACTTTATTTTCTTTTCTGCAGCTCTACCTCAGTTTACTGTCACTCCTCAAGACAAAACAGTGATTGAGGGACAAACTGTTGACTTCCCTTGTGAAGCACAAGGTTATCCCCAGCCTGTTATTGCCTGGACTAAAGGAGGTAAGTGTGTTCTGTTCTTACTTTTAAACTAATAGAGAAGTTTAGCTGTCATAATGGAATAATTTGTGTATTAAAAGGAATTGCCTGTTTTGTTTAGGTGCTTCAGTCTCTGAAGGAAGTAGAGCTTAGCTCTTTCTCATTTAGCTAGGAAAGACAAGTTGTCCCACAGAAACTAGCTACCCAAGCATTTTTCATAATTCAATAAAAGACAGTCAGTAAAATATATGTATCCATAATAGATTCCTAGTAAAAAATGTTTAAGAAATATGGGCAAATCACATGTGGCAAACATTGATCATCGATGGTTTACTGCAGAAGAAATGCAGATGGCTGTCATTAACTGGAGATCTGAAATTAGGTGGGGTGTTTTCTCTTCAGAAACCAGAACAGTCCAGCCTGTACCAGCATCAGTATATCAGCATCTCTGTCACCTAATGTGCATTGACAGGGACAGAGGTGCACTCTGCTTACTGTTTTATCAGTTTATGGCTCTAAAGGCATTAAGCCAAATCCAGCATGAGGAAATATTGTAGTGGATATTTTATCAGTAAGCAAATACTGCATTTGATTCAAATTAAATAGCTCTAGAAGGTAAAATAATTCTTAGGAAATTCTTAGTTATGGTAGATAAAGCAGATTGTTAACAAACTGTTGATTATTTTGATGCTGATAATGTCCCTGTTTCTCCCTCTACAAGACTACTCCAGTCAAATGAAATGTCCAGAAAGTAAGGATAGGATATAGACATGGATGTGCATTCATTTATTTATATTCCTGTTTTTCAGGGCTGTATATATTTTTCTGTGGATTCCCTACATGGCTTAGGCACATGAGATGAATTTTGTCTTTTTTTGACACAAAGGGACTTTGTTGCTATAAACAGCAAATGCTGTTGTTGTGTGTTCCAGGAGGCCAGTTGTCTGTTGATAGAAGACACTTAGTTCTATCCTCTGGAACCCTAAGGATTTCCAGGATTGCTCTGCATGACCAGGGACAGTATGAATGTCAAGCTGTCAACATTATTGGATCTCAACGAATTGTTGTATACCTGACTGTACAGCCTAGAGGTATGCTTTCCATCTGCAGCAGCTGGGGGGAAAAAAAAGCTTACACTACAATACACAGTACTATGTGTGACTGTTTCTATCTGGTTTTAGATCCAAGGTGTTTTTTAATAAGTAACTTATATAGATATTTACCAATATGTGTACAAGGCATCATTCCTTTAGAACAGACTGTCTTCTGGGAAAGAGATTTATCTGATTTATTTTTTTCCTTTGGTAAAGAATGGAGGTGTGCTTTGGGGATGTCAATATTTCTATGCTTCAGAAAATGTTTTGTGAAAAGTCTAGCTTCTGATAAGGGCTTATACTCTTAATTAAATAGTGCTATATTAACAATAATTAATTAAATAATTTGTTTCTTTATTAACACATATTAACATTAATATAATGGTTTTTTCTCCACAAACAGAACACTTTATTTTACAGCAGCAGAATGAACTTCACACTCAAAAAAACTCCCTAAAAAGTCAACCTCAAACTCAATTTTTATGCTTTTTTTCAATTAAATTCTAAATAAGTTACTTCTAGGTTAAATTATAATCATATTAACATTCATAATGTATTTAAGTCCTTTGATGTTTAATTAAATTCAAGGAGATGAACCATTTAATTCAAAGCATTTCTTTTTAATTTTAAACTGTATTTTTGCAAAAGGTGCTCATATGTCTTTCTGAGCTTTGAAGTTTGTTCAGAAAAAAATTCCATTGATTTTTCTTAGTTAAGAGTAGTACTAGGAGGTGGATTTGTCAAAAACAAGACAATATTTTTTTACCTAAATAAAATTATTGATTAAAATTAGAGAAAACAAATCTCAGTTTTAAAAAGTTTTATAGCTTTCCAGCTGTGTTAAGCTTCATTGAACTTGAGTAAAGTTTAATAAGATGATTTTTGTGCAACTCAGGTTGCAAAATCCAGTCACTGGAGCTCTCCATGGATTAATTGTAAATTGTAATGCTGCTTTCAGTTGTTCAAGAAGAGAAAATTTTTAATTCTGAGTTTCTGACAAAAGGACTGTTCATCTGAGGAGAGTCTAGTCACTGGTCACTTTAGCTAAATCTGTGTTAATAAATACAGATTAATGGTCCAGACCTGTCTGCTGGCATGGTGGGGCTCACATCTGTAGCGCCAGACTTAGTTCTTCTGCCTCTGGGTGCCTTATTTGAAATGGTTTCTAGTCCTTGACAGCCTTTTGCTTACAAACAGTTTAACAGCTGGGCCAGATTTGATTGGTAGTATAAATGTATGCCATGTGACCAAATACTCTGTAAAAAACACAGCCCTGTGCCCTCTCCTATTCCCCACAAAAAAATTATGCCTTACGGCAGAAATACAATTCTTAATGTCTTCATCATCTTGTATGCGGTTCCCATGATGATATCTGAGTGCCAGGCGTCAATCTGGACTTGAAGAAAACTAGAATTAAAAATATACATTCCTTTTCTTCATACTGGATTTTAGGTAACTCTGTCTTTAGAATAGGAGGTGATTTTCTGGTGGTTTAAGACCAAGACTTATTGGTGTCGAGGAAATAGGAACTCTATGAAGGCTTAGCGCCTCAGCAAGTTAGGCTGGAAGACTTAGTTTAATGAGTTATGGAAGGTTTTGCTTTTATAGTCTAAGAAATAGCTATTGTTGCTACTTAAATAATTTAAATTTAAAAATAGACCACAGAAGTTAATGGGATGTTAATTCTGATTACTTTGTACAGATTTAGGTATCTACAGAATTTTTTTTCAGCGCTCTAAATTCATAGAACTCAACTGATTTTGACAAGTTAAGAGTACTTTAAAATCACATCCTGAAGCAGACATCAGGGAATTGTTAAGGTTGGAAAAGACCTTTAAGACTGAGTCCAACTGTCAGTACAGCACCACAACTGTGTTCACTGTTAAAGCATGTCATAAAGTGCCATATCTGCATGGTTTTTAAACACTTCCAGGGATGGCGTCTCTTCCTATGGCAGTCTTGTTCTAGTGCTCAACAACTCTGTCTTATGCAAAATATTTTCCTAATATCTAATCTAAACCACCTCATATGCAACTTAAGGGCATTTTGTCTTGTCCTGTCACTCATTACTAGCCCTCCTGTGGACAGTCTCCAGCACCTCAACATCCTTCTTGTACTGACAGGCCCAAAACTGAACACAGTCAACCTTACCAGCGTTGAGTACAGGGAAGAATCACTTCCATGGTCCTGATGGCCACACTGTTGATGATACAAGCCAGAATGACATTGGCCTTCTTGACCACCTGGGCATACTTCTGGCTCATGTTCAGCCATCTGTCAAACAGCACTCCCAGGTCCTTTTCCACCAGGCAGCTTTCCAGCCACTCTGCACCCAGCCTGTAGCTCTGCATGGGATTGTTGAACCTCATACAATTGGTCTCGGCCCATCAAGCTAGCCTGTCCAAATCCCTCTGCAGAGCCTTTCTACCTTCCTTGGGTAGGAACTTGGTGGTGTCTGTGAACTTCCTTAGGGGTACCCTCAATCCCCTCATCCAAGTTATCAATGAAGATATTAAACAGGTCTGGCCCCAGGGGGAACCCTGGGGAACAACACTTGTGACTAGCCTCCAAATGGATGTCACTCTGTTTGCCACCACTCCCTGGGCCTCATCATCCAGCAGTTTTTAAACCAGTGAAGAATATACCTGTCTCTAAGACAAAGTTATAAACAACTAAAAGCTTACAGATAGAATAGTGTTATAGATTAAGAAATACTTAGTAAAATAGTGCTGAGCTCGTTAGATCATCTTTTGCACAAGTTTTATTTCATAACTTATCAATGGATCATTTATTTTTTTTTAGTGACTCCTGTATTTGCCAGTGTTCCCAGTGACATGACTGTTGAGGTTGGCACAAACGTGCAAATCCCTTGCAGTGCTCAAGGAGAACCAGAGCCAGTCATTACATGGAATAAGGTACTAGATATTCAGTTATCGCAGAAAGGCAGTGGCCTTTCTATGTCTTCATAATTAGCTATTTAAAGTGAACATTGTCAAATGATTGCTTGCACTGGTGTCTAAGAACATTATGTAAAGTTCAATCAGTAAATCTTTAATATGGAGCATGGATATAGATACTAAACCTGAATTTTATATGAATAAATATGCATATATAGTTATGCAAATCATTATAGAGACCATAATGTATGCCTTAAAAGGTCTGAGTATTTAATGACAGTTCTGTGTAATTACCCTGTTAATATTCACACTTTCAATGATATTACAGATATAAAACAATAAAAAGTATTGTATTGCTGAACCCATTGACAATTCATCAAGGGTAGGCTTTGGTCACTGATAACCTCCCTGTGGCTTTGATTTCCATTGGTTTAATTGCTATATCAAATTATAGTTATTAACAGAGTTACAAGTGAATTAATGAATTGCTAATACTGATTTTCAATTTTTCTAATTGTCTTCTCTTCAATTAATGAACATTAGAAAATGTACCTTAATGAACCTTAAGTAGCTTCTAAATGCATTGTACATGAAAAAACTGGCACAGCTCTTGAGATCTATTCCAGTTAATTTTGAGGAAAATTCAATTAAAAAAAAAAATATGTTATTAAGAGGTGTTATTTTTGGATCACAGATTTTATGCGGTAAGAGCCTAGAACTATTAAATACATAGATTTATAATAATGAGTACTTTTAAAAGTAAAGAAAAACACTATATAATTTAGAGTTACATGTGATTTTCCTATATAATCTTATCTAAATCTATCTGACTCTGATCTTGGCATACAAAATAGAAATGTAAAATAAAAAGTAAACATAGAAGATAAAAAGATGGCAAAAATTCCTGTATGAAAGCGTTTAGAATAACTAAACTTTGGGCTTTCCTGCAGGATGGAGTGCAAGTAACTGAGAGTGGAAAATTCCATGTTAGTCCAGAGGGATTTCTTACCATTCGCGATGTTGGAACAGCTGATGAAGGTCGATATGAATGTGTTGCCCGGAATACCATAGGATACTCCTCTGTTAGTATGGTGCTTAGTGTAAATGGTAAGATATGTGATTGAGAGGTGTGAGTTAGATTATTAGTTTTGTTCTAATTGCTTAACCTGTAAGATGAAGAAAAAAAATTAACAAAATATTAAATTTGTTCTTTTATTCATATTTTTCTTTTTCTCCCATATTTCTCTCCTTCTGTTTTTTTTTTTTTCATAATTAAATTTACAGATGTGGGTAAGATGGGAATATGTCAGAAGAGGAATGTCTCTAGGAGTTAAGCTTCAAAACAAACTATGCTTTGGGCTCGAGTTAGTCTTTCAACCTTCTTAGGATATTATTCGAACCCACTAGAATTGGCTAGTCAAATACACAGTCTAATCTTGAGACAAAAGTCTTCTGGCATCCTCAGAGGGGCACCATAGTGAAATGAGAATATTTGATCTTGTTCTAGTTATTTGAAGAAATAATGGCAAATAATAGTTCTCAATTATTACTCAGTAATAATTGGTAATAAAACATCCAAAGAGGTTAAGGAAATAACTTTGTTACAAAGACTGACCATACTGCTTTTCTGAGTTATTGACTAAAACTTCTGATTTTTCTGATTAATTTTGACAGAAAATAAAATGGTGTGATTTATGTCTTTCTGTAGAATCTGTGAGACATTATTTTGATATCTTTGAAAAACTAGTATAGAGCAGTTATTTCTTCAACGTATTTTATATTGTTTCCCAGTGTTATTTCTGATGTTCTGTATTTTTTTTACTATTAATAAATACGTATCAGTGATTTTTCTAATGTATTGATTGCAATGATATCAGTCACATGATACCAATTAAGTTGCTTTTAGTAGCCTTAATCTATACTTTCCTCTAGAAGAAATAGTATTTCTTTAATCTGTAAAAGTTATGGAAGAGAGAAAATTGTAGGGCTAAGAATCATTCAGTAATAAATTTTCATCTACATGTATGAAGTCTACGAAGAAAATAAGTCCGTAGAAATGACTCAATCTTGGTTACTCTGGAGATGCATAACAAAAAAGCCCTTTTGTTTTTGAAAGATTAGCCAGATCTTAAATAAATAAGAGCTCTGAAAAAGGAAACCATGAATTGAACTAAAATCCTAGTGGAAATGAGTTTCATTCACATAGTGCAGGTTTCAACTGATCATTCTCATCTGCTGAAATCAGCAAACTACAAAATCTGGTAGTTTCTTAACATTGAGACAGAATAAAGGCAAATATATAGAAGGTGGGGGGACAGTTTTTGCTGGTCATGTTGAGTAGTATTTTAAAGATGCTTTTCTATTGCCATTTGCTTTGATCATTTTCTGTAGTTTTGTAAAAATCATTCCCCCTCCCTTCCTAAATTAAAAAAAATATTGTGTGAAAGTCTTGCAAGAAGCTTTAACTTTCAGTATTTCTCAGTCTGAAGGAGAACTGCTAGCAATAAACAATCTAAACAAAAATCAAGTACGGTATAGTTAACATCTGACCAAACTTTATAATTCAGCCCACATGTACCATTAATCAGAAAAGCAGCCATGCATCTGAATACCAAGTTGCATCTAATGTAGACAGCGGTAGGGAAGTAACCAATCATTGTATTTTTACAGTCTGCAATGTTGCACTGTCAGATGGCTTGTGGCACATACAACACCCTCTGAAACAACTACAATGAGAGTAGTAAACCTGTAAATTATATTATCTCATAAGGTTTTTGTATGGTTACTACGAAAATGAAGCTGTCAAGAAAGGAGGAGAATTGGTTATTAGGCCAAATCAGGGACCGTTTGCCCTCAGGCACTGTGGAAAGGATCAGCTCATTTTGGATGCTCTGAGTTGGTTGTCATCAGGCTGAGGCTGGCCTCAGGGCACAGAAAAGGTCAAAAAAGTGCTAGGGACTGTTTTGTTTGGTGGTATAGATGGCTAAGTAGATTGCCTAGGTCTAGACTATGAAACTCACACAGACACAGTTTAAGCTGCCACTTATGAAGAAATAGTGAAAAATTGCCTAGAAAAGAAGTCATGAGAAGCTTGCAAACAACAGGTTTTATGTCAGCTGATTTTGTAGATCTGCTGATTTTATACCAGTATATTTGCTTTGGACTTTTTCCATACTTTACCCTTCTCCCTTTGTGACTTCTCCAATCTAAAGACCCTCTGGAAATTGTTAGGTGTTGCCCCTGGATCTAGTATTTCTTTATTTAGACTGAAAGCAAGATTATTAGCCCTGGATAGGTTGTACAAACATCCAGCTGCAACTGAGCACTGTATAAAAAAGGCAGATGCCTATGCATTAGTAAGTTCCCAGTGTTATGTAAATAGCTTCTAACATGTGATTTTTAACCTAGTACTAAAAAGATAATTTCAAAGTAGAAAACAAAAGAAAATGAAAAATATTTACTGTCCTTTAAAACTATTGTGTGCTGCCTGTTATACTAATTCAGTATTAGTTGAAATGAAAGAAATCTGTATTGGTTATAGGTCAGGCTCTTGACACCAACATTTGAAACCTGATAATACACCACACCAGAAAAAACCTTTTATTAATAATTCATTTTTTTCATTGTTCATCTGTACTTGAAACTGTATACACTATATACAATTTTCTTAACTTTATTTTGTTTTAGAATTATAATCAAGGTAACTTTTAAGCTTACAGTAACTTCTCCTTTAGATTAATTTTTTTCTGCTGTAATATGCTTTGACAGAATTCCAAAATGGTTAAGATTTTTTTTATTTGAACAAACTAATGCTTAAAGAACAAGGGTTTATTTTGTGTAACTGAAATGATGTCGTGTCTAGACTCTGTTTTATAGAAGCATCTTTTTCTATGCGGCCATTTTTGCAATAACATGGGAATTCCTCTTTCTATAGTTCCCAATGTCAGCCGAAATGGAGATCCTTTTGTACAAACATCAATTGTGGAAGCAATTGCAACTGTTGACAGAGCAATTAATTCAACACGTACACATCTGTTTGACAGGTATCTTCTTTAGATTGTTTTGGTTGAGAAGTCAGAATTATTTTTGTATATACTAGAGATAATGAAAGATTTATTAAGCAAGAAACCATTTTATTATTTAAAAGACATTGTTAATATCTGGTTAGTTTTAGGAATACTAACAGTTTAACATGTAGAGATTCCTATTGTTTATACCATCCTTTCGAGATATCTATTCACAACAGTTTTTCTGCTGAGTTAATATGTATTTAATTGCTACTAAATATTTAATGTTTTATTATTTTATTACCATTTTTTTCTTTTTGATTTGCTTCCATTTTGAGATGAGTACCAAGGTATGTACTAATCATGTTGCTGAACATTTACATGATTTATGTAGTATTGTTGTTTTGTAACTCCTATGTAAACTTACTATTTTTTTCCAAACTATCTATCAGTCGTCCTCGTTCTCCAAATGATTTGCTAGCCTTATTTCGATACCCAAGGGACCCATACACTGTTGAGCAAGCAAGAGCTGGGGAAATATTTGAAAGGACTTTACAGCTTATTCAAGATCATGTACAAGATGGTCTAATGGTTGACCTGAATGGAACAAGTCAGTACACTTTCCTTATTTTTCTATGTTGAAGTGTTTTTGCCTTCTTAAGTCATTATACTTTAGGAGACGTTTCTGAGTTTTGATCCCAGTTGCAGAACCATTGCACTGAAATCAGTGAAGTATTTGACTTTGCAAAACTTAACCAAATTCAGTCTTTTGTTTACGTATTGTTCTCTATGATGTACCTTCATTTGAGCTCTCCAAGTATGTTTTTATTTTTTCTTATGTTTATATGCTAGACAAAATTTTAGATTCAGATTCTTTTACTGGTCAAACTTAGTGTAACAGAAGTGTATAATGCATCCTGGTTAGCTCCCCGTGTGTTAGTTTAATAGGATCATTGTGTTATAGCAGAACAGACTTTTCTGTTGTGTGTTAAAAATAAGCAGTATTTTGTTTCTGCTTCTTTAAGAAAAACCATTTAGTACAGATGTGTCTTGGCAAGGAGAGAAGATGCTACAACTAGAAGGATTTGTATATTTTACAAACCAAACTTTCTGCATGTATTATAATAGTATTCAAAGAATTTGCTACTTATTCTATCAGTGAGCATCAAACTGAGCTAATTGTTTCATTTAACACTGACCTGATATCTTGAGAAATGCAATTCATGTTGCTTTTATAAATAGCACAAAAAAAAACTTTCTGCCTTCTAGGTACTGGAATCCAAGATCAAAATCATGAAGTCCAGCTGGAGCATATACAACTAATGTGTTTAGATATGTGTGTGGATAGGCTTGAAACACAGGATAGGACTGAAGCATTTGGAAATAATGATAGAGTTTTAGGAGAGCTTTTGAGACTTGAGATATAGCCAAAAACTACACTGAAAATCTAGAGGAAATACTTTTACTTATTATATTCTTTTTGATGTTTATAATTGAGTATTTATTGTAACTTCCGAGATCTTTAACTCTGACCCCTCTGAACTAGGGAAGTATTTATGGGGCCAAAGACTGCAAGCTTTGTGGAGTACTGCAACATTTGCTAGTAAAAGAAGCTTGTTACTCGTTGTTTGTTGGTGGCTGAGTAAATAATTTGTGATGAATTGTTTAGCACAAAAGCTTACTCAAAATTCATTGAAGGCTGATGTTTTATAAGAGCGACCCAATTTGATTTGGTTCTCTGATTAAGAGCATATGCAAATATGCATATTGAATGCAAATATGCAAATAAGCATATTGAATATAATTCTGGCAATATATGAAATGTGATGTACAAGAACTACTTTTCATTAGGATTTGTTATAGTGAAACTCCTAAAGTTTACCAAAATTTTCATTAACACCTACAGATACAAATTAATGAACACAAAACTAGGCATCCTTCTGTGATACAACTGGAGCTTACTTTTTGGCCCTACGGAATCCACAGAAACCTGTCTAGGAAACTGGAATAGTAAAATAAATCTATTTTCATTTGAATAGTCTAATACTCAGATTTCTAATAGTAATTTTCATCTTTATTTCATTTTATTTCAAAATGCAGAGCCCAATGTAGCGCTTTTGCATTAGGAATAGTTGAGAAACTTGACAATTTCCCATTCAGAGACTTTTTTTCAAAATGTAAAACCTTGGAATATTCCAAGGAGAGACTAAAGAGCCAAATTCTCCTTTGCAGTGTCAGATTGTATAACAAAGGGGATGGCCATAAATTGCTGCTTTGGAGGTTCATATTGGATGTTTGGAAACATCCAGTTTCTTACCAGAAGGCCAGTGCAGCACTGGAACAACTTATCCAGAAAAGTGGAGGAGTCTCAATCTTTGAAGATTTTCAAAACCACTAGAGAGGTATACAGTTGAACTGGTCTGCTGGTGACAGCCTTGCTTTAAGCATGAGCTTGGTCTATATAAGAGGTCTTTCATAATCAATATTTCTATGATTCTATGAAACACCATCTTTGCAGTTTGAAAAAAAAAAAAAAAAGTTATATTATGCGAATTAGGATAGCCAGCTTCTAAGAACTGGAAATGCTCAGCACCCAGCCTTTTAAAAAGCAGAGAGAGTTAATGCCTACAATGTGAGGGGTAATTAAGGATTAGAGATTGGCATCAGAAAGCCGTCAAATCTGTAATGAGATACGGCATCACACTTGAACTTCTGAAAAGAGAAGCCTTTTATTTTAAATTGGTACTGAAGGTCATTCCAGACAAAAGATTCATAGTCAAGTATTGCTCACAGCTTGATTTCAGAAATGGAGATGGCAACCAGGATAACCATAGCAGACAAATATTTATTTGAATGAATAATAATCAGAAGGAAAGAACTCCATCATGAATGAAATACATAGGAGAGTTATTATAAAGAAAATAAGTTTGCTTGGTGTAGTTTTAGAATTAAACTGCCCTGGTAGTCAGCATATCCTGTCAATAATACCTTCAAAGAGTGTATTTTGCTACATTACCGCATTACCCAGTGGCTCTTACTGGTTTTGTTCTGTGGTTTGTTTTTCTTTTTCCTCATCTGCAATATTCCATAAAATACTCTCTGTATGTCTACTTGAGCAGGTTAGTTTTGCGTAATGCAAGCACTAGGTTTCTGATACCTTTGCTTTGACTTGTAAACCATGGGGAGTACTTGCAGCCTGAGGCTGAGAAAACATAGCTCCCATGGCTGAGCACAGGTCTTGTCCCAGGTGGGCAGCTGTGAGCAATCCAGTCTCTTTCAAGGCAAAGACAGTGAGGCTTTAGGTGGTTTGTTTGCAATCACGCTGCATTGTGGAACTTGGCAAAGAGCCAGTTTGCCTAATGCACATTTATGTGTTGAATTTAAATGAAGAACTGTGTCTTTGCAGGCACACTGGGACTGAGCTCAGGACTAAAAGTAACATTTCCTGACTACTCAAATAGCCGGCACCAACCTCTTGCAAAACTGCATTCAGTTCATATTCTTGAGTGATTGCCATCATGCTGGGAACCCCTTGAGCCTGTGGGAACATGGAACCACTGTACACTCACTCATTTCTTTTTTTCCTTTTACCTTTATACTGCTTGTTGGGTTTTATTTCTGACTGCAGGCTTTCCAGATTAGGGTCCATGGTGGTGTATGAAGGTTTCTAGTTAGCTAAACATACACCTACATTGCCAAACAGTCCACCTCCCAGACTCCCTCCTGGATCCTGGAGCCTCATTCATCCACACTGCGTATCCATTAGTCTCTTAAGGTGTGCGTTCTGCTTTGGATGAGTGCCTCCCATTCGAACTGGATCTCCCAACTGTCCTTACTTACTGTGCTTTGGTGTGCTTTGTGATCTTGAACAGTGTGAATTCTTTTCAACTTAAATGAAAAATCATGTTGTAATGGGTTAACCTTGGCTGGCCGCCAGATGCCCACAGTCTCTTTAACCCCTTTTTCCCCCCCAAAAGTCAGGCAGGGGAAAAGAATACGATGGCAAATGGTGGGTCGAGATAAGGCAGTTTACTAAAGCAAAAATGAAAGCAAAGCAAAGCCTGTGCAAAAACAAAACACTAATCTAATCTCTACTTCCTATCTGCAGCGATGACTGGGCACATCCAAAGAAGTAGAGCTTCAATGTGTGTAGTGGCTCTCTTGGTAAGCCGCCATGGGAGACTGTGTATGCCCTCCCCCCCCTTCCTGCTTCTCCCCAGCTTTATACCTGAGCTGACGTCATATGGTATGGAATATTCCTTTGGTCAGTTTGGGTCAGCTGGCCCACTTGTGTCCCCTCCCAAAATCCCGCCGTCAGTTGGGGAAGGGACACTACAGTCCCAGTACTGTGCTCAGCAGTAGCCAAAACACTGGCGTGTTATCAGCACCACTCCAGCCACCAATGCACAGCACAGCACTGTGAGGGCTGCTATATGGGGAAATGGGCTCCATCTCAGACAGACCCAATACACATGTCCAGGGCCATTGTCAGTGCAGCAGAACAAAGGACTTAAGGCATCAAAGGTAACCTACTCCTATTCCACAATGGATACAGTAGGCCTGTCTTTCTCAGCAGCAAAAATTTCACTTTATAGACACATTTCTATTGGTCAACACAAGTTGATAATGTAGATGTAGCCAGAACTAATGACTTTCCCCTCCCCCCCAAATTAAATCCAAATCACTTTTAGAATGATTCCTAATAGGCAGCAATGACAAGGCACAGCCTAAGTCACTCAACGCTACACTAGGAGGCCTTATGTCTTCAATCCTTCCACATGCTGTCATACCACAACACAGATCATGAAACACAGCCTTAATACGAGGTTCTAAAAACATAATTCTAATGAATTACAGTATATATTTTATATATTATTTTACTGTGAACTAGGAAAAAATGCAGGAAAACAGTAAGTATGTTTTAGTTCCAGAGGTGAATGGTGTGGATTGCAGAGGAAACCTGTGCCAAGTGCTACACAAACACCAGTCTTCTTTAGAAACTAGTCCTGGGTAGTGTGAATGAGTTACTCTACATCAGTTGTTCTAGACATCACTCCATGTTTGGCTATATTGCCAGGAGTTATTTTCTTTTGTAGTTTTTATTGATTTTTTTCCTTAAAGTTCTGCAACTTTCACTGTAGTAAAGCAAAACAAAATAGTAATTTCAGTGAATTATCAAGTGTCAAATGATAAAGTCTGGAAGTCCATGTAAGTGTTCCTGACAGATTTTAAAATGTTTTTATTAACATGGGAGAAATATTCCATTTGTCTCATTATGAGGCTTTTATTTCTGAAAATATCTCTTCTTTCTTATGAGCTGCTTTTGTGATCATTTTTTAAAAGTTGTACTTTAACTGGCATTTTAGAAAGTTTCCTCCTGACTTTAATAGTGGTCAAATTGTCACTCAAATGACCTAATGCTCAAATACACATATATGTTTATTACTGTGTTTTGTTGTTGAGTTGTTTTTTTTTTAAATAGGCATGTTTAATCTTCTGGAAAATGTAATAAAAACATTTCAAATGAATTCATTATCTATGAGGATGGTAATTCTATGGTCTCTGATTTTTCTCTCTCTCTTTTCTGGTTTCAGGTTACCACTATAATGATCTTGTATCTCCACAGTACTTGAATCTGATAGCTAATCTCTCAGGCTGTACAGCTCATCGACGAGTGAACAACTGCTCAGATATGTGTTTCCACCAAAAGTACAGGACACATGATGGAACATGCAACAACCTTCAGCATCCCATGTGGGGCGCTTCTCTGACAGCTTTTGAACGTCTGTTAAAGTCAGTCTATGAAAATGGATTTAATTTGCCTCGAGGAATTGAACCCAGGAGGCTCTCTAATGGTTACGCACTTCCAATGCCTCGCTTAGTTTCAACTACTCTGATTGGGACGGAAACAGTAACTCCTGATGACCAGTACACTCACATGCTCATGCAGTGGGGTCAGTTTCTTGATCATGACCTTGACCTCACTGTGGCTGCCCTGAGTGAAGCCAGGTTTTCAGATGGTCAGCACTGCAGTTCTGTTTGTACAAATGATCCTCCTTGCTTCTCAATCATGATACCGCCAAATGATCCCAGAGTTCGAAACGGTGCACGCTGTATGTTTTTTGTACGCTCCAGTCCAGTTTGTGGAAGTGGCATGACGTCTCTCCTGATGAATTCTGTGTACCCACGAGAACAGATCAACCAGCTAACTTCATACATTGATGCATCCAATGTGTATGGCAGTTCAGACCATGAAGCATTAGAAATCAGAGACTTGGCAAGTCAAAGGGGTCTTTTGAGACAGGGCATTGTACAAAGATCTGGCAAGCCCCTTCTTCCATTTGCTACTGGCCCACCTACAGAATGTATGAGAGATGAAAATGAGAGTCCAATACCCTGCTTTTTAGCTGGCGATCAGCGCTCTAATGAACAGCTGGGTCTTACCAGCATCCACACGCTGTGGTTTAGAGAACACAACAGAATTGCCACAGAACTACTGAAACTCAATCCACACTGGGATGGTGACACAATATATCACGAAACACGCAAAATTGTTGGTGCAGAAATGCAACACATAACATTTAGCCACTGGCTTCCTAAGATCTTTGGAGAGGTAGGCATGAAGATGCTTGGCGAATATAAGGGTTATGATCCCAGTGTTAATTCTGGCATAACTAATGAGTTTGCAACTGCCGCTTTTAGGTTTGGTCACACACTCATTAATCCTTTTCTGTATCGACTGGATGAAAACTTTGAACCTATTCCACAAGGCCATCTACCTCTTCATAAGGCATTCTTCTCTCCATTTCGGATTGTAAATGAAGGAGGCATTGATCCGCTTCTAAGGGGATTTTTTGGTGTTGCTGGTAAGATGCGTGTCCCATCACAATTACTCAATACAGAATTAACAGAAAGACTCTTCTCCATGGCACGTACTGTGGCTTTAGATCTGGCAGCTATGAATATTCAGAGAGGCAGAGATCATGGAATTCCTCCCTACCATGATTTTAGAGTTTACTGTAATCTTTCTTCAGCTCAGACTTTTGAAGATCTGAAAAATGAAATTAAGAATCCTGAAATCAGGGAGAAACTTAGCAGGTGAGCCTGAGGTGAAGAAAAACAGTCAATTATCTAAATGTGCATGCAAAATTAATAGCCAAATGTCTGATGTAGAAAAAGATATTTGTTAAGAAAGACTTAAAGAGATATTTTAAGAAAATCCTGTCAGTACCAGGATATAGATATTAGAAGTTTCCACATGCAGGTAAATTCTCCACTTTTACATCTCTGTAAACAATAAGAAGTTAATATATATAGTATGTCTTCATGAAATTATTAATTTGAAATGCCTGGTTTTGTAAATGCTATTAAATACAAGTGTTATTTCAGTGTAAGTTCATAATTAATGCCAGTCTCATACAAGTATTTACATGTTCAGTTCCATTCATTCTGTACAGTAAAACGAACTGCAGTGTCATTCACTATATTGTCCTGTGGACACCCTTTACTACCAAGAATCTGTTCTTCTTTAGAGCTTCAGTGTTTGAAAATAATTCTTCAAGCTACCTGCCATCCCTATCTTATCTGCACAAAATCAAAGGCAGAGATTTAGTCTCAGCTACAGTAAAAACAGAAGTGTGTACAGAGGGACATGAAATAGAAGCTAAGAAAAAGAAACAATTCCAAGAAATTGGTAGGAAGCTACTAGGAGAAAGGAAATTGTGGGTAGACCCCCATGGTGTTACACACATATACAACCTACATTGCAAGATTTTTTTGTATATGCATCCTCAGGTTGTTCAGAAAAGACTGTATCCCTATCACTGGCTTTTTTACTGTGATTTATTTCTATCTCTTGCCCTTAGCTTCATGACAGACTGGTTATTTTGTAAATGTGAAATATTTGTTATTCATTATTTGTGTTTTTCAATTTATAGGTTGTATGGTTCCCCACTGAACATAGACTTGTTTCCTGCTCTGATGGTAGAAGACTTAGTTCCAGGGAGCCGACTGGGACCCACTTTGATGTGTCTGTTAAGCACACAGTTTAGGCGTATTCGGGATGGAGACAGGTAAATCGAAATACCATGGAAACCAAAATTAATTGTAAATCAAGAATGCTTAAGAACAATTTCAGTATCATGTTTCCACACCAAACTCTGTTTTATTTTCATTTATGATTTTAAAATATAATAGAAAAGATGAAGTATGCAGTTTTAAAACATTGTTAGAAGCTGTGATTACTTTTTAAATCTGTTTCTTTTTACTAGACATTCAAGTCACTTACCTTTTGGAAAAGTGGATGATACTTATTTCCTTTCATTGTTATTCAGTTATTTTATTTGCAAGGAAATTGTGATGGTTGAGACACTTTTACCATCTCTGTTACTTAAGCATAGGTTGGAAAAGTATCACTGTTAATATATTCTCTGTACGTTCTTCAATACAAGCAATCTGCGCAGCAGACTAAAAGCAGACAGGTTAACCTAAGAACACAATATGATATTTGTTTCAGAACTACATTATGTGCATATTATAAGCTATTTCTCATTTTCAATTTCTAGAGTACCTGAAATAAGAATACTCATTGCTATTGTCACAGCAGCCAGATCTCCTTTATACACTTTCAGTACACTTTTTTGGTATTTGAATATCAACATTTCCCTCATTTTGACATAGTTTGTGACCTAGACTCCAGATTTTTTCATGGCATGAAGGTAGAAAAACTTAGTTTGATTAACCTCATTCTAATGAAAGGGAAACAGAGCAAGAATTAGGAAATTAGATTTGATTCGCTTTATTTAATGTTATTTTCTGTATTTAAGTTATCAAATTGCTACTTAGGATATTATAAAGGCTTTCTTATTTCTGTAGTCTACAATTAAAAACCTTATGTATGCTTTTTTAAAAGAAACTCCAAATTTTCTTACATAAAGCTGTTTAAAAACTATGATGTGATGCACAGAACTCTCATGCCTAAAGGCAGAGAGAGTAAAAGGATAAATACACACTGTATGAGCCACAGGTTGCTGGTGACGAGTACTTACTTGTGTCACAACAGTATATTGATACTGCTTTTTGTGTGTGTCTATTTGCGTATTTTCAGCAAAAGTTCTTTTTTCTGGTTTTGTGGTTGGCTAAGTTTTTTGTTTGGTTTTGTTTGGTTTTGATTTGAGATTTTTAGTTGTGGGGTTGTTTTTTTCCTGTGGTTTGGGTTTTTTCCTGAAACAACATTTAGAAACTATAGGAAAACACTGAACATTTAGGAATTGGGATTCTGCTGTCCAAGGAATACAAATGTTTTGAAGCAACATGCCAGCATATAGTAGAATATTATTAGACATAATGAAAACAACTCTCACTTCTTTGAAAAGCTATTACCATGGGTAGAAGGTCAAAGCTGACAATACCATGCAAACCAAATGTGCCTGTGCATTGGGAAGGGATCCTAATTTCATGTCAAGATGGAAGTTTGAGGATCTGATCGTAGTACTTGGAAATTCATTGGCCACTATCCAATGCTATATAAAAATTATATACTAAGTAGATAAAATGAAATTAAATTTGTTGACCATACTTCTAAGTCTATAAAATTGATTTTGGTTATTCATAAAGTTTAAAGAGCCTCTTTTTCCTTTTTTATTTGATATAGGTGAGAAAAAGCATCCATATTGAATTCTCCAGTTTTATGAGACAGAAATAATATCACAGCGAGCAGTTCTGATATGTTAAAATAGTATAAAATGTTTTCAAATCCTGGGCCGTAATTTAAGATGTTTTCTTTTCCATGGGAGGATTTTTTTTCATAGTAATGCATTTTTTATATTTGCTACTGATAGCAAGCTTTTAGCTCTTTATGTGCAAAAAATAAATTATTTGAAACTACAGTGTTTCCTCCTTGAATATAATGAACTGAGCATATATTAGAAAGTCCTAATATATCAATATGTTCATTAAAATAGGTTTAACAGAAAAAAAAATCATTAGTAAATTAAATCATCTCACTTAGAGATTAACCATTCTTCTAATCTCAGCAACTCCATCAAAATGTTTACACAGCTATGGGAAAGTTGCCCAAAGAAAGAAATTATGGTCATTTAAATATCTACCTTAAAAGATCCCTGAATTTGGTACACTAGTGCCATTTTAGATGTCCAGAGATACTCAAGACATCAAAATTAGACTAGGAGGGAAATCAAACAATTTGTTTTAGATTTGAGACCTTTCAGAGTGGCAGCATGGCAGTAAGTAGGGCTGAAGTGACACCTGGCACCTTATATTTTGGCATCTGGATCACTCACTTGATACAACATAAAGTTGAGAAAACAGAATTTATGAAATAATTAATTTTGTCCTAAACACAGTACTGAAATATCTTTGGAAAACTGCCTGTTTTGGTTTTTTCACTAGCAAACTTGTCTTTTCTTCGAGATTACAGGTTATGGTATGAGAACCCAGGTGTGTTCACACCTGCTCAGCTCACTCAGATCAAGCAGACATCTCTTGCCAGAGTCTTGTGTGATAATGGTGACAACATAACCAGGGTACAACATGATGTCTTTAAAGTAGCTGAATTCCCACATGGATATAGTAGCTGTGAAGATATTCCTAAACTGGACCTCAGGATGTGGCAGGACTGCTGTGAAGGTCTGTATACAGGTGGATTTGGGGGCATTAAAGTGTGTGCACTTTGTTCACTGTCCATTTTATTTTAAGAATATATTTTGCTGTTGTTTGGTTTTTGTTAAGACATTGAAAATTCAGCTCTAGAGCACAGCCTCTGTTAAGTGGGCAATCATTTTCATATTTTATATTAAACAGACACTATAAAACCAGCATAGGTTTGAGCATTGGATGGTGCAGATAACTGTTTTCGTGTTTTCTTTCTTTTGCATATATATTTTTTCATCCATTCCCATCTCCTTCAAAAGTTAGTAGAGTGATTTGTTTTTCTTCCAAAATATGCTTTTTTTCTTCTCCTAAAATAGGGTTTACTTAGCTGCATGAAGCACAGGAGACTGCTTTGTGGCTTGTATGTTGGCTTCTGTCTCACATATAGATTTTTTGCATGGCCTCCTTTAGCCAGTGTCGTATCAGACTTCACTGCATCTATAACAAAATCCCTTCCCAAGAGAATCTTCTGGATCATGCAAAATGATTTTCAGTAGCATCAACAACAAAATGCTTCAGAGGACAATGACCTCTCTTTATTGAGATCTGCTTGACAACGTTGTTATCATTTTCTTTTGACAAAACTTGAATGACAAGTAAAAGGCTGTAAAAAGTATATTCAGAAATTTTGGGAATTTAGCTGTTAAACTGTGACTACCTAGAAATTGCTGTCAAACAAATTACTAGTTGGACAAAAATTGCTCTTATTTGAGAGTATAATGGCACTATTAGTTTATGATTATTAAATTTTTATAATTATAATATATATGTGAATCTTCCAGCTTTCAGTACCAATATCTTGTAGATTCAAGGATGAAAGGTATCCAGATCTATGTTCTTCATCTTTTCTACTTCCGTTTTCCTTGAGTTTGCTCCTGCTGAATAGGCTATTCAATATTCTGTCAAAAGATATGCATAAATAAAGAATCATTTGATTGTATTTTTGAGAGAAGTCACAATCTTCTATTTAAATCTTTTGGTAAGATATAAGTGTCCCCAGTGACAAAGAGTTTGTGATACAGCTCAGAATTTAAGGCAGAAGGTAAGTTAAACTGCTAGAGTTGTCTCTACAATGGATACTGTAAATACTGAGGAAGGATTCTAAATGATGTGACTGTACCATGAGAACAAACTCGGATATCATTAAAAATAATAAAAAAGTAGATAGAGATTTACTATTCAAAGTTATTGCACACCTTAGCTTTTAAACTGAGTACTGTATTGTCTTGTCCAGTAAACAAGTCTTTAAAAAATAAATCACTCTCAGAAAATTCTTCCTTGGAAGATTCTGTTCAAAATATAAGTTAACTGTGTGAGGCTAGCAGAAAGAAATACACCACCACCCCCCCCAATATATAGTTTCTTTTAAGCCTTACTGTAATTTTTACAGCATTTTTTAAGGTGATTCAGATTTATTTTAAACAAAATTTACCAGGTTTGCCATTCCCAAATTAATCGTAATAGCTTGTAAAAGTCTAAGTATGATTGACACATTGTAATTTTAATATGAAGTCTTCCAGAATCTCTTGAAAAAATCCTTGACATATGCCAGAATTGAGAGAAAATCAATTATCACTCTTCAAATGCTTTACCATAAATAAAGCATATTCTGCCAGTTCAGGATAAATTCACTTTGCCATGGCTAAAGACATGTCTCCACGGACACTCCCTTGTCGCAGAGGAGAAGCTTGCATTCCCTTATGAGTTTGCGAGCTATACGAGCGTTGGCATACGCCCCTGGTGGGATCTTCCATGCCAGACAGGTCTCAAATAAAGGGTCAGACTAAGTGTGTCCATGGGTAGGATGGGCAGCCATCCTAGGAGAAGGACAACTCTAACCCCAAAACCCGGGCAGATGGAGCTCGTTTAGCCCTGTAAGGCCATCCATCTCAGAGAAGGATACTCTAATTAAACCTACGTCCTGAGGCCTTTGCTGTCACTCTCCAAGCTTGCTAGGCCCTGGCAGATGAATCTTAGGAGTAAAGGGTGGAGCGAGTTCCACACATGCTGAGCCACACCTAAAAAGTCCATTGTGCAGGCTAGAAGGCTACACCCACATTTGTAAATTCCTGTAGCGACAGATGAGGGATGAAAGGGCAGGTGATAAGGTGCAC
>VXBA01005189.1:1338086-1352347 GCA_013399895.1 Serilophus lunatus | reverse complement strand
GCAGGGCCAGGAGTTGGACTCCTGTGTTGGGTCCCTTCAAATCAGGGGACTCTGTTCTGTGATCCTTTGTGATCTGGGTCTGGGAGGACGGTGGGAGGAGGGAGGGGAGCAGAGGTGGGTAGAAGGCTCGTGGGCAGAGGTGCAGCTGGTGCCGTGAGGCCAAGCGCCCTGTGTCCGAGTTCCCCCTGCCAGCTGTGCCTCGGGCAGGGGGAATCCCGCCCAGCGCAGCAGCAGAGCCGCTTTTGCCATCTCTGAAGCCACTCCCGTCCCCTCCAGCATCTACTGCCAGCGGTGCGAGAAGGCTCTGTGCTGCTCGTGCGCGCTGCTGGACAACCAGCACGCGCCGTTCCGCGACATCCGCAGCGAGACCCAGCGCAGGCAGGAGGAGCTGAGCTCCATGGAGCGGGAGCTGCGGCAGCGCCGGAGCAGCTTCGAGGCCACCTCGGCGTCCCTGCAGGGCGAGGCCGCCCGGCTGGAGGAGGCGCAGCGGGAGATGCGGGAGCTGATCCGGCAGCGCGTGGAGCAGCTGGTGCGGCTGATCCGCCGGGAGGAAGAGGAGCTGGTGGGGCTGGTGGAGGCGCGGCAGGAGCAGGGCCGGCGGGAGCTGGCGCGGGAGCTGCGGCACGTGGAGGGGGTGCTGCGGCGGATGGAGGCGGGCGAGCGGCTGGTGGAGAAGATGAGCCTCTACGCCACGGAGCAGGAGGTGATGGACATGCAGCCCTTCATCAAGGCGTCGCTGCAGGAGCTCCAGAGGCTGCAGTTGCCGGTGGCCACAGACCGAGCGCAGCCTGGGGACTTATCCGAGTGCAGGGCCAGGCTGCAGGCGCTGGTGGAACGCGTCACTGGCCACCCAGGTGAAGTCTTGCAATGGGAATCAGAGATTCATGGAGTGGTTTGGGTTAGAAGGGAACTTAAACTCATCTCGTTCCACCCTCTTGCCATGAGCAGGGTCACTGTCTACTTGACCAGGTTGCTGCAAGCCCTGTCCAACAGTTGTA
This sequence comes from Serilophus lunatus, assembly GCA_013399895.1. Taxonomy (NCBI): domain Eukaryota; kingdom Metazoa; phylum Chordata; class Aves; order Passeriformes; family Eurylaimidae; genus Serilophus; species Serilophus lunatus. Next base: position 1,351,349 of record VXBA01005189.1, on the reverse strand, counting down.
GGGATGGAACATCCACAACTTCTCTGCTGCTTCTGCTTCTGCTCTCTGCAGCAGGACAAGCCCAAATCCATTCTTGTGGGTCCTTATTTCTACTGGAGCCAAGATTTGCTCATTTGCTTAGATGGCCAGAGCCCCTCTTTAATCTCCCACCAATCTAACAGGCCCTGGTAATGGTGATTTTTGGATTCCCAGTCTTCTAAACCCCTTGGGGGTGGGAAAGGAAAAGGAAACCAGTGCTGTTCCTTCGTTGCCACAGCTGCCAGGCAGGTTTTTCCAGCTCAGCTGCTGCCAGGGCTGGGTGGGAACTCTGGAGGTTCCAATTCCTGTTCTCTCCATTGCAGATACTGAATCCGAATCGATCCCTGTGATCGAGGTTGCCCTGGAGAACAACCTGGTGAGACATCAGTGTTTCATCCCTGTGTGATGCCATGTGGGGAGGGCTCCTGCATCAGCCAAAACATGGCTCCTTCCTTCCTCTGACCTTTCCAAGCCTTTCCCAAGGGTCTGCCTTCCCCTCCCCAGCACATCACTCCTTGTTTTCCATCAACAAAAACCTTCTAGGGATGTTTCTGCCTGGGCAGAGAAGAACCTACGTTGCAGCCATCATTTTCTACTATCCAGATGTGTTCCTACCCCATCTCATTTCTGCAAGGCTGTTGCTTCATGCCTCACTTTCCACAGGGAAAACCATAACCATAGCACAAGCCTGGAGCCAAGCCATAGGGCCAGGCTGTGCCTCAGTCTCCCCCTTCCTGAGGATGTTTCTGCTATCAGGGGACACCCCAGCCCTGCAGAGGGGTCCGTGTTCTCCAAGCCCACCCTAACCCTGCTCTGTGCTCTTTCCACAGCAGGAGGATCCAGTCCAGCCTCAAAACCAGAGCATCTCGCCCACCAACCTCGAGGAGGTGCAGACAGACAGGGTAAGAACCATCCCAGCCAGGCTGGAGCCCTCAGGAGTTGCCACCTCAACCCCTTCCACCCCCTGTGCTCTCCCTTCTCCAGGCTCGCCTTGTCTCCTCCTGGCACAAGCGGATGTTTCACTGTGTGGAAAGGGGCAGCCAGATCTCTCCCAAAATACTGAAGCTGGAGTATGATGATGTGTCGGGGCCCAGCCATCCCAGTTCAAACCAGGGGGATTTCCAGAGGGAGCCCAGCACGTCCACGTCAAGACAAAACTGCAGCAGCACCCCTGCCACCAGCAGCCGCACGGATGATGCAGGTGAGGACCAGGAATGTTGCCTTCCTTATTATCCCATCTTTTCCATACCATTACAGGGGTCTCCCATCTCTCCCAGCCTCTCTGCACCCTCAGGCACTCAGAGCCTTACCTAGATAAGAGAAGCAAAGAGTGGGAGCTGTTTCCCAGGGAATAAATACTGCGCTCAGTTCTCAGGGTGGATGTGGATGCTCCATCCAGCTTTGTGTTCTGCTTCCAAGTAGCCAAAATCCAAGATTAAGGAAGAGCATAGCAGCAGAATAAGTGCAGAGAGACTCCTCTGCCTTCTGCTTCAGGAGTTATGAATTTTCCTGGAGCAAAACCTGCTAAAGATTTTTGGAAAACTCATTTTTTCCCCTAAGTCAGTCCCACTGCATCCCACAGCTAGGGGTCTCGGGATCAGGTCTGCAAACGGGATGGAGGAGAAAATGCACCTTCTGAAGAGTGGAGGGCCCATGGATTGAAGCAGCAGTGGAAAGGTTGCTCCCACCTTGGGATGCACCCAAGGGCTGGGTGGTTCGTGATCCCGCTGCAAAACTCAGGAGAGTTGTTCTGGTGGCATCCAAATTCACAGTCCTGGAGCTTCAGCATCCTGCCCTTCCTTCCACAGAAATCACCAGCATCATCATCTGCAGCTCGGATGAGAGTGAGGAGGACACGGTGGTGAGTGTGACGCCAGACCTCCCTCCTTGAGCTGCGCTGCCGGAGAAGAGGCGGCCGCATCCCATCATCTCCGGGGTGCCTTTCCCTTCCCTCCAGCTGTGCTTGGAACTGAGCCTCCTCCCTTCCCAGCAGCAGCTGGAGACTTGCTTATGGCTTTCTCTTCCACTTTGGGTGCTCCCAGACAGCAGGGCATCCTGGCCATCCCTAGTTCTAGCTCCTCTGGACTTCGCTCCTGGTTTTCTGGAGCAGCCGTAAACCCCGCCTTGATTTGCTCTGAGGTGGGATTCCTTTTGATCCTTTCGAGTCAGTCCTTGTGGCTTTCTGGGGAGGCTATTCTCAGCTTAAAACCAGTCAATTTTGATCTCCAAATCAAATTTTGTGAGCTGAGTGTGGCATCCGGGCTCGCAGAGTGGCTACACAGGCTGAGATGGTCCCGGGAGCCACCGGAGCAGGGAGGGACCACCTGAGCACCCCCAGAGTGACATTTCCCAGCTCTTGTGCTGCAGACTGGTGTGTGGCAACCAGGTGGACCTGACTGAGGTGGTGAGATGATCCAAGGGGTGGGATCTCTGCTGAGACACCATGATGAGCAGGGAATCCCTTGGGAACAGGAGGGTGTGGCTGATTTGGGATCGGGGAGCGGGGTTGGTTTTACTGGCTTAATGAGGGGTTAACAGCTTCTTTGGTTTTTTGTACAAACTACTGCATAAGCTCTTCTCGCTCTTTAATAAAGCTGTTCCCAGATTAAATCCCTGCCCACTGCTGGCTTCCTTATTAATTTCTTCCTGTCCTTTTTTCCTGGCTCCTCTGATTCGTCTCTAACAAAGGGAAAAAGAGGATTGTGAGGCTAAAACCTGTCCCCACTCTCTACTAGTGACAGACAATCCCCAGGGTTTGGGGAATTTTAGCAGCTGCTTGGGAGAAATCTCTGAGTAAACCAGGTGTCTTGTAGTACAATGTGGATTTAAGGGTATAGCAAACAGAGATCCTGGGGATAAAAATCCCGCATTTCCTGAGCTGAGGAGCCTGCAGACATTGGTCCAGCCACATTTCCACCACTCCTGAGGTGCAGGTGAAGTTGCGGAGAGCTGGTGTGGAGGGAGATGGATGTCCCACCGCTGCTGGGTGCCCAGGAAAGGTGTGTAGGATTGTGCTGGGGAGAAAGAGGGAAGGAAACCAAAGTTGGAGCCTCTTGAATGTGCTGCTGTCCTACTCTTCCCATAGGGAGTTACTTGCTGTGGATGTCCATCCCTGCTGAGGCTGGACAGGGGATGACGTTGTGTCTGCTTTGGTTCATCCTACATCTGTAGGCACTGGGTCTGCTGAGCCTGAAGAGGCCCTAAACCTCCTCCTGACCTGAATCAGTCTTTGTTTCCTCTAAACACCAACCAGATCTTTAAGTATGTCGTGGAGTGATGTTGCTCAGCTGTGTTTTTGTCCCTCCATGATCTGCATCCATATGAGATGAACAGCAAAGGACAGCAATTCCTGTGTGTTAGTGCCTGAATCCCAACCCTGCTCAAGACAAGCTGGATTCAGGGCTCTGCTCTTGATCTCTTGTTTCTAACCCTGTTTCTGGGCTCTCAGCAGGGCTCCAGCCCACTCCAGACACAGCACACTCCCAGTGCCAGGGCATCACACCTGTAGTTTTCATGGCACTGCTCACAGCCAGCTCATTGCCCATGGCCAGTGGGGCACCCAAGGCTGCTCCTTATGCTTCCCAGCCAGGTCCAAGCAGACAGACAGAACTTGGATCCGTTCTCCAATCTCTTGCAGGCTTTCAGTGAGCCCAAGGACATCAAGAAGCCCTCCAGCCCCACGTGGTCCGGGAGTGGCACCTCACCCCACAACAGCACTGGCCACACCAGCCCCTTGGACGACAGGTTGGAGCCAGGAGCTTTGGTGTTCCTCAGCCTGAAGGTTGATCCAAGAAGTGAGCATGGCTTTTGTCAGGGGCTGGGGGACAGAGAGGGGCACCCCCAAATACTTATCCCAGCCCCATCCTTTCCCCTCCACAGCCCAGCACATCATGGAGATGGCAGCAGTCAATGGAGACCACTCCTTCAAGACACTGATCCAGACCCCCGAATCGGTGCTGGCACTGCTCCCCCAGAGCATCCCCTTGGAGGTGGGGGTGCAGTACCTCCTCTGGTACCTCTCCCTGCTTCCCAGGCCTGTCCTCATCATGTATAACTTCTGGGGCCTGGAGCTGCAAGCTCTCTTTAAAGCCCTGGATGCCACACACAGGAAAGAGGACTTCTGCCACCTTGTGTGTGGTTACGTGGATATGCTGTCCTTGGTCAAGGAAAAGGTGCCCGAGGCCCGTCCCTACAGGCTGAGGAGCCTGCTGCGAAGGCACCTGCATCAGCACCTCAGAGGAGATGCCCTGGCCAAGGCCAAGGCTTTGCAGGATCTTTGGGGAGCCCTGGAGCTCCCCGTCCACTTGGATACAGGGAGGATACTCACCCACCGCAATGCACAGAGCTACATCCTCCTCCAGCCCCAGGTGCAGGAGAAACTCATCAGCTTGAGGGCTGCCAAGGTCCTGGCACGGCGCAACCTCGTCCTTCGGGAGCTGGAAGAGGTGTGAGCCCAGCTGTGGGGTGAGCTGAGGTGGCCGGGCCTCAGGTCAACTGCACCAGGGATGCAGGGCTGATCACCAGGGGTGCAAGAAGGCTCTCTGGGAATGCAGAGATGGTCACCAAGCGTGCAGGGATGCTCACCGGGGATGCTGGGAAGCTCTCAGCATTAAAAAGGACTCCTAAACCCTCTCTGCTCTCAGCCTTGGGCTTAAAAGGTTCAGGCCTCTGGGCCAGCTCTGGGGGGAAGAAAAACTTAATTTTATGCCTTTATAAAATAAGTGGCACTGCACAGTCCAGTATAATTTATTGGAGAATCTTTCTTCGTCCTTTTCCCAGCCAGGAGATGCTCGGGGTGCTCTTTGCCCTGTCTTTCTCCCTGTTTTCCAGGCTGGATGTGGCCCCGGTGACAGCTGGGGGCAGCCAGCGTTGTCCCAGAGCGGGGCTGTGTGTGACACAGCAGTGAGGGGCATGTGCCGCCAGGTGTCCTCTTTGTACAGCCGCACACGGGCTGCAGCACCAGGGCTCTTGGGGCGCTCGCACTCACTGCTGCGCGCTCACACTGGAGTGTGAACACTCCCACTCACTCGTGCACACTCACACTCACTCGTACACACTCACACTCACTCGTACACACTCACACTCACTCGTGCACACTCACCCCCACGCGTCTCTCACTCACCCCCACCCACAGAGCCACCGATGGTCCCTCCTGCACCTGGGGGGAACCGTGGCCATCGCTGGGATGTCTGGGCTGTGGTGCCGGGCACAGAGGGAGAGGAGCGGGAGGGGGGCACAGGTGCTCTGGGGGCTTGAGGTAGGTGAAGGTGGGCAGGGAGGGGTGAGAGTCTCCTTTCCGAGAGGGTAAAGGTGAGAAGGGTGAAGGTGGACTGGGAAGGTGAAGGCAGGCAGAGATGGATGAATGTCTCCTCTCTGTGAGGGTGAAGATGGGAAGAGATGGGTGAGGGGCTTCTCTCTAAGAGGGTGAAAGTGGGCAGGGATGGTTGAAGATGGACAGGGAAGGGTGAAGGTGGGCTGGGAAGGATGAGGGTCTCTTCTCTGAGATGCTGAAGGTGGTCAGGGAAGGAAGAGGATCTCTTCTCCGTGAGGGCAAAGGCAGGCAGGGATGGGTGAGGGGCTCCTCTCCAAGAGCTTGAAGGCAGGCAGGGATGGGTAAAGATGGACAGGGAAGGGTGAAGGTAGGCAGGGAAGGGTGAGGGTCTCCTCTCAGAGAGTGCAAAAGGAGCTGCCAAGCTTAGAAAACTGGGAGGATACAGGGAGGAAAAGTGCCTCCCATCTTCTGGGAGCCCTATGGGAACAAGTCATGTCCTGGACGCGGCGAGGAGCCGTTCCTGTCACAGCAGCGATCCCGAAGGAGCCGGCACGTTGACACACAGGGCTTGTCACCAAATTCACCGCGGGCATCCTCTGGTGGCTGCTCCAGGGCTGTGCGGGGGCTCGGGGCGGAGGAGGGCAGAGCCCATCTGTCTGCTGTCACCGGCTTCATCAAAGCCTTGTAAAACAATGCCGGAGCCAATGGGCCGCGGGAGCAGGATTAGCTGTTTCTCCTGCCCTGAGCTGCCGTAAAGCTCATTCATCCGGCCAGAAAACGGTCTGGCACTGCGGGAGGAGCAGAGCAGCACCCAACAACCCCCGAAACTTGGAGAGAAGGGGGTTGAGGGCTCCCCAAAAGCCCCACCAGCTTCCACCTCCAACAGGAAGCTGCAACACTGGTGCAGACTTCCCTTCCACCCCCAGCCACCCCATGAAAATCCTCTTTCTGGGAAGAATCAGTGTCTCCGCGTTTTCTTAGTGCAATAAATAACTTTACTGAATTAAGCGAATCTCCTGAAATGATATATATTATCCTGCTTCCTTGATTGGCTGTTATTAATAATGCATTACTCAATCTAAACCATTCATAAAACAACTCCCCACCAGCCCCGAGCAAAGTGCTTTGGGACTTGGGAGGGGGGAAAAAAGCAAGAAGGAGCAGCATAAATCCTTTCTCGTTATGAAAATGGATTTCTTCCCCCAACAATCATGCAAATCTAATCAGAGCCAAAGGGCCAGTTCCTCGGTGTTTGACTGAGCCCTGTGAGATCGCTCAGGTTGGCTGCCCGGCGTGGTGGAAGTCCAGTGCAGAGGATGAGCCTGAGAAAGGTTTACCTGGATTATATCCGTAAAAAAACTGTCAGCCTGTGAACATTTGAACAGGCTTGTATCCCATGGAACATCAAGAGCAAGGGTAGGGTGGTCTGGACTCTTACATATTTGGAGAAGTGGTGAGGCAAAGCTGAGGGAAGATTTTCTAGGTGGAAGGAGAAGCCACGTTGTCTCTGGGCAGGCAGGTCCTGCAGCCAGGATGCTCCCAGGGTAGTGGCTCATGTGCTCACCTGATCTTGGGGGAGTTGGAGAAGCCAGGAGAGCCCAACCTGGGGGGCTTGGCCTTCTCCTCCTGAAACAGGCCATGTCCCTGACCAGTGGGAGACGTGTCCCCAGAGCTGTGGTGGTCAACACCAGCTGTGGACCCAGCCCCCAGCCCAGCCCCTACTTGCCACAAGTTTAGGAGCACAATGAATCTTGGAGTGCCTGGGGCACTCCAAGCAGGTGATGTGTGAGAAGGAGAGGTGGGCAGCTCCAGAGCCTGCTTTTCCATCCCTGCCTCCATCCCTCCCTCCCTCCCTCCTTGGATCTCCTATCTGAGTGGACTGCAGAGCCACCAGAGCACTGTTGTGCTCAGCCCATGGGAAATAGAGGCACAAGTAGTGCCATGAACCCATTATGTCCTCTGAGGAGCCATGAGTGGGACCTGGAAGGATAGTGTATCCCATGCTGTGCCGCTTCCTGTTTCTCAGGATGTCTGGGTGAGGATCTGCCCCTCAGGAGCGGGAGGAGGATGTGTATCCATCCCGTCACACATGCCTCATCCCTGACCCATTTCTAGCACAACATGAAATGCTCCTGAAACACTGCCACTGTATCTAGGACACTTGGGTTCCTTCCTCTTGCATGATGGATGAAGGCATATTGGGAAGAGCTCAGCGAAGTGACGTGGAAACCAGGAAACAAATGTTCTCTCCCTGCTGGTCACATCCTTGTGGCTTTTTAACCTCCTTCCATGCTCCTCAAAGTAAATTTTCCACCCCTGTTTCTCCCACCTGAGCTCTGCAGCCATGGGGCAACACCAGCTGATCCATGGTCCTACAACTCCACGATGGCAGGAGCAGGGTAGGTCTGCTTGGAGAAGTTGAACCCTCAAATGCTGCCCCACTGGCCACAGGACTCCCTGCTTTGGGGCTCAGGAGAGGCTGAGCACCCACAGGTGTTCAGAGAGTGAGCGAAACGAGGGAAAACCACCTAAAAAAACACCAACTCCAAATGCCTGATGCTGTAATTCCCTGATTATGTCTGCTTGGGAGCTTCATGGTAAGGGTGACTACATGCTTGAGTGACCAGGCAGCCACAGGGGTGAGATGGGAGTGAGTCATGGCTCAGCCCCGAAGATGCTGAGGGCACCAAGGCTCTTCAAACTTCTCTCCAGCAGGAAGGGAGACATGGAAGTGCAGCCCTGTGGATATATCCACTGGATTGAAGCGATGCCTCTCAGCTGCTTGGCCCGTCTGCAGACTCCTGTACCAAGGTGGCCTTATCCATCTGCTCGGGACAATCCCCTTGGACCATTCCCAGCGTGCCAGTTGGGTTGGGCCAAATCTGTGCAGGGCAGCAGGTGTCAGGCTGGGGGTTTTGGACACGGCTCCTGAGAGGACGGGAGCCGTCATCGAGGATCGAGTCTGACATTTGGCTGTCAAGCAGCTTCCCCTCTCTGCCCCTCCAGTCATCACCCCCCCTCCGCTCCTTCCTCCCGCTCCTCGCCCTTGGAAGGACACGCCCATCCCCGTGGCCTCGGGGCGGGGATGCGGAGCACAGCTTCCACCCGGGGAGGGGTGGCCGGGCTTTTACTCTGCCTGTGAGCAAGCAGGGAGTCGGCGAGACCCCGCGAAGACCTCCGGGGCTCCCCACGCCTGAAGATCCCCGGAGTGTGCCAAGCCCCCGTGGGGAATAGGGAAGGGGCGGTAGCCCGGCTCTAGGCGGGGCCGCTGTCTGTCGCGACAGAGCCAGGTCGGGGACATCGGGAGAAGCAGACAGATCCATCCGAATCCATGCTGAGTCCGCCCCGAGCCTCCCGGCAGAGCTCCCGGTGGGGCGAAGAGGGAGGGATGCGGGGGGGAGAGAAGGGAGGGATGGCGTGAGAGAGGAATCGATTTCGCTCCCAAAATCAATGGTTTCTCGATGCGAGGGGCAGGGCTGGGGGGTGGAGGGGGAGAACAGTCCCCCACGTCGAGGCGAAACTGCGGAGGGAATGAGGGGCTGCCTGCGCCTTTCCACGGGGATGAAATATTCGTGAGGAAACTACGGGAGAATGGTCCCATCCTGGGGACCCCCGGCAGCCCCCCGTGTATTTCCCTCCCCTCCTATCTTCTAGTCCCTCTCCGTGTTTAAAAGCGCTTTGCATTCAATGGGCGCTGAGCGACGGGACGGGCCGGCACATGCCGCTCATCGCCCGTGGAAATCCCGCATGGATCGGGCGTGGGGGGGAGGCGGCAGCACCGCCTGGGCAGCGGAGACGGGAGGCTCCAACCTCCGCTTCCCCGTCCACAAGCGCTTCCCAAAGGGCTGCGGGCCCGCGATGTCCCGGGAAGACGGAGGTAGCCGTGTCCCGCACCCGCCCCGACGGCATCCCGGTCCCTGCGGGGGGGCCCCGGGGAAGGGAAAGCGGCTGGCGCGGGGGGCTGGATAACGCCTGCTGCCAAGCGCGCGTGAGTTGTACTCTTTGCTCTGTGGGGTGGGTTTTTATTTTGGGTTTTTTATTTTTTTTTTTTGAGGGATAAGAGGATGCCGCGCCCGTCGCGGGAGCAGCCAGCCCCGTCCCCGCCGCAGGCTGGCGAGCGGCGGCGATGGGTGGGTGGTGGGATGGGAAAGGGGTGGCGAGGAGGGAGGGGGCAGCCGTGCGGAGGGGGAGGCTGGCAGAAATGCTAATTCCTCCCTTTCGCTCTCGCCTCGGCAGCCCAGTGCCCGCACGGCCCCGCTCCGGCTCACAGCTCAGCTCGGAGAGGTGCGGGGGGACGGGTGGGGTCCCCCCGCCCCTCACCGTCGTGTCCGGGCTGGCGGAGGCTCCTCCGTGCCACAGGGACGGGGGTCGGGAGGAGGATGCGGAGCACCGGTAACGGCGAGGAGAAGGGCTGCGTGGGGCTTAACGGCACTTAGGAGCGGGGAAGGTGCGGGGTCACCCCCGGTGCGGTGCGGGGAGGGGGGAACAGGGGCGAAGAGGGGGTCAGGGAAAGAGGAAAATAGGAAGGAGACGACTAAGGAGTGATGGAGAAGGGAGGGAGAAAAGTGGGGATAGGAACGCTGGAAGAAAGGAAGGAAAAAGAAAAGAGAGAAATCATTGAAAAAGGAGAAATTAAAGCAGAGAAGAAAGGAAAGGAGATTTAATTAAATTTTTCGGGAGGAGGGGGGAGGAAAATCCTAATCAAGACGAGAAAAAGAGAGTGAAAACGATGGGAAGAACTGGACGGGAAAGGGAGGAAAAGGAGCGAGAAGGGGAAGAGGGGATGAGCACGAGCGAGGGGCGAGGGGCGGCAGCCGGGGGGAGCCGGGTACAGACAATGGGGCGCGGCCCCGCCGGGCGGGGACCGGAGCCGGGAGCGGGGCGGGGAGAGGGGGCGGCAGCCCTGAGACCCGCTGTGTCCCTTGGCAGGGGGAGATGGCCCCGCTGCTGGCCCTGTGGCTGGTGGCCCTGCTCGGCTTGGCCCGGGCGTGCCCCGAGCCCTGCGCTTGCGTGGACAAGTACGCGCACCAGTTCGCCGACTGCGCCTACAAGGATCTCCAAGTGGTGCCCACGGGTTTGCCTTCCAACGTGACCACCCTCAGCCTCTCGGCCAACAAGATCACCTCGCTGCAGCGGCGTTCCTTCGTGGAGGTGACCCAGGTCACCTCCCTGTGGTTGGCACACAACGAGATCCGCTCCATCGAGCCCGGTGCCTTCGCCATCCTTGTGCAGCTGAAAAACCTCGACATCAGCCACAACCAGATCGTGGATTTCCCCTGGCAGGACCTTTACAACCTCAGCGCTCTCCAGCTGCTCAAGATGAACAATAACCACATGGCTCTGGTGCCTCAGGGAGCTTTCCACACCCTGAAGGACCTCCGGTCCCTCCGCATCAACAACAACAAGTTCACCACCCTTGCCGAGGGGATTTTTGACTCGCTCAGTTCCCTCTCCCACCTGCAGATCTACAACAACCCCTTTGAGTGCTCCTGCAAGCTCCAGTGGTTGAAGAAGTGGATGGACAGCACACTCATCTCCATCCCCGAGAAAGACTCCATCACTTGTGCCCTCCCGGAACAGCTCCAGGGAGTGCCGGTGGGGAAGATTCCAGATGTGCAGTGTGCCTCGCCTACGGTGCAGCTCACCTATTTCCCCAACCTGGACACCACTGAGCTCTTTGATGGATTCACCCTGACGCTCCACTGTGCCGTGACGGGCACCCCGGTGCCCGAAGTGAGCTGGAAGATCCGCACCTCCAGCCAAACCCTGGAGCTCAGTGGGAACCCGAAGGACAGCGCTGGGAAGGACCTGTCCAAACAGGACTCTGAGCGCTTCTTGGTCTTCAAGAACGGCACGTTGGTGATTCCCCACCTGAGCAAGAGGGAAGAAGGCACCTACACCTGCCTGGCCACTAACGAAATGGGGAGCAACCAGACCTCGGTCAATGTGGCTGTGGCGGGCACCCAGAAATACCCACTACAGCCCGGGAGGGACCCGCTGGGGGGAAAAACACAGCCGGGTGACAAGAAGCCCGGGGCCAAGGGAGCAAAGAACAGTGTGCTCACATCAGATGAGAGGAACAAACCCCTCGGTCCCACCCGGCAGAGCCAACCATCCTCGGCAGCTGGGACAGAGTCCACAGAAGATGGGCAAATCCCTTTCCAGCTGCCACCCTTTGAGAAGAAGTGTGGCTCCACACAAACCAGCAAGTACATCTCCAACCACGCCTTCAACCAGAGCGGTGACTTCAAGCAGCACACGTTCGACCTGGGGGTGATCGCTCTGGATGTGTCGGAGCGTGATGCCCGGGTGCAGCTCACACCCACCTACATGCAGCCCGAGAAAGTCCACCTCAGGATGCTCTACCTGTGCCAGGAAAGCAGTGAGGGCCATGCCTTGGTCCAGTGGTCCAAGATCGAGGAAGGGGTGAACTCGTACTGGTTCCAGGGCTTGAACCCCGGCACCAACTACTCCGTGTGCCTCACCTACCTCGGGGAGGACTGCCAGGTCCAAGTGGTCTTCACCACCAAAAAAGAAATCCCCTCACTCATCATCATCGTGGTGGTGAGCATCTTTCTGCTGGTGCTGGCCACCTTACCCCTCATGGGGGCCACGTGGTGCCACCTCCTCTCCAAGTACCAGGGGAAGACCTACAAGCTCATCATGAAGGCCCAGAACCCGGACCAGATGGAGAAGCACATGGCCGCCGACTTTGACCCCCGTGTCTCCTACCTGGAGTCCGAGAAGAACTACAATCCCAGTGAGGCAGGGGAAGCAGAGGCGGAGGAAGAAGAGGAAGAGGAGGAGGAGGATGAAGAAGGAAGCAGATGGAGAAGGAGGAGAGAAGCCGAAGGGGCTCCGGAGCTGGAGCGAGAGGAGAGCGTGGCAGCCAGCTCCATGGCCGAGTCGCAATCCAAAGCCAACGCCGAGGAGTTCGAGGTGCGCTCCGAGTACAGTGACAAGCTGCCGCTGGGCGCCGAGGCCGTCACCATCTCCCAGGAGATCAACGGCAACTACCGGCAGCGGCCCCGCTGAGCCTGCCCGCACCCCCTCCGCCTNAGCATCCTCAGCGATTCCCGCCCGAGCCTCTTCCTCCTCTTCCTCGTCCCTCAGATAGCAGGACCCCGGGGATGCTCAGTGCCGGCGGGACGTGTCTCCCATGATTTCGTTTCCATTTGGGGTACCGGCAGTCCTTGCTCCTGGCTCGGCGACAACAACGATTCCCGGTCCCCCGCCCGCCTCTGCCCTTCGCTGCCCCAGTATTTTCTTTCCCCTTAAAGGAAAAAAACGAAAATAAGAGAAAAAACGGGTGAAAGAAAAACGCCCGATATCCCAAAACTTTTTTTTTGCTGGCATCGGTTCAGCTCCCGGCGGGTTCCCGCCGCTCCTCGGTCCGGTCCCGCCGCTCCCTTGGTCCCCGGTGAGTCCCCTCCGCTCCCCGATCCGGTTCTGTCACTCCCCGGTCCGACCCCGCCGCAGCCCGGTGTGATCCCACCGCTCCTCGGCGTTATCCTGCCGGCGCCACTTCCCGGTGGATCCCCGCCGCTCCCTGGTGGGTGCCCATCGCGCTCCGGTGCATCCCTATTTTCCCCGGTGGGAACGGGTGGGTGCCGAGATTTCCCTGTTCCTGCCGTTTCCCGGCGGTGCTCTCCGTTTCCCGGTGGGTCCCGGGGCTCCCTGGTTCCTGCCGCTCCCAGGAGGTGCTTTCCATTCTCCAGTGGACACTGGGGCTCCCCGGGAGGGTCTCCTTGTTTCCCGGTGGGTGCCAAGGCACGATCCTCCCCGCGCTGCCCGGTGGGTGCTGGTGCTCCCCGATCCCTGGCACTCCCGGCGGTGCTCCCCATTTCCCGGTGGGTGCTGGTGCTCCCCGATCCCTGGCGCTCCCGGCGGTGCTCCCCATTTCCCGGTGGGTGCTGGTGCTTCCCGATCCCTGCCGCTCCCCGAGCTGCCCTCTGTCCCCCGCCGGGAGCCGC